>JARLTB010000052.1:17252500-17712500 GCA_030141615.1 Unio pictorum
ACCGCTGGGGCTGCTGCTGCAATCAATGCTGGTATCGCAGCTAACAACGGGAATATACCGCCTGTTTTAATCATATTTTTGATAGCAGCCGCAGAGAGAGTAATCTGAACACCCTTTTTTGCTACTAGTGCATCATTGAAATGTTTCACCTGACGAGTTGTCAGCGATAGTTTATTTGCACCACCAGTCATTTGGTTGGGTTTCAACGTGATTGTGGTTCCACATTTTTTAGCTGATTCCGATTGCAATTTTTTTAATTGACCGGGAGTTAACGCAACACTAATAACACTATATGACATATTATACATAATTGATTGATTCTAAATCGTTTACAATTTCAATTACATGTTTTCCACTGGTGCATCTACCACTCTCATTCTTCCACCAACACCTTCAAGTAGCATTGATTTATCACTGAGAATGACAGCAACCGCTCTATAATTAGCAATACCACCAGGACGGGTTACACGGGCTCTAAAGTGTATATCAACGACAGATTGTCTCATCAAATCGAGATGTTCCAGTGAGAAGTAATAGATCGGATAGAGACTTTTAAAATCCAATTGTGATATTTGCAAACCAGTATCCACATTTAGATCACGTGCCATAAATGACAACAGGTTATGATATACACGAGCAATATGGTTGTGAGTGTAATCAAGTTGTACATCTTCAGATGGTTCCTGTTGTCCGTTTATTCTCAGTGAGACCTCTCTAACACCTAACTGATCAAATATCATATGACTTCGTTGTTGATTACCAACTCGTGCATTATTCTGTAACGCCACAAATATATGACGTGGAGCTGAAACACCTTGTTTTGATGCCAGATGCCAAGTAAATATATCATCAACATTATCTAGTTTAATATCAGTGGTCACTGATAACCAACTCAACAATGATTTTCCTCCTTGTTCCATAAATGATAACAATTTTTCTTCTGCTGTGATTGATGGAGTTAACACTGGCATCCATAATGCCAGTTTTGTTAAAATGACTTTACCATCAGCAACACCAGCATCATGCCATATTGCATCATTATCAGTACCCTTTCGTACAAGCGCTACTGTGTGATTAGCTCCATAAATAACTTTTCGGACGTTTCTACAGAATCCGAATATATGATGCAGTGGAATTGCACATGAAAATTGTCTACGCTGTCCTTGCAACGTTAATACGCGTGTTGCAAACCCTAGGTTGTAGTTAGTAATATTATTTATGACATCAAAATCACCAGCTGGTCTTGTATATCCGGCTGGTGCTGGATTAACTGAAGAAGCATGTGTTGCCTTGACTCTAGAATACTGGTTGTGTTCAGGGTGATCAGTAATATCCTTAGAAAACATCATAGATGGACCAGCTGATCTTGTATAATCATCAGAGTATCTCGCTAACCCTATGATTGTTGTGGCCACATCAACTTCACGGTCAATGGATTCAATTTCCTTTCCATCAATGAGATATCTAGCGCTTTCAAATAACGCCATGATCCCATTATTAACAAAACCAACTTTGATAGTTGGGTTATTGTCATATGGTGGATCATCATGAGCAGCATCATTTGTTACAAGTTCTCCTTCGATTTCGATAAATGCCTCACACGGTAGAAAATATTTACTGGTATCATGAACTTGAAGTTCAATTCGCGATCGGAGATCTGGTTGTACTGCGTGATAAGAATAAAATTGAAAATCGCGTACAGAATCATCTTTACGCACTGGGGCATCCATATCAAATGCTAGATCAGGTGACCTTTTGAACATTTTATTCTATTTATCAGAGTCTAAATCGCGATTTTCCATTTCATCGTCGTGTTTTTTTAAAGCCACTTCCTGCTATCATGTTTGCTATCATGTTATTTTGGTCCCCTTGATTTATCAAGGGAGTCACCATCGATGCTAATTTTTCATCTACTGCGTTATTTATAATTCTACTAACACTTGCAGGCATTTCCGCTGTAGACGGTAACGGTTTTGAAAATCCTTTGGATTTCATCCGTGATTTCACTAATGATGTTAATTTATTCTTCGCAGTTGAAAACGCTTTTCCAGCAAGATCTCCAACAGCACCAATACCCTTATCACGAATAACATCAATTGCTTTCATTCCTAATTGTTTAGCCAACGGCATCACTTTTGGAGCCATTCTCGCAAATAACCCTAAAATGGTATTACCTAAACCATCTCCGTAGTATGCTCTATAAACCGGAAACCGTGAATTAACTACGTAGACGGGGGTTGGTTTATCATGATTGTAGTGTATGATCATTATTTGAAATCAGAAACAATTTTTCAATTGTTATTTATCTAATCAATTGACTTTTCAATTCAGTCACTATGATACCCACTTTCCACTAACTCGCCAATGAAATCTCGATATGTGCTGATATCCATGATACCACCCTGAAATAATCGTCTACAGATATCAGCTGCTTCATTAATTATTTCTGGAGAGTTATTTCCAGCTCGGAACCCTCCTACAAGAACCTCTAATCGTGATATATCACTGAGAACACTACCAGGACATGTCATGGTAGAGTCAAAGACTCCAGCCTTGAAATCCTTTGGATTTCCAATCGAATATCCTTTTCCGCTTGTTTCCTCAGTTGTACCAGTTGCGCCCTCACTATCATCAAGTAATTGCCTTTGTCGGCCTCGACCTTGTTTTTCTCGTTCTTGTTGTTTTTGTATACCATAACTATCAGCTCCTACTTTAAAAGATCTATACTCAATTGTATCCTTTTTCAAATTACCAGTAATCTCCTTGTTTATTTTATATAACCAATCTACCCAGTCGTCTCGTTTAATTCTACTGTTTTTATACTCGTCTTTTAAAAACTCTCCCTTTGAATAATATTTTTGGATAGCGAAAATGCCAAAATCCGCATAATCTTTGGGTTTTATTAATTGATGTTTGATTTCTGTTATAGCTCCTTCGGTGAATTTGTCTATAAAGTGAATACCTCTTGGGGTGACGACATCAACAGGTTGTGGTTCAGGTGTGGAAACTCTTTGAGTTTCAGGCGCAGAATCATCAATATCAGCTAATCGTTCATACTCGCGCTGAGTTTTTATATCACTGGATAATTGTTGTATCCTGGCGCGTGTTTGTCCGGTCTCTGCTGCTATCTTTTCAAGCGTATCAAGCAGCGGCGCCTTCTTTACTCGTTCTCGCTCAGGAATATCTCCGTATATCGCTGCTTCAGTTAACTTTTTCACATCTTTGGTCGCACTTGTTATCGGAGTAAACAGTTGTTCACTTGACACAGAAAAGTCAGTCTGCGCTTGTTGTCGTTGTTGCAGTTTATTCCGTACAGAGTCACGAATTGGTACAAATCTCCTGATTGCATCCAGTCGTTCACGAGCCAATCGGGTTGTTAATGCTTCATTGACCATTATTTGAAATCAGAAACAATTTTTCAATTGCAAAACAATTTTTCAATCCGACCTAACACCATCGTGGAAGTGTTTTAAAATCTCTATCATTGATGGGGAAAGTGTGATATTATTTATTTTTTATAAGGATTTCCACACTTTCCCCACTTTCCATTGATCAATCTGAACCGTCCATCAATTTTTATTCAGTGTGAAATATTTTCACTGATTTTGACATTTTTAATCAAAAAATGCTAAAAAAAATTAAAATCTCTATGAGGGACGGTCACAATCAAATAATGATAAATGGTCAATCAAAATTGTTCATTTTCTTGAATTAACGCCCGTAGGTTTCTAATTTTAGAATTAACCTCCTTTTTCAATTCGTATTCGTACCCCAATTCTTTTCGTATTCGTTCTACGATGGTATACAACGGAGCGAACACACTTACGTCACTGGAAAATGCGAGAGAGTCCCGAATAGAATTCTGAATTCTCTTGATGAGCGCATACTTCTTTGGTAGCATATATTTATTGTTGTTAACTCCGTATTCTATATCCTGAAAATCAGACATGATTTGATCAGGATTTAACCCATCTGATAGTTCAATATCCCAACTTTTCAATTTTGAAATCTCGGATAAAATGCTATTCATGTTTTCAGAATTCATTATTCTATAATAATGATATATTTCTAAATGAAAAATATGACGCATTAGACGTAACTAAATTGAACTTTTTGTCCCGTCCTTTTAGAAATAGCCGATCGATAAATCCCCTCTGCAACTTTTCGTACTGAGGATATACAAATATCGAAGTGCCTACCGGCTTCATTCATTGATTGAAATATTTTTTCTTCGTTAGTTATCGTATTCAAAGATTTCACAGGTCTCGCTTTTTTCGAGTATTTCCCAGTCCCCCCTCGTTCGGAATTTTCACTTTGTGTAATAGCCTGCAGATTTGATAAAGAATTGTTTTTCGTATTAGAATCCTTGTGATCAATGACAGAATCATCCTCGATCAATCCATAAAAACACTCATACACGAAACGATGATTAAGATAAGTTTTCTTCTTTCCAGCGCCAAACTTCAAATACCCCATACCATTATCAGAACCAACTGGTTTCTTCAGTTTGCGGTTTCTTACAACACCATCACTGGATGCTTCATAATTTGTGATCACAGGGTGTTGTCTGAATTCTTGGTTCATTCGTATACATAATACTATTGTTTGTCTAATTCATTGTTTGGTTCAATAATGAATCTTTCAATGTAGTCTTGAGGGGTTCTTATGATTTTATCCTTGATGTTGTCAGGGTCAAGGACCTTTTCAGGGTCAAAATTTCTGATTGATTGTCCATTTTTTATTCTTTTATCATAATAACGCTTCAATTCCCTGTATCGCTTACCACCGCAATTTAGACACAACTGAGATTTTCCCCTGACCCCAACCCCACATAGAATACAAGGTAACGGACCAAGGCTTCCACGTCGAAAGCTTTGCATATGATACCCACAAAACTCATTTCTGCATGATTTGTTACACGGGGTTACTGATCCAATCATAAGCCACTTGCAGTGATTCATTATATATAAATTCTTCATTTAAATGCTTGTTTTAATTATAGCATGAGGGAATTAAGGAGAACGCCTTCGAAAAATGCTGAATTCAATGCTGATAAGGAGTTTAAAAGATTATTAAAAATTAGTCCTAAATTTAATATCGATAGACCCAAAAAACGTCCAAGAGACGGAAACATGAAAGAGTTTAAGAGATTATTAAAAATTAGTCCTAAATTTAATCTCGATAAACCAAAAAAAGTAACAAAATTAATCTCAAACGTCCAAGAGACGGAAACATGAAAGAGTTTAAGAGATTATTAAAAATTAGTCCTAAATTTAATCTCGATAAACCAAAAAAACGTAACAAAATTAATCCTAAATTTAATCTCGATAAACCAAAAAAACGTCCAAGAGACGGAAACATGAAAGAGTTTAAGAGATTATTAAAAATTAGTCCTAAATTTAATCTCGATAAACCAAAAAAAACGTCCAAGAGATTACCCTGGAAAGATGCTCAATTCAATCTCGATATAGTTTCTAATACACCAAAGAATACAATTCTTGATAAAGCCATGATTAGTAAAATCAGAGACTGTTTTAATGAATTCAAGCGTGATGGAGCATCTTATTGTTGGTCAACATTTCGAATTGATGGTGTTGTTGATGCTACCATGACTGATGAAAAAGCAGCAGTGATAATTTCACGTGTTGGGGAAAAACGGTATTTTTTCCGAATCAAATTCATTATCGAAGTCGATGGCAAATGGATTATTAGGGATAAATTTGAACCAATCCTCAAGAATAAAAAAGCTGTCATTGTAAGTAGAGATTCCAAACCAGGAATTCTAACCGGCATTGACAAACCATACTACGAAAGATCTTATCCCGTAACAGCAATGGTTTATGGGATATATCCGTTAAATGATAAACCCGATATCGCAAAACTAGCTCCTATGAAATATTCTAGTTCACTGAATTGTGTAGCAGAACGAATAATAGAACACTTCACAAATGCATCCCGAGGAAATAAACTAACTGATCTGCGACGTAGGAAAATAACCGAGTGGGAACTGACAGTGAAACTGCATGGTGCAAAGATTTCTGATATAGCTAAATTAGAAGCATCATTAAAATTCCCAATATCAGTAACAACAATAACCGGAGAAGTATTATACGAACCGAAATATCAATCGCGAGGAGCCCCAATACAGATTATTGATCATAACAAACACGCGTGGACACCTGCGGTAACAGTATTTCCACGAGAACGAACCGTGAAATATATCCCTAAGGAGTTCGTCGGGGATGTTTTCTATGAAGAGAGATTATTTGATGCTATTCATGCGTTGTGTAAAAATGATCCTGTGTCAGTGTGGTTACTTAGAAGTGATGAAGATCCCGAAATAGGATTCGATCAATTTGTAAAACCAAATGGTGAATTATATCGCGTTGAAGAATTAGATAATAGAATGAGAAAAATCGCTAGTGATTTTTCACCGGAGAATTCCCATGAAAAACTACTCACGGATAGTTTTACTATTCCATCAGTGGTAGCTCACTTCGCAAGAGAAAAAAACTCATGGCGTCCAACACGAAGTGATTTTCTCGAGGATGTTAAATCGAGTTGCGTCGAATTTGGTCATGGAGGATTGTGGAATACGAAATACTCACGTGATGGTATGATTTCAATTGATATAGCCGCGTGTTATCCCGGAAGTTTTCTCGGGTATGGAGAATGCGCTGAGTACTTCAAACGATTTGGACACCCCACGCATGAAATGACTCGTGTTGCGATTAATGGACCATTGCCTAATTTTGATTTAACCGGATTCGCTCGTGTGATATCATTTGAATTAGCTACAGGGTTACATCCGTGTAGTTATGTTTGGCTCGGTAGACATCTATCTGAAAAGGCCTGGATGCCAATAGTGCTATTGAGATATATGATTGATTGTGGTATGCTAATATCGTTGATTGTTTCCGAGGCTATTATATGCTATCGAGCTCAGAAAGAAGTTTGGCTACCACAACCCGATCTAGATCGTATAATCAACGAACTACGAAAACAATTCCCAGATTTCAGTGAAGAAGAAATCATAAATTGGTCTAAGAAGTTATTTGAAATTAAAAAAGAACAAGCAAAAGATCTCGGACGAAGAATAATCGGTAAATTTACCCAGGGTGGACGATACGACAACGCAAAATATTCTTCGCGGTTGATCATAGATGTCGCTGAATACGATTTTATTGTAGCGGATTTAATGAAACAGGGAAAACTTGTATCCCGTAAGGATGCTTTTCTATCCATTGGTGAGAAAATAGGTACGGTTGTTACCTACTGTGATGGATATAATTCCCAGTACACACATTTGAGAAGTTCAATGCTAGCCTATGCTTCTATTAATCTATTTTCGATGATAAATAGATTTCCTAATACCGCGGTTAGAGTGGCCACTGATTCGATGTATATACACAATAAGTACAAATCAGCTGTAGCTAAATTCACAGATCCCGAAGAAAATTGGGGGCGTTGGCGATTTAAAAAGGAGATGCTGAATCCGCAGACGTTGCCATGGATGATAAATATCTTTGTTGTAACCGTATTGAAAATCAATCAGAATTTTCTAATGCACCACCGGTATCTGATCCAGTATGTAGATACAAGACAGTTTATTTAAACGGTTGTGGTGGGTCAGGAAAGACAACTCGTGCAATTGAATTATTTCGTCGGTCAACCATGATTGTGCTAACACCGACTCACAGACTCGCCAGAGAGATGATACAGCGAGGGGTAAATGCCTGTACTTACCATAGTTTCTTTCGATGGAAGGGTGACAAATGGACTCCTGAGCGTATGGGTGATAAATTCATTCCTGAAATCATCATTTGGGATGAAATATGCACAGTGTCATTAGATGTATTACAAACATTTCTTGAGTGGTTGTTAAACAAAAACACAAAAGTCGTCATGTGCGGTGATCACGGCCAACCACCACCATTTGTCGGTGCATCTCCACATGAATGGCTAAGGGGTTTTGTAGACTATTATGAAGAAATTACCACTGATTATAGATCACTTGATGAACGATTACGAGAATTCAAAGCGCTAATTAGATTACAACCGGATAGAATCCAATGCGAAATAGCGCGTGAAGTGATTTCAGAAACTCCAATGAATGATTTCTGGGAAACATGGAGACCAAATGATTTGATAATTGCAAGTAGAAAAATAGTCAGGGACACACTTCAGATGAAGTTATTTGAATTACATAAAGAAAAATTTGCAACGCTTCCAGTACCCCTTTGTTATAGGCCATCGGATACACGAAAACAGAACATTGAAGTTGATATTCCAGGACAGAGTGAAAAACAAATTCTCGTATTAAATGATATTGTGCTGGTTGATATCAATGTCGTTGAAGATGCATTGCGTGCTAATAAATCCCCGTGGACGCTAGGATACGCAGCAACAATACACTCTTCACAGGGATTGACTATATCGGATACAATTGTTTGGATGGTGGATAATCACATCGAATGGTCGAATTTAGTCTATCTCGCAGTATCCAGAGTACGAAAAATAAATCAACTTCGAAGAATTGTTTTCGATGATAATGACACAACAATGGATGATATTAATGTTAAAATTATTGATAAAAAACTCTCCGGTTACAAACAACAGGATAAAAAAAAACAACGAGAATTTGATATTGATGCTGAATTAATAATTACGCTGAAGAAACAACAGAATAATCACTGCGCGAGTTGCAATTGTATAATGCGTTGGCAGTATTCGGATAAGGATCCTCGCCAATTCACCGTAGACAGAAAAAATAACAGTCTCGGTCATGTCAGAAATAATGTGATGTTGACTTGTCTTGAGTGCAATAGACGCAACGGCGCTAGTTAAGACCATGCGGTGGCAATTGAGTATCCTCGGGAATTACCTGTAGTTGTTGTCGAGTAAATCCTCGTTGAGGGGCAGTTGAATCCAGTTTATAGACTGGAGGTCTACCAGTTGATCGTGTT
Source organism: Unio pictorum (assembly GCA_030141615.1). Taxonomy (NCBI): domain Eukaryota; kingdom Metazoa; phylum Mollusca; class Bivalvia; order Unionida; family Unionidae; genus Unio; species Unio pictorum. The sequence continues at coordinate 17,261,467 of JARLTB010000052.1, forward strand.
ATACTAGATATCTTGTGTGCAGTAACACTCCAAATAGGATCAGTAGCCCTTTTTCTACCCCCTTCAAGCTCTCCTGGTTCGTATAAGTACCTCACAATGACATTACTACCAAGAATTGGTTCTTTGAAATCTTTTTGTGGTTTTTCAGGTATTGACTTCTTTTTAATCGCGTTGATAGGTTTCATGTTGATTGTTCTAGTAATCTCGTTATTCAGTGCAGTAATCACAGATGGTAATCTTTTAACCCATTCACGCGATCTTTTTTCTTGGATGAATTCTTTTGCGTATTGATATCCAAATAACCGCTCAGCAAGGGTTTTATTAAACCGTTCTACAATTGCCTGATCACGATGCAGTGCAGTATGCCCCCGTCTGATAGTGACATTATGATGTTTCATTGTAGATAACACTGCACCCTGAAATTCCTTGCCAGGATCAACCTGCAATAGATTTGGCCAGTGCAGAGGACCTCGTCGATAAATCCTTTCAAATGCAGAAGCGACTTCAGTGGCTGATTTTGTTTTTAACGGTTCTGCTTCTTTGTATCGACTTGCAATATCAACTACGGTTAAAGCGTATTTGTAACCACGATCATGTGGCAGAAATAATATATCAGCCTGATGAACTTCATTAGGAACTGTCACATCAAAATGCGAGAATTGAATTTGTTTAGGCGGTGGTAGATAAATTTGCCATAGTGCCTGTTTGGATAACCAATTAGCCGCAGTGGTTTTTTTCACTTTTGCAGCGCTAGCGAGTTTATGAACTGCTGATTTACCCCTCCAGTATCCTCTTGGGGAATAATAAATTGATTCCATATTATTAATTACCGGCACCTAACATCAATTTGCTTTTCATAGCCGATTTTATTAAAAATGAAGCCAATTTTTCTTTGAAGGATTTATCAGGAATAGCATTTAACGCATGAATTAATTTCACATCTGCGAGATGCCTGTGTTGCAGATTGCTGCTTTTATAAGCAACATCATGAAGGTGACAGGCCTTATCAATGGCGTTTATTGGTTCTTCACCGGGTCGGGACTGATTTTGATCATTGAGTCTGATATCAAGTCTGGTTCCCGGTCCACAGTAGCTATATCCTGGAAGGTGCTTTTCTCCGGGGTACTTTGCCCATGGGGTTCCAGGGAGCTTTGCCAATTTGGCTGCGATATCACCTCCTCGTTTTTTTTAAAAACATCTCCGGATTGTAAAATCTTTGATTTTGTAGAAACAAATCTGAACTTCTTAATACCACATGTTGCACATCTACCAGTAAGTGCTGATCTGTTATTTTTAGTTGTAACCGTCGTCACATCATTTGTGCTAGTACGCGTTTTACACTTCATACAATATAGATCCATAATTTATGTATAGAAATATGGATATAATTGATTTTTCAGCGACTAAAACAAGAGAACCAGTTAAGCATCATGCAGCGCTACCAAACTCTATCCGGATGATTATAATCGGGCCATCTGGATCCGGTAAAACGCAATTGTTGCTCAATTTAATAATGAGATGGATGAAGTGGGATAAGGTGTATTTAATTGCCCCTAGCGTAGATGATCAACGATGTTATGAAGTGTTAAAGGATTTTAATGAAAACGCTTCAGAAATTAAGGGTGAGAACGCCATTGAATTTATAACCGATATCGATGAAGCACCGAGTATTGATGATATTGATGGAGATATTAACAATTTAGTCGTATACGACGATATAATGTTGGATAAACAAAAAAATCCTGCTAGGATCTTTTCCCGGGGGCGTCACAAAAACACTGACGTGATATATGTCACTCAACGCTACACTCAGGTTCCAAAAGTCATCAGAGATAACTGCAATATTCTTTCTGTATTCAACGGCGTTGATACACATACGCTACGAAATATTTAGCAGACATGGTGTTCTGATATGGACTTCAATCAATTTCGAGATTTCTTTAGTCATGCTCAGTCGACTCCGCACGGATTCGCAACAATAAATCTACATGATCCTCGGACACGATATCGTATCGGACTGGATCAAATATTTGGTTAAAATCATTTATTATTTTTTGTTAACCCATAGCAGCAGAGAGGGTGATGACCACATCGTTGCGAGCAAAATTGATTAAAAAATCGTAAAATCTCCGTTTTGCAAAAATGGAGACTTTTTTTTGGGTTAAATGAGATTTTGTTGGAAGTCTTATTTTTTGTCTGAAAACGTAGTCTATAGGCCATATTTTGCTCGAAAACGTTATCTGGAAGCCTTATTTTTGCTCGAAAACGTGGTCTGTTCACCCTCTCTGCTGCTGCCTTCATACATGTAAAAATCTACAAAAATGCATAAAACATTAACATGACGTTTTCATGAAGTTTTGCCTTCATTTGTATCATGTCATTTTTTACAATCTTTATGTATGTCAATGACAGAAATGTACAGAGCAGCACCATGACAAGTTACATGGACATTCTTAGGAAGTGAATCACATTTTGATTTTTAAATTCCACACTTAACACAGGTACATCAAATAAAAATGTAAACAGCCAAAAACAAATAGTATGGGTTTGTTCTTGCCACTCAACGTCAAATGTGTGAGTAATCGAAATGGGAATGACCTATGCATACAAAACTATCTGTATTCACACCTGTTGTTTGATATCAACAGCTACTCTTTGATACAACTTTGTCAGGAAAATTTCTCTGAGGATTCAATAATGTTCCTGTTCATAAATGATTTAATCTACATCTTATTTGTAATTAATTACTTCTTTGACAATAATTAATTACCTCTCTACTTGTAATTAATCAACTCTATACCTAAAATGAATTACCTCTCTGTCAATAATTAATTACCTCTCTACTTGTAATTAGTCACTTCTATACCTGAAATGAATTACCTCTCTGTCAATAATTAATTACCTCTCTACTTGTAATTAATCACCTCTATACCTAAAATGAATTACCTCTCTGTCAATAATTAATTACCTCTCTACTTGTAATTAGTCACCTCTATACCTGAAATGAATTACCTCTCTGTCAATAATTAATTACCTCTCTACTTGTAATTAATCACCTCTATACCTGAAATGAATTGCCTCTCTGCCGGTATTTGTTATTACTTCTCTGCAAAATAAGTTTTATCACTTAAAAATGTAGTTAAACACAGAATCGGACAAATTCATAATCTGTAGTAGATAAAAATAAGCATAAAACAAATATGTATTTCTGGTTGGCCAACCATTCCTGTTTTTCATTGCCATCCCAAACACTTTTTCCCCATTTCTAGAAAAATTACCCAAAAAATTCACATTAAATATTTTTTTAAAAATAGATGGATAAAAAACAACCTGCCAAAATTTTGAAACCAGTGCAATAGTAAACACATAATTTTGGGGTCTTAGAAACTTGCATGCTATTTAATGAAGACTAAGACAATTCCAGAGAATATCTCTTTCTTAAATATACACTCAATAATGAGATTACATGTAATATTAATTGGGAATCATTTTATGCATTACATACTGGCCTCTACACAAAGGGAAGAAATTCTGACAGGTTATTTCCACAGGCAGTTTATTAAATATAATAATCCAAGATGATTGGCTACCTCAGTGTCTTCAACATGGGATAAATATCAACATTCAATTATTGCATTTGACTGAGACAGTTCCAGCCATATTGCATCTAACCAAGCTGTTACTGTATGCCATTCAATCAAGTGCAACATACCACTCAGCGGCAACTGGTATCAAATTTCATAAAGTACTGCATACCCCTCTGTGGTGACTGGTATCAAATTCCATAAAGTACTGCATACCCCTCTGTGGTGCTGGTATCACATTCCATAAAGTACTGCATACCACTCAGTGGTGACTGGTATCAAATTCCATAACATACCACTCAGTGGTGACTGGTATCACATTCCATAAAGTACTGCATACCACTCAGTGGTGACTGGTATCACATTCCATAAAGTACTGCATACCACTCAGTGGTGACTGGCATCAAATTCCATAAAGTACTGCATACCACTTGGTGGTGACTGGTATCAAATTCCATAAAGTACTGCATACCACTCAGTGGTGACTGGTATCACATTCCATAAAGTGTTACATACCACTCTGTGGTGACTGGTATCAAATTCCATAAAGTACTGCATACCACTCAGTGGTGACTTGTATCACATTCCATAAAGTACTGCATACCACTCAGTGGTAACTGGTATCACATTCCATAAAGTACTGCATACCACTCAGTGGTGACTTGTATCACATTCCATAAAGTGTTACATATCACTCTGTGGTGACTGATATCAAATTCCATAAAGTACTGCATACCACTTGGTGGTGACTGGTATCAAATTCCATAAAGTACTGCATACCACTCAGTGGTGACTGGTATCAAATTCCATAAAGTACTGTATACCACTCAGTGGTGACTGGTATCAAATTCCATAAAGTACTGCATACCACTCAGAGGTGACTGGTATTAAAGTCCATAAAGTGTTACATACCACTCAATGGTGACTGGTATCACATTCCATAAAGTGTTACATACCACTCGGTGATGACTGGTATCAAATTCCATAAAGTACTGCATACCACTCAGTGGTGACTGGTATCACATTCCATAAAGTGTTACATACCACTCGGTGGTGACTGGCATCAAATTCCATAAAGTACTGCATACCACTCAATGATGACTGGTATCAAATTCCATAAAGTGTTACATACCACTCGGTAATGACTGGTATCAAATTCCAAAAAGTACTGCATACCACTCAATGATGACTGGTATCACATTCCATAAAGTACTGCACACCACTCAATGGTGACTGGTATCAAATTCCAAAAAGTACTGCATACCACTCAATGATGACTGGTATCACATTCCATAAAATACTGCACACCACTCAATGGTGACTGGTAGTGTTACATACATTCTGAGTGGTATGTTGCACTTGATGGAATGGCATTTGAAATTACAGAGTTTTTTGGTTAAATTTGGTCACTTAAACTGCAGTTATTTTATCTAGATCATTAATGGCCATTCCAATCTGACCATTTAATGAAGATATACGTATAGGACCACTTCAGACCTCAAAATCACAACTGAACAGGACAAATACGTGGGATACTGCATTGAACCCTCAGCACTCAAGCAACCATTCAAAACTACAGACCAGCAGCCCTGATTACCAGATGCCACCAAACTGAACCCATCAACCAAAAGGATTACGTTATTTAATTCACAAGATGGTGGACTGTTCAGATGGATGTTACAATGCTCCTGTGCAAATCATGGATAATTCTGTTTCTGAGACTGGCTCCAAGAAGAAATATACTGAATTGGAACCAGCATGTGAAGCAGACCCAGAATTCAATATGACCCACAGCAATGTACATGTACCAGGCCAACAACAGCCAGAATTTCTGCAGGTTGTATATAATCTTCAAAGTGTTACAATTACAGTTTCCCCTCACATGATAAGTGCTGTCCATACCTTTCTGCTTAAAAATCTAGAGCACGAACATAGTAACATCAAGCAAAATGGTCAAATTTTCCAATTACATGATGAGGAGAAAAATCTGCATGTAACTATAACATATTACAGTACCACTAGTAGACTCCATATTCAGGAAATAGGCCATTTGATTTGGCTTCAATATTTTTTCACTGCCTGCCATGACCTGAAGGAAGAAACATATGTAAAACAGATTACCACTCAGTCCATCTCCTCCACCCCTATCCATAACACTAAGGAAAGGTTATACCTGTCAATCAATGACAGCCCAATTAGTACATTATCTAAATCAGTAATTAGATGTAGTACCAAACATGAAACAGCTCCTAAAGTCTTTGACCTAGATGACTCAGGCAATAAAATTAACATCCCTGGAGAGTGTCAGGAAATTATATGCTCCATAAATCATGACCACAGCAGTGATGGCTTAAACCTTAATGATTTCTCCATGTGTGGACATCAAACAACAATTAGGAACTTGGAGACCCAAATTGAAGAATTAAAACTACAGTTACTTGCTATTAAGTCAGCAGGATTGATGAGCAAGTAAACTCATGTGAAATAGCAATTCAGACAGACTCCCAAATAACAACAATGTCAGATGCTCTGACGCAGACAATCCCAATACCAGCCAAGAGAAAATGTAACATGTATTTAAAAACTGATACCCTAAGTAAACCTGCATTGCAAACAACAGTACCCTCCTCCAAGTCACACGTCACACCTGTAAAAGCAGAAAGTGTCCACCCATGGCCCTCAGCTAAGACAAGTCTGTTACCTGCACCAACAACTGCATTTCCAAGTAATCAGACAAATGTGTCAACATCAATATCAGCTCGATCAGTTCACACAACTGCAACATCAATTTCAGCACCCCTTCCTCCAAGAGAAGTGTCTAATATAAAAAAAAACAGAGTCCAAAAGATGAAACCACAAACCAAGAAAGAAAAAACTCTAATAATTGGCTCCTCAATACTGAAAACTATAATTGCAAGGGGACTTTTTAAAACAGATGTCCAGACTCTAAGAGGTGCAAAAATCAACAACATCACAGACAAAATAATGAATTCTGACCTTACCAAATATAACCATATTATTATTTTAGTAGGTGAAAATGATGCCAGTGAGGGAAGGTCACTAAATCAAATCAGAACAGATTTTGAAAGTCTACTCTATGCTGCTAGGTATTGCAGTCCAGATACATGTAAAATAATGATATCAGGACTACCTCCTCGTGTGGACACCAGGGTGAAAATAATCAATGATCTCATAATTGACCTATGTGAAGACTTCAACATACAGTACCTTCCACAATACACATCTTTCTTTCTTCAGAACCAGGACGTCAACCTAAGACTCTACGCCAGAGACAAAATTCATCTAAGCAGTAAAGGAACCTCTCAACTACTGAGAAATATTAACATGTTTGCCCCCACTTTCAGACACTATAATGAAGAGTACTGTCTCTACTGTGGAGAAACTGGGCACATGACACAAGTATGCCATCATGGCAAACAGATTGAGTGCTTCAGATACCATAAATATGGACACAAACAAAGTCTCTGTACAGCATTGTATTGTACATACTAGGAAGCTGGCAAAGAGGAGAATGCCAATGCTTCATTTACAACAACAAATCTAAATGTACCAAATAACACTCTTGTCTCTAACTATTCAATGCACACTATTGTAAATACAAAAGCTAACAGATTTTTGGGGTCTGCATGTGACTTTGAAAATGCTAATATATATGACCATTTAAATACAGAAATAGGATGTCAGAATGATAAAAGTAGTATGGAGACAATCTCATTGTGTGCCCCACTGCATGATAACATACATATAATCGATATGAAACTAAATTCAAAAGGTTTTAACATATGTCACCTAAATGTACAAGGTATATTGGGAAAAATAGACCAGATTAAGTTAATGTTTTCTAAAGAAAATAATATACATATTTTAGGACTGACTGAAACTAAATTAAATGCTAACCACAATGATAATCTATTTCACTGTCAAGGCTACAATAAACCATTACGCAGAGACAGAGAGACAGCGGGAGGAGGTCTTGTTGTATACATTAGAGAGATGTAAATGCAGAAAGGTGACTTGACTTGGAGTCACATGAAATTGAGAGTGTCTGGGTGGAAATTTCTCAAAATAATGCAAAATCATTCCTAATTGGTTTCATTTATAGGCCACTTTCCTCCAAACCAATCTGGAATGATGATTTTTTGAAACAAATGGAAAATGTTCTTGTACAGGAGAAAGAAACATATACTTGGTGATATAAATAAGGACCTTCTCAACACTCAAATAAGGGGCAACTGGATGGAATTTACTGAATCATTAGGCCTAGTCCAGATGGTAAATGAGCCCACAAGGGTAACAGAAAAATCAAGCACTCTTATTGATCACATTTATACCAGCCTACCAGACAATGTGGCTTGTGTTAATGTACCAAATGTTGGTCTTAGTGACCACTATCCTACTTTTTTGACAAGAAAGGTTAAATGCCAGAGAAATAAGAAAAACACACACAAAACGATCACTTACAGATCGTTCAAACATTTTAGTGAAGAACAGTTTCTTGATGACCTATATAAAGTTCCATGGAATATGATCCAAAATTTGGATGACATAGATGAAGCTCTGAGAATGTGGACTGACTTATTTATGGATGTAGTCTCTAAGCATGCACCACTGAAAGTACATCGAGTAAAGAATGAAATCCAACCTAACTGGCTTACTACTGAAATACTAGATGCTATGAAAACATGAGACCAATTCAAGGCTAGGGGAAACCATGCAAAATATAAAGTATGGAGAAATAAAATAACAAGTATTATTAAAATAGCTAAAAAGTCATATTATCAGTCATTGCTTGAAAACAAAAAGAGCAACACAATCTCCATTTGGAAAGTCTTCAATGAACTCACTGGAGGAACACACAACAATCAGACATGTAAAATTAACTCACTTCTGGTAAATGACACCACAGACACTGATGAAACTGACATTGCAAATGTTTTCAATGATTTTTTTCACCAGTATCTCCACAAAGTTAAAAGAACCAGTGATAGAAAACAACTTTAGTGAACTGAAAAAGTTCTGCAGCAGCAAAATCTCTAAGGAAGTATGTTTTTCTATCCCACCAGTATCAAAAAACTTTGTTAAAAAATATCTCAGTGAACTTGATACCAATAAAACTACAGGACTTGATCAGATTGGTCCAAGACTCATTAAATCTTCTGCCTCTGCTATTTTAGATAGCATAACATTCATAATCAATTTAAGTATTGCAACCTCATCTGTCCCCAAAATATGGAAAACTGCAAAAGTAACTCCTATTTACAAATCTGGATCTAAGAATGATGCTGATAACTACCGACCAATCTCAATACTACCAAACTTGTCAAAATTGATTGATGAACATGTCCATGACTCATTCATGTCATATTTAACCAAACACTTGCTGTTACACCCTAATCAATCAGGCTTTAGACAGAAATATTCATATGAGACTGCCTTGATCTCCCTAACTGATAAATGGCTTCAAGCACTTGACCAAGGTAAATTAATAGGATCTGTATTTGTAGATTTCATGAAAGCGTTTGACATGGTGGATCATGAAATCCTTTTGAAGAAACTAAAAATCTAACAATGCAATGAAAAAACAGTTAGATGGTTTACTTCATACTTAAGTGAGAGAACACAACATGTTTATATAAATAACGTTCTGTCCGAACCTGAAACAATTAGATATGGAGTGCCACAAGGCTCAATTTTAGGTCCATTACTATTTATTTTATTTATTAACGACCTACCACTTTTACTAAGAGACTCGATATCATCTACAGATCTCTATGCAGATGACACAACATTATCAGACATCCAAAACACAAAGCAAGAACTTGAAATTTCTTTACAGAATGCATTAAACAAGCTGGAAAACTGGTGCACATGCAATGGCATGGTAGTAAATACTGGTAAAACTAAAATATTACTTATCTCAACGAGGAAAAAAAAAGGAAAAATCTTCATAGCAATGAACTATGTCAAACATGGAAGGATAAAAATTTGAAAATGGTCTGTCACGACAGACTACTTGGTGTTTTGGTAGATAATAATCTGTCATGGACTGATCATATCAAACATATCAGTAAAAAGTTCAATTCAAGTTTATGGCTTCTCAGTAGGATAAGACATTTTCTCCCTGAAAGGCACAGAAAATTATTTTATAACAGTTACATACAACCGTATTTAGACTACTGTAATACAGTATGGGGTAATTCAAATGATAAAAACATATCAAAGTTGGAAAATCTTCAGAAAAGAGCATTTAGGCTAATATCAAACCAGAAAGAAAGCAAGGAAATTTAGCTCGTAAGTTAAAAATATTACTTATTAAAGACCGAATATGTTTAAGAAAAGCCAAATTAATGTACAGGATATCCAATAATAGTGCTCCTGAATATTTACAATCCCTATTCCAGTATAGGCTACCTGGTAATACACCCCACCTACGATCACTATCTACAAAACAGTATAAAATTCCCAAACCAAATAAGGAATTATTCAAGAAAAGTTTCCAATACTCTGGAACTTTGCTCTGGAATAGTATTCCAGTTGAGATTAGAAATGCCCACTCTGTTTCCATCTTCCAAACCCAATATATCCAGTGGCTTCTGAGATGCTGCTGAATTAAATAAATTCCTTGTATGAGGGCCTCAAGGTAGATTAGTTCTTAGCTAATTGTGTTACCCTCTTTAAATAAAGTCATTATTATTATTATTATTATTATTATTATTATTATTATTATTATTATTATTATTATTATTAAATAAAGTCATTATTATTATTATTATTATTATTACCACTCAATGGTGACTGGTAATACATTCCATAAAGTGTTACATACCACTCAGTGGTGACTGGTATCATATTCCGTATATTACTCCATGAAAATTGTAGCTCAGCATATATTATTTTTTGTCAATACAGTAAAGTCCATTACATTAAAAAAAGGTCACTTTCACCACTCTAATTTATTAAAAAATTCATAAATTATCATTTTGCATTGAATAGAATATTTGGTGAAGGTATATCTCCCAAACATAGCACAAGCTCCACTGCTGATATAAGACATTACAATATCTTGCTTTTCACTAAATATGTAGGTCTCTGTGACAGAGTTAAAAAAAAGGGAAACTCTTTTGAAATGGCTAAAAAGCTTTATTTTGAATTCAAAATCTTGTAATTAGATTTTAAAAACTATACAAGTTTACAACATACATGAGTTCTATGCCTAAAAACATGATCTCTATTCAAAACGTATTCTCATGGGTAATATGAAACTAAATTATACTTGAATAAAAAGAAACCAGCCTACCATTCATACTTATTCATTCTAATAATAAAAGCGGCTTTAATTGAAGGTATATGCAGCTCAATTTTACACCTAACCATGGAATAACTCAACATTTTGGCAAACTTTATATAGCCATTATAAGAAAGGTATATTTACCAATTAGCCATACATTTTAAATTGCAAGATATTCCAAAAGAATGATGGGAATCAAGAGTTTTTCAAATTGTTCATAACAGAACATAGTCTGTTTTACACTATTCATTATGAATCTGCATTCACACAAGTGACATTGTGCCAAACTAACACTGCCTGACAGTGTCCCATCCAAGTTTATAATGAATTATTTGAAGTCTAAGAGACCAATCATTTACCAAATATACTTGCTTATAAGTCAAGTCAAACTGTTAACAACAAAGATCCTGATCTACGATAAGAAAATGCATCTACAGATCAGAGTCTATGTTGTTTGTCCTACTGATTACTCACAACAAACTGCATGGACCCAGATCTGCTAGCGCATCATGCAATAGTAGATATGGGTCTGTGTTATGAGTCTGTGTAGTTTGCAGTTGGACTCGTAAATGAGTATATACAATCATTTGTTTAACAAAAGTTTCTGGCCACCAAATAGCTTGACAAGAATAGCTTTGATCTGATTCCCATTAAATTAGTTTTAAAACAATTTATCAGGAGCTAAAAGACAAACAAATATCTGGTTCAAAAGAAACTCATGTCCCCCTCCTTCCTGCTCAAAATTCACACGTTAGACTCTAAAAGTATTCTTAATGATTGGAGAAAGAAAAAAAATGTCTTACATACAGTCTTAGCCTTGATAAAGGACACAGACCACTACTTGTTACTTTGACATGGTACCAGTTTAAAAGTGGAAAAATATTTTATATTATACTAAATACCGTATATACTTGACTTTATATTCGAGTCAGAAACAACGTGCCTGTTAAACCTGACAAGAATTTTCAGCATCGTAAAATTATGCACGATTCAGCCGGCGTGTACATACACACAATACGTGTCGGCAGCTGAGCACCGAATTGTTTGTATTATACTTAGAGATTGAATGAATGTTTACCATAATTTCGATTATAAACATTTACAGGTATTTTCAATTGTATAACTACATGGTTTGTGCCTATTGTGAATGCTTACTGGTAATTTCGATTTTATGCAAATTTGGGTAATAAAACTTTTACATGTCAACTCGACTTGATTTTATGGGTTCGACTTATACTTGCGCCGTCGATTTTGGATGCTATTTTTGCCACATAATTACACTTCGACTTATACTTGAATCGACTTATACTCGAGTATATACGGTATTTTGATATTAGATGTATATTGAATACTTTGATATCATGCTATTTTTTTTATATGCTGATACATTTTCTGTTTGAATTTTTTTGAGATTTTATAAGTGAATTTTACTTTAACACTGATTAATCTAGTTGTTTTTCTTATTTGTATGAACAGTCTCTCAGCTCTCAAAATGTGAGCAAATCTGCTTGAGACTCTCTAATTTTTCATAAGTGCTTTATGAACCGCCATGTGGTTCTTAGTGTTAAAACCCACAGAAAACCCTGTTGATCTGTCTTTAAACAAGAACAAATTCATCAGGGTCCTGAATAAAAAATCTACGTTAATAAAGAAAACAAAATAAAAGGGAGAGAGGCATCAAAAGAAATATCATTTTTATGTTACAGAAAGATGCAATCAAGATGGCCATCAGATGGCTAATTGATACCTTAACAAGCAAGACTCATTATGAAAAGGTATGCATCTACTTTTGCCAAGTTATGCAGTTTGCTGTCGTTACAAAAGCATGAAAATGGGAATTCAAAGATCAAGGGCTATAACTCCAGCAAATATTATGGTAAACCAACTTAACCTGGGACTTGCACATATAAACCATTTATTATCAGAATTACAGATGTGATATAAATTAACTCTGCACATTTTATTCTAGCATGGTTGTTTCTAGTGAAGTAAGAAAAACAGTGGTTTGGATTGTTTTACGACTCAGCAACACAAGTAGGTTATTTAGTGCCGAAGTAATTAGAGTACATTACGTGCCAAGTCTCTGAATGTTGCCACTGCAGACAACTTTGCAGCCATGCACCTATTATACAACATGATGGTGGTCTATTCTACATCTAAAGTCTTTGGGGTTGGGAGGCAAAGAGATATGTAAATGGAAAAGATAACTGTTTCAATCATAAAGAAGGCAACTTAATAACTGAGTCTTCCAGCAAACAGTGATCCCTCGATGTAGTAATAGTCAAGCATGGTTAGGTTTGTGGGGTTTAATGCCATTTTTCAGCACAAGATAGACTTCACATGGAAGGCAGTATATTCACTGGAGGAAGAATCCGAGAAGAACCACTAACCAATGGAAGCTACTGGTAAGCATTCTCACATACCCATGTTGGTTGTGTCAAGACTCAAACTCACATAAACAAAGATGAGATGTGGGTGATCTGTAAACGTGAACACATCAGACCATGAGGTTGCCCAAGGCGCTGACCAGTCTGGCAAGCCATAAAAATGTTTTATTTATAATAATAAGCAAACTCACCGGATGCTGAAGTGGATTCAAAATCTAAACTGTATTTATTTCCAATGTATTCTATGATTATACAAATATTATATCAAGGACTACTTGACTGAGGTGCTTTACAATGAGGAGATGGTCTGTACTCAATTGTATTATTTATCAACTTCACAAGCAGATGTCATATTGTGCATCACTTTGGAATGCAAAATTGATAATGCCACACATTTTATTATGAAAGGTTGTAGATTATGTTATCTTGTCCAGATAATTTGTACCTGACTTCATATTTAGGCTATGCAGATGTGCCTAGTGCGGATGGAATTTGGATCCATCTTTGACTGTGTATCCTGGCGACTTTGGATACTCAAGTATATATGTGTAAAGGGAGGCAGTGATACATGTAACCGAAAAACCTGTGTGAATAATACCATACAGATATCTCCTTGATACCAGATGAAAAATAAATCTAAAGAATTATTTCTTAGTTTTAAAAAATATCCTGTTTTAATTTTATCTCTATAAAACCATGTGCATAAATTAAGACAGTGTATGCAGAAACTCCATTAATAACAGTGGTATCTGGGAAAACAAACCTTGATTTAAGCTGTCACCCATGTCACTGAACATTTAATTAATGAGGGGGATAGGGAACTGGGATTTTCTTTAAAGACTGGAGTTGTTTTTAATAAGCTTTTTAAAAACTACTATATTGATATAAATAATAGGCTTTTTACTTATAAATCAGAAGATGGATGTTTTTAAGTTACTGAAGGGTTGAAATATTTATTAAAAAATAATAATCCAATGGCTTCCCAAGAAAATTGATGGATCATTCCATATTAACTCCCTTTTGCAGAGATGCTATGACTAAATGGTTGCAGTGTCTCAGAGCCAAAACCAGAAGGGTGCAAGTTTAAATTCTGCATATATCTCACAAAGTCATCTGTCCTGTGTGCAAATGGGCAAGTCTCCTTACTCCAATAACCTCTGAATGTATATACCCTTTAAGTGTTGATGTGCCATTAAATTAATCAATCAGTCAATCAATCAATCAATCAATTAAGTTTTACCTCCTTTCAGATGGATTGTTGAAATAAGATGTAAATAGCTAAAGGCAAAGTGGTCCAATTTCAAACTTGGTTTGTAAGAAAAGATCAACATGGGAAATGTAATATCTTGTCAAGACAGTTATATATAGTGTCTTATCAAGGCAATTAGATTAAAGTGTCTTGCCAAGGCAGCTATATTAAAGTGTCTTGCCATGGCAATTAGATTAAAGTGTCTTGCCATGGCAATTAGATCAAAGTGTCTTGCCAAGGCAATTAGATTAAAGTGTCTTGCCATGGCAATTAGATCAAAGTGTCTTGCCAAAGCAATTAGATTAAAGTGTCTTGCATAGGCAATTATATTAAAGTGTCTAGACAAGGCAGTTATATTAAAGTGTCTTGCCATGGCAATTAGATTAAAGTGTCTTGCCATGGCAATTAGATCAAAGTGTCTTGCCAAAGCAATTAGATTAAAGTGTCTTGCATAGGCAATTATATTAAAGTGTCTAGACAAGGCAGTTATATTAAAGTGTCTTGCCAAGGCAGTTATATTAAAGTGTCTTGCCATGGCAATTAGATTAAAGTGTCTTGCCAAGGCAGTTATATTAAAGTGTCTTGTCAAGGCAATTAGATTTAAATGTCTTGCCAAGGCAATTAGATTAAAGTGTCTTACCAAGGCAATTAGATTAAGGTGTCTTGCCAAGGCAATTAGATTAAAGTGTCTTGCCAAGGCAATTAGATTAAAGTGTCTTGCCATGGTAATTAGATCAAAGTGTCTTGCCAAGGCAATTAGATTTAAATGTCTTGCCAAGGCAGTTAGATTAAAGTGTCTTGCTGAAGGCAAACCACAGCAGCCAATCTGGCATGGTCTGGACAGAACTTGAAGCCACAACCTTCTGGTGGTGAATCATGCACTCTAACCACCTATCAACACCCTAAGAATTTTAAATTGCATTTAGGAGTGATCCTTTCCACGATGACACAGAAAGCCCAACAAACATAAATGAAGTGAGAACCTCACCTTTGTTATCAATACAATTGTTGAAGGACAAAGAAATAAACAGGTATTTAAGTTGTGAGACAAGTCCTTGACTACCATGGCCTTTAGTTGTGTTGATGACATGTCAAGATTACTGTTAACTGTTTTAAATCTGTATTTAGCACACATGCTCTGGAAGCCTTATAATGTACATTATAATAACCTGGTAAATAGGCATTTATCAAAGTGGTCCACACACTTAACATTGGGTTAAGTGAGCATTATTATGCACTATATTTGTATAACATGCAACTGGGGCAGATCTGAGTAGGTGCAGTTTGGATTCATCTTATAAGCGAGTATTGATGGTATGTTGGTGAGTAAATGTTTTGAGTATGACAGTTATGGAAATCACATCAACTTTTCACAAAAGAAAGTGTAAGCAGCCAATAAATCAATCATGTGCTTTTAACTGACTTCATGATTTCCTTTCACAGGACTGTTTTTACTAATATTAAATTTGCATAAAAATTGTTCTATTTATATTAGTCACAGCCATAAAATCTCACTTGCAAGCTGTCCCATAAAATAAGGTACCATGATACACCTAGATTACACTTGTTTTCCAAAAGTTCACTTTGTGACATGTACGTCATCAGCTTGAGGTTCAGTCTGTGAAAACTAGCAAAAATTGGAAGATTTTATTTCATACAATCCTGAATATCATTGTATCTAATGATTTCAAGATATTTTTCAGAATTATTCTGTACATTGTGCTTGTGAACTAGCAAAATGTTCCAAAATAGTCTAAATTCTTAGATAAATGTTCCAACAAAGCCCAAATATTCTTAGCTTTTGCACTGTCTTTTTCCATACCAATATTAGAAAACACAAGGGAATCCCATTATAGCACATACTATTATACCCCCCCCCCATTAAACAGATACAAATATAACATAATTTATCAGGGAACCCACTTTTTTATTTTGAAGTCTCTTCTTGAAGATTTAGTGACAATGATCTATGCACTTTGATTTTTATTTCTCAAGATGAATTGCTAAGAAATACTGACAGGCAAACCATTTTAATATTGTTTATAAAATGTGAAACACTTTTTTGCTTTCTAAAACTGGATGTTCACTTTTGAGTGCATAGTTTTGCATCTGTATTAATCACTGAGAATCTTCTTCAAATAACATTTTTAAATAGATCCCACAGATCAGATGTAAGGACTTGCTTTTACTGTAAAAATTTAACCATTGTCTTTTCTATCTATGGGCTGTTGATCCCCTTCATTGCAATTATGGAATGAAGTGCAACATTGAGAAGATGTTTAACCCTATGCAACATAATGAAAATGTGGAGTGCAACCACAAGTAAACGGTACCATCATGTGGATGACATAGCAAAAACATCATTTCATTCTTCACAGTACCATACATACTTGGGTAAATATCAGGGTCCAACTGAAAAACAACATAGACATAGATTTGCCAGCACACAATGTACCAGTATATTAGGGTTCACATTCTACAGGTTAGTTCTAACAAACTGTATAGACACAGATTTGCCATCACATCAGGCAATTGCAGATCTGGATCTGTGCAATATGCAATAGAATCTGCGCATATATCATAACTGATGATTTCATGAATCCGGAGTATCATAAGCCAATCAGTACCATATATATCCTGATCTATGTAATCATTATGTGATGTCTGGCAGACCAAGGTTTATGATGATTGCAAATGGTTATACATGGGTACATGTGGTATCTCTCAATATAATTAAATTTGACATGTCATTATAACAAACTGTACCTCTTTGTCTTCCTTTTCTTTCTCATATTTGGTTTTGTATTCCTCAAACTCCTCTAGTTTGCTTTTCAACTCCTGCTTTTCTTTCTCCCTGAAAAGAAAAAACATAAAGTACCATTTCAGTTCAAGGTATCGAAGCCTATTTTTCAAGTACTGAGACTTGTCCTTCATTTCAATGATATTTTCTAAAACTATATACATGAAGAAATTCTTCAGGGAGATTTTCAGTTTTTTCGCGCCTTATGACATTTTTCTTTTGCCAAATCATGGAACCATTGTCAGGGAGTCTGATCAGAATAATAATGGTAGTGTTACTGGATTGGGGGTAGGGGTGGGGCATTTTTATCTTAGAATAGAATGGTTTAGAATATGAAGAGACAATTGGTCATATTAGTTTGGCCCTTCCATTCTGTGATGCATAAATTACAATTTATCTTGTTACAATTTTCTATTTTGTAAGACCTGTTTTTTTGGTTGATAATTAAAAATTTATTGAATTTTCCGTGCACAAAGCAAACATTTATTCAGAGGATTGATTCATTATTGATTGTAATTTTCCCCAAATAAAATTTTAATGACTGACAATAATTAGTAATGTTCTTCTATTTAATATTCAAGAAAAGATAATGCATTATTTTTAGAGTGAAAAGACACAGGTAATTAATTAGTCTCCTGATATATTTTAAGATAATGAAAATATTGATGTCAATGATTTATCTTCTTTTCAAAAAATATTTTAATGCAAATAATTTACTCTGCTGGCATTTGTAATTTGAAGAAATGTGAATATTTCTTCCAGCAGCAAAGTTCAGTGCAGTTTACCATATTTCATAGGAACCAGTTCCCATAAAACCCCCAGCTTTCTCGACTGACTGGTCACATATTTTGGTCATAAAAAAGGTAATTTTAGTATGACTCATCAAACTTCTTAGTCTGGTCATATACTCTATAAAATGGCAAATTTTTTATCTCACTGGTGTGTCAGGACGTTTTTCATTTCTCACTGGATAATTACCATTCCTCCAATGATGAATCACTTATTGAAAATAAATCCTCCAAATGCTTGGCTTCTGAACCTCTCCTGAAATTATCTGGTGATTTCCCAGTAGTATGTGCCACATTGACACTTTTTTTGTGAGACATTTTTTCAATTTCTCAAATCCTCAGCATGCAATGTTTTCCTTTTCCATGTTAAACTGATCTACAGCCATTATGAAATGATTTCCATGTATAAGAATAAACATCAAGTTGAAAATGATGTCATTGAATAAATAGATCATGGTAAACTGATTTTAAAATTTCATTACAACCCAGGAATTAACTTTGACATTTCAGAAAATGGTTATGATATATATTCACCACTTTCAGAAAACGGCAAATAAAAATGAAAAACAAAATCCACTATGTCCTTTCAAATGGCTATATTCACAAGGTAATATCCTATACATAGAGATTTAGAAAAAGAAACTGAATGTTTTAATCCACTGCAAAGAAACCTGACCTCACAACACAAAATTAACTTATGAATACACATGATGAACAATATTCATTTCAAGAAAATACAAATTTCAACTAATGAATAGACTGAAATTTAAATCCATCCATGCATTTGTTGATTATGTAGTGACATGACGGTAAGCAAACTGTACTGATATATGTGATCACTTATCTCTAACACTATAACAGACAAACTTAAATGGAGTCTATCTGTTAATGTTTTTGACAAGGTAAGCTATAATAAGCTGATGGAAAGATTAAGATAGTATTTTCTTATGTGACCTTGCTTGTTGGATTACCATATATATCTGACTAAAGAACACTATGTTTTTACCAAGCAAAGGTAAGTAAATTTCTCTCTTTTACCATATTATGGTAGTTTACTGGGAGAAAAAAGCAACACAGCTATAATGTGATAAAACAAAACAAGTCTGAGCATTTTTACTGAATATTAATGTCAAATGAAAATTATATAAAACTCTACATGGATAAAAGATGAGCTTGTATAAAACAAATGTCTGTGAAGAATCATAATAACCAAATAAATGATTTATCATAATAACCAAATAAATGATTTATCATAATAACCAAATAAACGATTTATCATAATAACCAAATAAACAATTTCAAGATTTAAAATGCAGAATGTTAATGTCAAATTAAAATTATATAAAACTCGACATGGATAAAAGATGAGCTTGTATAAAACAAATGTCTGTGAAGAATCATAATAACCAAATAAACAATTTATCATAATAACCAAATAAACGATTTATCATAATAACCAAATAAACGATTTATCATAATAACCAAATAAACAATTTCAAGATTTAAAATGTATACACTCATCTTAAGTCATTATTATCGGACAAAGCAAGACTCAGGTCTTAGTATGGATATAAAAACTAGGGTGAGAGGACTCTCAGGTATGAAATGAATTCGTAAAATTAGCATATACTGTACAAAGATGTATACAATATTTATCAAGTGATCACTATTGTCATGTTATCAACACCTGTGGCCCTGAAAGTTAAATTAAGTTTATTTTGATTCATGGCCAACTTTTTAAACAAGACAGACATTATCTGGTGATTATTATAAAGTGATACTTCAGAGAAAATTGTATCAATAATTGTTTGCCTTGCTACACAAACCAAACTTCAAATTCATTTTACCATGCAAAAACTGTAATTAAGGTGAAGGATTCCAATTTCAAAAGCATTAACAAAATGATAAATTCTACAGAAGATGATTAACTTTAGAAAATGAAGTTCAGTCAAAAGTAAATTGGAATTCCACGATCATTTTCCAGGTAACATAGATGACAACAAAATTTGGTTAGGTAAGATATCTGCAATCCTATATGGTGTCATGTTTTGTGTTAATTAGAAACTCAGTTGATTTAAGCCTGAATCCAGTTTGCAAAGAAAAATGTACCCTGTTTATAAATACTCTGACTAACCCATTTTATTAAGCAGTGTACTATCAGACCTGTGTTGGAGAGTACTACGGAAAACTTTTCCGAAGTTCCACACAAATCCTGTAATTTGCAAATATAACTTTGATCCACACCAAAAAGTAATTATGTATTGAAGTATTGTTGATGTTTTTCTTCAGCTCAGCTCAATTTAAAATATATACATTTTTTGTCTTACTTGCAACAAATACTTGTGAACTGGATCTCCAACATTTTATTTTTACCCCAACACACCACAGACACAAATGTCATGCCAATCGATAATAAAACTCTACTCCAATCTTGCTTAAGAATATTCTGACCAATCAAATGGGGGGGGGGGGATTGAGTATATTCTGACCAATCAAATGGTGGGGATTGTCCATTTCAAGTACACTTTAATTGTAACCTTAGAGTAACATTCTTTTTCAAAACACTAAACAAAGTTTTATGATGGAAGGAATCAATCATACTGATTAGGAGAATGTTAACCCCTGGAATGGTGATCTTGCATTCAAAGTTTATATAATGATATATGAATTAATGCCATTTCAGGTTGTTACCATAGCCTTATCCTGCACATTTAGTAATAATAAAATAAGTTTACATGACTGAAACATCATTAACAAAGGATACACTAAAGCAAGAAAATGCTGCTAATGCAAAATACAATTTCATTTTAAGATAAATGATTTAAAATCTTCACAGTCTGCTATTGTGTTTCCAAAAGAATTGAATAGTACTTCATAAAGTAATGGTGTATCCCAGAGTTTATTTTACATTTTCTCTCAATAATACAATCTTATTTTTCCCTATTCCTATCAAGTGAAGACCAATAAATAGTGTACCAGAATATTATAATATGATTAAGAGATCTGAGTCTAGGCTATTTGTATATGGGCTACATTATATTGTACTAATCAGTACTGTTGGTAGTTATGTGTACATTATTATAATGAAATAACATGTCTGAGTCTAGACTATTTGTAGTTATGCATGCATTATATTGTACTAATCATTACTGTTGGTAGTTATGTGTACATTATTAGAATGAAATAACATATCTGAGTCTAGACTATTTGTACTTATGCATGCATTCTATTGTACTAATCATTACTGTTGGTAGTTATGTGTACATTATTATAATGAAATAACATGTCTGAATCTAGACTCTGTAGCTATGCATGCATTATATTGTACTAATCAATACTGTTGGTAGTTATGTGTACATTATTATAATGAAATAACATGTCTGAGTCTAGACTATTTGTAGTTATGCATGCATTATATTGTACTAATCATTACTGTTGGTAGTTATGTGCACATTATTAGAATGAAATAACATGTCTGAGTCTAGACTATTTGTACTTATGCATGCATTATATTGTACTAATCATTACTGTTGGTAGTTATGTGTACATTATTATAATGAAATAACATGTCTGAGTCTAAACTATTTGTAGTTATGCATGAATTATATTGTACTAATCATTACTGTTGGTAATTATGTCTACATTATTATAATGAAATAACATGTCTGAATCTAGACTCTGTAGCTATGCATGCATTATATTGTACTAATCAGTACTGTTGGTAGTTATGTGTACATTATTATAATGAAATAACATGTCTGAGTCTAGACTCTCTGTAGCTATGCATGCATTATATTGTACTAATCATTACTGTTGGTAGTTATGTGTACATTATTATAATGAAATAACATATCTGAGTCTATACTATTTGTAGTTATGCATGGATTATATTGTACTAATCATTACTGTTGGTAGTTATGTGTACATTATTATAATGAAATAACATGTCTGAGTCTAGACTCTCTGTAGCAAGGCATGCATTATATTGTACTAATCATTGCTGTTGGTAGTTATGTGTACATTATTATAATGAAATAACATGTCTGAGTCTAGACTATTTGTAGCTATGCATGCATCATATTGTACTAATCATTATTGTTGGTAGTTATGTGTACATTATTTTATTGGAATGCATTGTCTGAATCTGACTCTCTGTAGTTATGCATGGATTATATTGTACTAATCATTACTGTTGGTAGTTATGTGTACATTATTATAATGAAATAACATGTCTGAGTCTATACCAATTGTAGTTATGCATGCATTATATTGTACTAATCATTACTGTTGGTAGTTATGTGTACATTATTATAATGAAATGACATGTCTGAGTCTAGACTATTTGTAGTTATGCATGGATTATATTGTACTAATCATTACTGTTGGTAGTTATGTGTACAGTATTATAATGAAATAGCACGTCTGAGTCTAGACTATTTGTAGTTATGCATGGATTATATTGTACTAATCATTACTGTTGGTAGTTATGTGTACATTATTATAATGAAATGACATGTCTGAGTCTAGACTATTTGTAGTTATGCATGGATTATATTGTACTAATCATTACTGTTGGTAGTTATGTGTACATTATTATAATGAAATGACATGTCTGAGTCTAGACTATTTGTAGTTATGCATGGATTATATTGTACTAATCATTACTGTTGGTAGTTATGTGTACATTATTATAATGAAATAGCACGTCTGAGTCTAGACTATTTGTAGTTATGCATGGATTATATTGTACTAATCATTACTGTTGGTAGTTATTTGTACATTATTATAATGAAATGACATGTCTGAGTCTAGACTATTTGTAGTTATGCATGGATTATATTGTACTAATCATTACTGTTGGTAGTTATGTGTACATTATTATAATGAAATAGCACGTCTGAGTCTAGACTATTTGTAGTTATGCATGGATTATATTGTACTAATCATTATTGTTGGTAGTTATGTGTACATTATTATAATGAAATAACATGTCTGAGTCTAGACTATTTGTAGTTATGCATGGATTATAGTGTACAAATCATTATTGTTGGTAGTTATGTGTACATTATTATAATGAAATAACATGTCTGAGTCTAGACTATTTGTAGTTATGCATGGATTATATTGTACTAATCATTACTGTTGGTAGTTATGTGTACATTATTATAATGAAATAACATGTCTGAGTCTATACCAATTGTAGTTATGCATGCATTATATTGTACTAATCATTACTGTTGGTAGTTATGTGTACATTATTATAATGAAATAACATGTCTGAGTCTAGACTATTTGTAGTTATGCATGCATTATATCGTACTAATCATTACTGTTGGTAGTTATGTGTACATTATTATAATGAAATAACATGTCTGAGTCTAGACTATTTGTAGTTATGCATGCATTATATTGCACTAATCATTACTGTTGGTAGTTATGTGTACATTATTATATTGGAATGCCATGTCTGAATCTAGTCTCTCTGTAGTTATGCATGCATTATATTGTACTAATCATTACTGTTGGTAGTTATGTGTACATTATTATAATGAAATGACATGTCTGAGTCTAGACTATTTGCAGTTATGCATGCATTATATTGTACTAATTATTACTGTTGGTAGTTATGTGTACATTATTGTAATGAAATAACATATCTGAGTCTAGACTATCTGTAGCTATGCATGCATTATATTGTATTAATCATTATTGTTGGTAGTTATGTGTACATTATTATAATGAAATAACATGTCTGAGTCTAGACTCTCTGTAGCAATGCATGCATTATATTGTACTAATCATTGCTGTTGGTACTTATGTGTACATTATTATAATGAAATAACATGTCTGAGTCTAGACTATTTGTAGTTATGCATGCATTATATTGTACTAATCATTACTGTTGGTAATTATGTGTACATTATTATAATGAAATAACATGTCTGAATCTAGACTCTGTAGCTATGCATGCATTCTATTGTACTAATCATTACTGTTGGTAGTTATGTGTACATTATTATAATGAAATAACATGTCTGAGTCTAGACTATTTGTAGTTATGCATGCATTATATTGTACTAATCATTACTGTTGGTAGTTATGTGAACATTATTATAATGAAATGACATGTCTGAGTCTAGACTCTGTAGCTATGCATGCATCATATTGTACTAATCATTATTGTTGGTAGTTATGTGTACATTATTATAATGAAATAACATGTCTGAGTCTAGACTATTTGTAGAGATCAGAGTCTAGGCTGTTGGCTATTATGTGTTTTAAAATTAAATGACAGATTAGAGTTTGTATTATTTATAGTTATGTATGAATTATAAGGAAATCACATTGGATTCTGGAGATCTCTAGTTTAAATACTGTGGCAAACAGACTACTTGACTACGCGTTGTAAGACACAAAGCTGCTTTAGAGAATTTGAAAATAAAACTATTTATTTCTTTAACATAACGTTATTATAATGTTTCCAAATATATTGTCCTATCTCAAAGAATGCTGCTTACTCCTATTAAAATTATGAAAATGTCTCCCTATATACATGCTGGGGTTAGGTCATAGATCATCATATTTCATACAATCTGTCTATACTAGGTTATCAAAGCGTGAGATTCTATCTAATTCGTAGAAACGTTTGTGAATAGCTCTAAAAAATTAGTCTCTTTAAAATCATGAAATATCAATAGACCTGGGTTTATGCAGTTTACCTCGAGTAATCAGTAAATAAAGAATATAGACATCGATCTTACGGCGTATTCTGCTGGGGCAGATCAGTGTCTATGTTGTTAGCATTTGCATTCGAAGTATAAGTACATACCGCACACACACACACACACACACACACAATTAATTGTTGAATATGGATTCAACACTTCGTGAATATTCCATATAAATCAAATAGAGAGTGTGTGTGTGTGTGTGTGTTGCCATAATAGAAACAATATACATACCACTCCTTTTTTAACGAATCCGATTGAATTTTGTTATGTGAATCGGAGCGTAACAGTTTGGAAGAAGAGTCTACTCGTTGCCGTGGACTCTTAAAAGAATCCAAGATTTGTTGAGACTGAGCAGTCGACGATGTTGTGCATGCTGTTTGTGTTCCTGTTGCCAGTAAATCTGGCTTTTGTGAATCAATCTTTTGTGCAGTAAAAGAATGTTGTGGACTGTAATTATCTACAAATTCGGTTTCTACTTGTTTCTGCATGCTTTATAGTTCATCTTCAATTTGTGAGAGAACTAAGCTAAATAAAGTATTCTAAAACCAACAGAAAAAGCGTGAATCAACAATCTCCATACGTTTGCAGGTAAACTCCACGATATTACTTTTCAACGAGGGACACAGTACAAATAAATAATCCGTAAATTGGTCTTACTAGATTTTAAACAATCTTTTATAATAATTTTATATATATTTGTTGCCATCAACAAAGGACAATACAACAGTTCAACCAATCACAAATTTTAAAAAAAAATAACCAAGATAAGTGCTGACAAAACTTAATCCCCTGTAATAGATAATACACTCATGTTAACTAATCTGACTGCTTTGTCTTCAGGCATTCAAATCCGTTAACAATCTGTTGACTTTTCTTATTAACAAACAAAAGCATTTTGCATCGGTTCAATGCGATCTTATCCATGCAAGCTCTAAGCAGGTGAATCATTGCAAAACGAATTTCAATTTATTTAAAGAACATTCTCGTTTGAGAAAATAGAATAAACAAAGGATGAGCGGTCTCCAGGAGAGAAATCAATAAAGAAAGGAATATTTATTCAGGGAGAAAGTTTGATCCCAAATTTGGAATTAATATCGATATCACTTTGTTTAGACTGAACATGAATCAAGCTCAGCAGGATCTACTTTTCTGGTTGATTGTTGGTTAAGCAGATTGTACAAAATAAATATACCATATGTCTTTTTGAAGATGTGGAGGTGCACTTTATGAATTGTACACCTAAAACCTTTCATTAACTTTTTGAATTGTACACCTAAAACGTTTCGCGTTCACTTTACCTTATGAAAAATAGTTTAGAACATGAATAGGCCCCGCAGCAGGCTTGTAACATATGACCCCGGTGTAGTGCTTGCTGGGTCCAATATCCAATATGAGCATGTCACCTCATTGTATATATTGATATTGATAAATCTGCGCATTAGAATTGCCCATCATAAAGAAACAAAGTGTTAATTGACGCACAGGCAGAACATGGACTAGCTATCAAACTGTATGCATCCTTGTATCTGGGTTGCAAATAGTTTTGTTTAGTATGTATAGACTTGAATTTTTCTCTACCGACAGCAGGTAAACCGTATTTTAATATCTTGCAAATATCACCTTTTTCTGATATATACTAAATTGGCGGGAATAGAAGTATTTTTCACAAAGAGTTGATAAATTAATTCCAGTATAATGCTACCAAAAAACTATAAGTGGCAGGTGTGAGTACACTGGCAGCCGTAGCCACAAACCTGCACACAGGTCGCTCAGGGAATCGGAGTCTTTCACCACTGACATTGAGCAGCAGTGGAGTCCGGTAGCGACTGAATATCCCATTTCGGGAATGAACTGCTCACCTCCTTGGCATTAGGAAGAGGATATAAAAGGTGCCCTAAACCAGTGTTTTTCAACCGGGGTTGCGTGGAACCTAAGGGTTCCGTGAGCGCCAGCCAGAGGTTCAACCGGTGGCCAGTAAAAATATAAAAATAACGGCCGAAATCGCCAGTGACCAAGTCTGGCAGTACCGGAACTGTGCGGTAATTAGTCGTTGTTTATCCACTTAATTACTGTTTCCGTTGTTGTCCTAAAGAGCGTTTAGCGTTTGAATTAATTTTCATAACGCTGTTGTTTTTGCGCGACCATGGACCGATTTGCCACAGCTGACGACCAAACTAAAACTCACGAGCAGGCGACTGAAGCTACAGCTAGTACCGCTTCCTATGAGCCGAACGTACCAAAAATTGACGTTGTCGATCGGAATCTTAAAGTTCGTCAGTACAGTGACAATTACTTAGCTATGGGATTCACTTGGGTAGGAGACCCATACTGCCCCTTACCGCTCTGTGTTGTCTGCGGGGTAAACCTTGCCAATAGTGCCATGACACCAGCTAAATTGAAGCGACACTTAACAACTAAACATCCGGATATAGCGCACAAGAATGTGGCGTACTTCGAGAGGGCACTAAGCTTGAATAAAAAAAAAACGCTACATTCGAGAAAAAGTTCAAGATAAGTGACAAAGCTCAAGAAGCAAGTTATGCTGTCGCGGAGATCGTTGCAAAGAAAATTAAATCGCATACCGTCGCCGAAACCGTAATTTTACCTGCATGCTGAGAAATTGTGAGAATTATGTTTGGCGAGAGTGCCATATCTGACATCAATAAGATTCCACTGTCAGACAATACGATAACCAAACGTATTTCAGACATGTCCAGCGACATTGAAAGTCACGTTTTAGCGAAGATAAAGACACGTGGATTCTTTGCACTGCAGGTGGATGAAAGCACCGATGTCAGCGGTAAATCACAGCTTATGGGGTTTGTACGTTTTATTGACAATGGCGCTATTGTTGAAGATTTTTTTCTGTTCTAAGGAGTTACCAGAAACAACAAAAGGATAAGACATATTTGACGTTGTCAATTCATATTTGCAGTCATGTGACTTGAACTGGAAAAACTGCGTTGACATTTGTACGGATGGCGCCCCTGCCATGACGGGAAATGTCAATGGTTTTGTCTCGTTGGTGCGACAGATGAATCCAGCTATCATGGTCAAGCACCATTTCATCCACAGAGAAGCACTAGTTGCTAAAGCAGTTGGAGCCGAGTTAAAGTCTGTGTTGAACATGGTGGTGAAAATTGTTAATTATATGAAGACGAGACCTCTGAAATGTCACCAGTTCGCCAAACTTTGTGAAAGCATGGAAGCGGACCATGTCACACTCATCCAACACACAGACGTACGATGGCTGTCTCGTGGAAAAGTTTTATCTCGTTTCTACGAGCTGATAGAGGAGATGCTGATGTTCTATTCTCGTAAAATCTTGAAGAATTTTGAAGAAGTACTGAGCAGCGAGTGATGGTGTTCCAAACTAGCTTATCTGGCCGATACATTTCATGAATTGAACATTTTGAACAGTGCTATGCAAGGCAGAAATGAAAACGTCTTGACTTCAACTGACAGAATAAACGCATTTCTGAAGAAATTGGTAATTTGGAAGAAGTATGCATCTTCTGGAAATTTGGAAATGTTTCCCAGTGTTGTTCAAAAAAGTTACCAAGAAATTCTTCCATTGATTGTGATTCATTTGGATGCTCTGTTGAATAGTCTCAGCAAATATTTTCCGTCGATATCTGTTGACCAGTACGACTGGGTTAGAAACCTGTTTGTAGAATTTGAACCGTGCCAAGGACAGTTTATTTTGAAGGAAGAGGAGGAGCTCGTTAGCATTTCGAGTGACAGAACGCTGAAGCTAAAACATGCAGAGTTGAACTTAGATGCGTTTTGGTTACTAGTTGAAAACGAGTACCCGGCTATCGCTGAGAAAGCTTTGCGACTTTTGTTGCAGTTTTCAACTTCTTACATGTGCGAGTTCGGATTTTCTGCTATGACCACCATCAAACACAAGAAACGAGAACGACTTTTGTCTGTCGAAGATGAACTTAGTGTGTCTTTCTCGAACATTCGGCCACGAATTCAACTGTTTTGTAGAAATCACCAAGCACAAGTTTCGCACTGAAATGTTCGGCTACTGCAAACTGATGCTAACGGGTAACAATAAAGTAACTTAGTAACTAGTAATATCGGCTATTCTGGCCACACGAGTTTATTTTTTATTTAGGCTACAATTACAGTGTTACACACATACACCTGTATCAATCGGTGTTTTCTTGTTTCACTGCATGTGGTTCCGCGAGCGATCTAAAAGCTCCGAAGAGTTCCGTTCCAATAAAAAGGTTGAAAAACACTGCCCTAAACATTGATTGCTCTAAACGTCCCTAGCCAGCATACTGCGGCTGGCGGGGACCGTACTGCAGCGATCAAAATAATAAAGAAAAAAGAAAATGAGGATTGTTTCTCTCACACTTGTCAATGGAATGTGTGCACCTTAATGGATAGAGACGATGCAGAAAGATCCCAGATGCGAACCGCCCTGATAGGAAAGGAACTCGCCAGATACAACGTGGACATTGCTGCCTTGAGCGAGACCCGGTTTGCAGGAGGACGCGAATTCTGTGAAAGGGGCTCCTAATACACGTTTTCTTTTTAAGCGGCCGAGGAAGTAAAGAACGCCGTAAGGCTGGTGTCACCTTTGCAGTGAAGACAGCACTGATTGGCAAATGAGCTGGACCTCCCAAGGGAGTAAACGACAGACTCATAACCATGAAACTCTGCCTCTTGTCTGGAAGAAAGCACCTTACCATTTTATCAGTTGCTATGCTCCAACCATGACCAACCCAGATAAAGTGAAGGTCCAGCTCTATGAGGATCATCACTCCATTATTGTTGATGTTCCAGTGGTAGATAAGCTCGTCATTCTTGGCGATTTCAATGCAAGAGTAGGCTGTGATCACGTTGCCCGAGATGGAGTGGGTCACTGTAACAGCAACGGTCTCCTTTTGCTCCAGGCATGCACCGAACATGAACTGCTGATCACCAATAGTCTTCCACCTCCCTACGCGTAACCAGACGTCATAGATGTACCCATGCTCTAAGCACTTGCACCTCACAGAGTACGTCATTGTCAGGAAGAGGGACAGGCACAATGTGCGTGTGACCAAGTCCTTGTTTGATGCTGACTGCTGGACAGACCACTGCCTCATCATCACCAAGCTCAACATCCTCATTCAGCCCAGAAGACGCCCACAGTGAAAGGATTCTAAACGACTGAACATCACCAACCTGAAATGCACCAATATCAAACAGTTTCTCATGAATGCTCTGGAAGAACGTCTGAAATCCAAACCTCTCGACAATCAGAATGTGAAGACTGACTGACGGAATTCAGAGAGCTACTCTACACCACATCACAGGACCCTCAACCAGACCAGAAAGGATCAAGACTTTTGATGAGAACTGCGACGAGATTAAGAAGTTACTGGATGAGAAACACCGCCTCCTTTAAACCTACCTCAACAACCTCAAGTCCACCTCTAAGAAAGATGTGTAACAACAACATACGCAGAAATGTACAGCAGAAGATCCGTCATATGCGAGACACATGGCTGAGCAACAAAGCTGATGAAGTCCAAATCTAAGCAGACCAGCATGATATGAAGAACTTCTACAATGCCCTGAAAAAAACACCAACCTGATACAGTGCCAGCTACACTGGGCAGGATATGTTGTACGCATGCCAGACCCTGGCTACCTAGGAGACTCTTCTATGGCGTGCTAATGTAAAGAGAGTGATCCCACGGAGGTCGGAAAAAACGCTTCAAAGACAATCTGAAAGGTGCATTGAAAGCATTCAACATAAACCCTCATTCCTGTGAGCAAACAACAAGCAATCGAGTCACTTGGCGTTCCTCTGTGCACAAAGGATAAGTTGTGTATATAAATGTCTGTGCTGTTTTCAGCTTGACTTATAATCGATAAATGTTTCTTAAAGTTCTTTAATTTTAATTACCCATGAAAGTTAATGGGTTTAATAAAAAGACTAAGTATAAACTCATACAGAACTAGTGTATATTTCTTGCTGTTATGATATTTTATTTTAACCGACATTTAATAATTCCAAAAGACAGGGTATTCTAAGAGTTTATCTTCCCAATTCACCATGAAGAATAGCATTCTGTTTTGCATGTTTAACACCTAAAATAGATGTACAAAACAAATTAACTCTGTCACAGCATTACGTTTTAATACATTTCCACACGATATAACTGCAGTAATATGACCGTCAAATAAATTGCACAGAATGTTGGAGCAGAAAATTATAGTAGGCCTACTTTGTCAATGTAAACGAAAGTAAACAAATTGCACAGAATGTTGGATCAGAAATTTATTGTAGGCCTATTTAGTCAATGTAAATGAAAGTTTCACTGCTTCTGTAAATCAACCACTAGTCGTAAAAAAAATCATAATACACAAATATACAAATAATTTCTATTTTTTTGTTCCACCATAATAAATCTTACATTATTCGCGACTCAACAATCTTTTTAAAAAAATGAAGAAGAAAAAATACGATCTCTGTTTTAGTGGTATTTATCATTAACTTCCGTTTCAAACAACAGTCGGTGTATCTATTCCATTTTTTAAACCATCACTACTTCTTGACAAAATCAAATCGTCAGCATGCAGTATTAAGAACGCCTTCGTACTAATGCCAACACATCTCCATTTAAAGGGACCCCGGGGGGCCGAGTGCGACGTTCCCGCTAATATTTTTCAGTGTGTGCGGAATTTTGAAACTGCTGTGTTGCATTTTCTAATGAGCTGCGCACCTTAAATGGAATATCGTCTATGTGGTCATAGACCCCGGGTAACCGTGTCGTCTGAAGTGCCTTTACCGCTCACTGCTAACTTACCCTCTATCCGTGAGGTTTTGAGCAAAGGGCGGATACGTGAGAAAGCGTGCCAGTAGCTTGTCGCGATTGGTGGTCAATTTTTTCTTCCGTTATACTAGCTGCCACGTACAGTCAGCCTATCGTGTGCTAAACAAATGGCGTTGAACTTAAACGCACAAAACATCATTTCCGGGTATAATTAACAAGTGTTCCGCGCAACCCGGTCCCTCTCTTGAATTCATATGTGTTGATGCACGCGCACATACGTACGCACACCTGCAAAACTGTAAATACAACTTGAAAAAATGTTTTTAACGACACTGCTGTCACTGGAAGAGGACTGAATTATGCTCCACATGTTAGACAAAAATGACTAGCTCTTATTTAACAGTAAATTCCAACACAATTATACAGGTACGTTTGTAACCTTGCACGTGATTTCATTTACAGAAAATAAGAATATTACAAACCCACAGAAAACAAGACTGTATTATTTCTAATATTTTTTAATGCAACGTCTTGTCATGTCCTTACAAAGATATATATATATATATATATATATATATATATATATATATATATATATATATATATATATATATATATATATATATATATATATATATATATATATATATATATATATATATATATAGTTCATCCTGGCTAGTTGATCTGGCCTAAAAGCAGGCATTCTTATCTGGTAAAATGTTCAAGAGTTGTTTCACAACACCGTAGCCAATAAATCAATGTAAAACTTCAAGGGGTGGCTCGCTAGTATGTCAGTTAACACGGATGTACCATGGTTTTTACAGATATGTGTGGTACTGATAAGAGTTCGGGGAATGATATTATGAGACACGGGCATGTAACTGGGTGGAATAGTTAAAGAAAAGCAAGTTCATCAATTTAATTGTGGTGCGAAATAATTAGAATTACTATCTCTCTCTCTCTCTCTCTCTATTCCCTGCTGAAGAGTAAGCTGATACTATATGGGATAATTGTTCTGCCTCCAACTTAACAGGACTAGAAAGACTCCAGCTTGGAGTTGAATGAAATGTAACTGGAATTGTCTCTTTTGTTTCTGGATACAAGATTCCCATAGACATTAGTATTATCAGAAAGAAAACAAAATAAGAAAAGCTCTGTACCTTTTTTATTTAAAAAAAAACTTGATATTGTTCATCTTTCCCTTATCTACAAGATTTATAACCTCTCTTGGACACTTTCAACAAATACATGCTGGACTAGAATAGGAGAGAGAGAGAGAGAGAGAGAGAGAGAGAGAGAGAGAGAGAGAGGATGTTGCGGAATTAGAATACATATTTATGTATCAAAATTAGAATAACAGACATAACGTGAAGTGACATATTGTTAGATCAGTAGGTATACCCTTAGAAGTATTGGACTCTAACAGAGCATTTACCAAAGTACAGAATGAAATGCTACACATGTGTAAATTAGCTATAATTGTAGTTTTCTCGTTGGCAACTTTAAATGCCAAGCTGAAAACTTTCTAACGGAAGCTTGAGTGTAGACATGAAATTGTTAAATGCACATCCAGTGATAAGTGTTTAATTGATTATCGGGTAACGACTTTAAGTAGTTTCCTATTGTAACAAAAATTGAAGTGATTGATTTTAATCCTTTGTTTTCAGACTTTCTCTGTGCTTTAACATACCAAATTCGAAGAAATCAGATACATGTATTTATACATATGTTCATGTAGATCATGAAAGTAGAACCATAATATTGTGGGATTCGAGGATAAAAGATAGTGACAACCGAGTGGTAATCCAAGAAACGGTGTAAGGGCTGATGTTGTCGACAACCCTTGTTTGAATGAGTCAGTTACAGCTGAAGAAGATGTAAATACAAATCAAACAAGTTCAGTTGATAATATATTAAATGAACATGTGTGTGTGTGTCTGTGTGTGTGTGTGTGTGTGATTTGGATTTTTAACGTAGCTTTAACAATTTTTCAGTCATATCGCTACAATGTCTGCACTGTGGCAGTTTATAGTGATGTTTAGCACTGGGGCAGCATGCCGTAGACGTGTAGCATGAACGCCAGCGATAAAGCTGCTAGTACTATTTATGTAAGTCCTTGGTATGACTCGGCCGGGGATCGAAACCTCGACCTTCCGCATCCGAGGTAGACGCTTTAACTATTAGGCCACTGGAGCGGTAAGCGAATATGTAAAAAGCTCACATGAAATATATATACAACACTTTTTAAAATACTCTTGAATGCTGTCTTTGTACCAGATGGTTGGTTGGTTTGTTTGTTTGTTTGTTTAGGATTTTTAACGTAGCTTTAACAATTTTTCAGTCATATCACTACGATGTCTGCAGTGAGGCAGTTTATAGTGATGTATACCACTGGGGCATCATGCCGCAGACATGTAGCATGATGTCCCACCCAGTCACATTATCCTGACACCAGGCCGACCAGTCCTAACACTAACCTCTTAATGCTGAACGTCAAGCGAGGCAGCTGTTAGTACCATTTTTGTAAGTCTTTGGTATGACTCTACCGGGGATCGAACCCACGACCTCCCAGATGGTTGGACTCAAGGTGTTTTTTGTTTGTTTGTGTGTGGCAATTTATATAAAAGAAAGGTGATAAACCGATAAATCAAGATGTTGTCCAATTACTTTAGTTAAATGTATTGATAAAGTTTTACCGCTGTATTAAATTTAAGACTCTCTAAATTCCTGACAACAATAATTTACTATATAAAACTCAAGCAGGATTCCGAAATGGCTATTCTATAACAGATAATATTATTTATTTTGTACAGGATTCTTGTCGTCTACATATACATATCCCATGTATATGGTCAACGAAAACACAGGATTCATGTCGTCTACATATACCTGGGATCATGGTCAACGAAAACACAGGATTCATGTCGTCTACCTATACCTGGGATCATGGTCAACGAAAACACAGGTATCTTGGCATCTACATATTGTTATCGAGGTTATTCACCTAAACTATATTTTTTAAATATCTCACCTGAGATTTGACATTACAAGTTGTTCCTGCTTCTTTGAATCTATGCTGTTTCTGGTTCCGTGTATTTTCTCTATGGCCATAATACGGTATTTGAATACTAAATCTATGTTTTTAATTTAGACAAATACAGTATTTTAATACTGAATCTATGGTGGTTTTTTTTATTGTTCTGTGCATTCTTTCTATAGACATATACGGTATTTGAATACTGAATCTATGCTGTTGTTAGTTCCTTGTATTCTTTCTACAGCTAAAATACGTCATTTGAATACTGAAGCTGATAAAAAGTTACACGAATTAAGATATCAACCAGCTTCAGAGACTTCGGTTGTTTTCTTTATAAGAGTAAAAATGGTATGAATGAATAACTGTTGGGTCTGTAATAAATAGACGATCTCTTAAAACGGATTATAACAAATTTGAATGGTTTTTGTTTGTTTTCATTTTAGTTTGAAATCATGATTAGATAATAAAGAAATCTGATTACACGCATCATATCATCTATCTAGTTATAACCAAACCTCTTACCTGTCTTCAGCCTTTTTATCCAAAAGTACTTTCTTTGCCAAAGCAGCAAAGCTGAGCTTGTTGTTCATCTTATTTCCAACATGACACTGCTTTAGATCTGGTTCTTCTGTCTTTATTTCCATATCACACATATATGTAGATACGAGATCACATGTGTTTTAGATGATATATATATCCAATATTTTTCACATCAGTCGCGTAATATTATCTGTCAGAGGGGCGCTAACAGCCCTTATCTGTACTCAGATCACCAGTAATATGGGGCAAGTAACTGCAACATGACAAATGGCCTGTAAATATATCCTGGATAAAATTGTTCAATATTGTTTTTGTGGACAGGAGTTCTTATTGCCATTTTAGGACTTAATTCCCTTATCTGTCCAATGTTCAAAGACATGGATGCAATATCCAACGTTCACCAACTCATACATGAAACCTCTAAGATATCATTTTCCCCACACTCAACAGATACTTAAACTGTTATGTGAAGGTATAAAGTCTGAATTCAGTAACTGTTGTCCCTTTTATCCTGAAATCTAGAAATGGTCAACACAAGCTGATATCAATGTATACTCAAGCAAATAACGATCAGCTGTTAAATTCACAATTTCAGTCTAGTAAATATTTAATTACAGAGTGGAAGGTGAATTTAAAATTAAATAACGCGCAAGACGTAGATGAACGTGCATACATCCATTTGCATTTGGAATTAACTATTTGCCTTAAATTTTCACTCTTAATGGTTACCATTTTAAATACTCAAGTCGTAAACTTAGAAAGGTTTGGTGAATAAACAAATACTGTATTGTAAGCAATATAAGGAGGTTCAATGCTTTTAAGATCGTCTGAGTGTAATTGGATGCTAACGTAAATTACTTACAGTACTATATGAATTCATTTTACGGGCATTAATGGTGTATTTTATTGATGAAATAATAAACGTATCGTCAGTTTAAAGACATATTAAATACCTATCTGTACACTTCAAAAATACATGGAACTTTAATGCACTATTTCATGTATTTTGATGAACAGATTCGTTCCTTAGAGCTCTATGGGACATTAAAAGACTGCGTGGATACCATTTATTAGACGTACGTTTTCCTGATGAATTGCATTCTTTTAATGACACCATGATTCTCAGTCGGGTCAAATTCCAACTTATTGGGCTATAAAGCTGCTTACACAATCCTTGTCACGTTTAACTCAGATTGCACTTTGATTACCTGGAGTTGGAATGCGCAATATCGCCACATAATAGCAAACTTGTACAATTTTGTTTTTCTTTAATTTTTGTCATTAGCTTTAACGATTCGTGTGCATGTGTGCGCGCGCGCGTGCGTGTGTATCTGTTTTCTATGCGTGTGTATTCGTGTTGTAGCTGAGAATTACAACTTAAATTTATTAAAAATTACTTCAATGACCAAAAACAACTGTGGTTTAGGAAATCACTACACCGAAATCGCTCCCTAAAAGATAGAAATAACTTAATCTAGAGAATACTTAAAATCCCCTGGAAACTCGTCTAGTGATGGATTTTCCACCATTTCTAGCG
This sequence comes from Unio pictorum, assembly GCA_030141615.1. Lineage (NCBI taxonomy): Eukaryota > Metazoa > Mollusca > Bivalvia > Unionida > Unionidae > Unio > Unio pictorum. Next base: position 17,298,214 of record JARLTB010000052.1, read on the forward strand.
TCTATTACAGCCCACATAGTTCCACATCCACAAGCTTTTGATATTTTATACTCAATATATTAAAGCTACTTTCCTTTCAGAATTTTACTGTTTCAGATTACAACACAATTCATCACTACTATAAATGTTAGACAGGTAGCAAAAGAATTTATTCATTTTGAAAGAATTACAATTATATTTTGGAAATATTTTGAACGTTGATAAATCATAATCCCAAAGTGATTCCCCCTTACTGTTGAAAAGATCTTCGTCACCGACTGGAAACTTTTTTAACACTTAACTATTTTCCCACCAAACACGGTCGTTTCTTCAAAAGATGCATGCGACCTCGCAGTGGCGTAATTATTATCCTGATCTTTCAAAATGTTATCAATCAGTTTATGCAAATACAATACCAATTAAATGGCACACATCATATTATTTCACCGGTAATAAACAATATCACTGCATCTCAAAAACCAGAACCATAGATGACCAACTCTTACAAATTTAACTGACCTATTTTAGAAGCATATATATATATATATATATATATATATATATATATATATATATATATATATATATATATATATATATATATATATATATATATATATATATATATATGTGTGTGTGTGTGTGTGTGTGTGTGTGTGTGTGTGTGTGTTGAAAAAGTCACACTAATCCACTGACTATAGATGTAAGTGCAACTCCAAAGCCATAATGTATTATGTTGACACGCTTGACATCCATTTCAGATCTCAAATTCTCTGCCAATGTCAGCCATGAAACTGAATCTTTGGTAAGTTGTATGTTTTTAAATCTGTTAAATTCTATTCTCCGAGAATATATAAATTTAAAGTTATAGTCAACTTTGATTTTATACCGCATGATATCTAACCATATTTATCTGTCATTTGCAATCAACCATGTTTCTACTCACGACTTTTTGTTCGGGCAAAACAATCTACAACATATATTTTGAAATGTTTCGAGAAATTAGTACTAACATACACCCTCTATCTTCATCTCTTGATTAAATGAATAGGAGCCATATTTTAATGGCCGAAATATATAGGAATATCTTTTTAAAAAATTACTGTGATGATATCTTATCTAAAAATCCTCAAAGTTTGGATGTTGTCCAAAGTGGTCGTTATATGTTGAGAGGCTTTTGAGAAATCATTAGAAGTTTTCTATCTTTAGTAACAGCCGAGAAATTCTTAGAAGAAATTTTAAATTTTAACGGTCACCATACGAATGAAATTATCGTAAGACGCTCAGTTCTTATCTGTCTCCGTAACGCGACGTACCGGTCATGTGTTAACACAGTTTGATCAATGTGACTAAGATTGAGATTTCATTGTAACGGGGATTATTTATTTACTACAAGCACGGAAGCAGAGCTCGATTTTTATCAGATTATCAATTATATTATCTATTTGTTAGCTAAATATGTACTAGAAAAGCGTAACAAACCATCGTGATTTAATCCATATTTAAATAAATGTATTGCTTGACGACGTTCAGTTTTAATCCGTCTACCCTCGAAGCTCCTAATTTTACTTTGACTCCTTCCTTTTCATAGACTGTATTTTGTCAAGTGAAGTGTGTACTTAACAGGGGTGGATCCAGAGATATCGGTGAGTATCGTTGGTAGTGACGCGGTTGCGTAAACAAGTAGGGAGGAGTCCGTGTGACGGAGCCATCAGTGGTTGCTACATTTTAATATGTATTTCCTGTCATAATTTAACCATCTAAGCAACAATAACAAAAAATACAACATCATGAAGACAATATGTGCGTAAATTATTCAGACTCCATCGACCAATTCTGCGATTAAAAATAAATATACCGAGATGTGATTAGTAAGATTGACATCGAAGTTGCGAATGTGACGTAATAACTGCTACAAAATAAACTTGCTGAAGGAATGCCTGAATGGCAGTCATCTTAAAGAGAGTATGAACTTGCTGATGGAATGACTGAATGGCATCTCAAAGAGAGTATGAACTTGCTGATGGAATGATTGAATGGCATCTAAAAGAGAGTATGAACTTGCTGATGGAATGACTGAATGGCATCTTAAAGGGAGTATGAACTTGCTGATGGAATGATTGAATGGCATCTCAAAGAGAGTATGAACTTGCTGATGGAATGACTGAATGGCATCTAAAAGAGAGTTTGAACTTGCTGATGGAATGACTGAATGGCATCTTAAAGAGAGTATGAACTTGCTGATGGAATGACTGAATGGCATCTAAAAGAGAGTTTGAACTTGCTGATGGAATGACTGAATGGCACCTCAAAGAGAGTATGAACTGGTTGATGGAATGACTGAATGGCATCTCAAAGAGAGTATGAACTGGCTGAAGGAATACCTGAATGGCAGCAAACATTTTAAAGAAAATATGAACTTGCTGAAGGAATGACTAAATGGCAACCAACAGTATGAACTTGCTGAAGGAATGCCTGAATGGCAGCCAACATCTTAAAGACAGTATGAACTTGCTGATGGAATGCCTGAATGGCAGCCAACATCTTAAAAACAGTATTAACTTTTGATGGAATGCCTGAATGAGAGCCATAATCTTGAAGACAGTATGAACTTGCTGAAGGAATGCCTGAATGGCAACCAATATTATGAATTTGCATAAAGAATGCCTTAATGGCAGCTAGCATCTGAAAGAGAATATGAACTTGCTGAAGGAATGCCTGAATGGCAACCAACAGTATGAACATGCTGATGGAATGACTGAATGGCAGTCAACATCTTAAAGACAATATGAACTTTTGATGGAATGCCTGAATGAGAGCCAGAATCTTAAAGACAGTATGAACTTGCTGAAGGAATGCATGAATGGCAACAAATATTTTGAATTTGCTGAAAGAATGCCTTAGTGGCAGCTAACATCTGAAAGAGAATATGAACATGCTGAAGGAATGCCTGAATGGCAACCAACATTATGAACTTGCTGACGGAATGCCTGAATGCCAGTCGGAATCTTAAAGACAATATGTATTTGTTGATGGAATGCCTGAATGGCACTGAACATCTTAAAGACAGAATTAACTTTACATATACAATGTATATCTATATATTGAGAACATGTCAAGAAAAGGTTTTCCATATTGTTGCATTACTTATATATTCAAATAATCTTTTCCAGCATATATCTCTAATCTAACTGAACAAATATCATTAAATACTGAACATACTCTCCAATTAAAAGCTAACAATGATCTCTAGATTCCTCTGTCGCAAATAAACACTTTCAAAAGCTCATTCACTGTATCAGCATCTACCTTTTGGAATTCATTACCCTGGAAAATACATAATTTAAATTCCCTTGCTTTGTTTAAACCCTCATTACAGAAATTCTTTCTTGACCAGCTGGAATGACCAGCCTGAATGATAACTATTATAGCCTCCCAATAAAGAATTTTATCATTGTATCCTGACATAATGTGTATGTTTTATTTGGTGCATGACTTCTGACATGCAGAGATGTATGTATCTGTGTAGATGTGTGAAGGTACTTGGGTGTGTAGAAGTGACATTTTGTTTAAGACAATTGTTTTAAAACACAAACTATTACAGAAATTGAGGACCACGTGGCACATGGCCTTCTATTTTTAAATATGTTATCTACATTAATTATTATTATTATTATTATTATTATTATTATTATTATTATTATTACACCCTGATCTGCTGGGGTATTGTGGAAAGGCAGAACAGGGTAAACGGCAGACCTGGCCTATAAATGCGTCTATATGGTAAATTATTCCTTTATTATAAAATGTACCTGTTTCAGTACAGTTTAATTTTTTTTTTTCTTCATTTATTTTATAAACACTTTTTATAATGCTTTTGAATTTTCATTTATTTTATATACACTTTTTATAATGCTTTTGAACTTTCATTTATTTTATATACATTTTTTATAATGCTTTTGAATTTTCATTTATTTTATATATACTTTCTATAATGCTTTTGAATCTTCATTTATTTTATATACACTTTATTTTATGATGTTTCATTTATTTTATGTTGTATCATTTGTGACATAGTAACAGTTTTGTGCAGACAGGACCAAGAGGGTGACCACAGAGTTTAAAAATTGATTTGTATCATGGTATTAATCAACATATTTATGAAAGCTTATGCAACGTGATCAGTGCATGTGTGGTGTTTTACATTTTATTATATGTTCTTCTGGATTTATGACAGTACAATTTCAGACATTCAATGATATTAGTTGTCTCAAATTAAAGTTTATGCTTGTGTTTGGGCAATATTAATTTTGGTCTGTTATTGTTGTTATTTGTTTAACACCATTTTTCAGTGCATGACTGGTCTATAACCATAGGCCTGTATACAATATTTGGTTGAGGAAGAGCCCCGGAAAAGCCTTAAAAGACAGGTAAATTGTAAGAAACGAGCCCTTGTGAAAAACCATGGGAAGAACTACTGACACATGGTTAGCTACTGGCAAGCTTTCTTACATATCCATATTAGTGGTCAAAACGAGTACAGCAGAAACTAAGCATTGGAAATATTAAAATTAGTAGTAATACCTAGATTATATTGTTGAAATTACAAGATAGATGAAAATACTTATTTGATGGTCAGTAGAACAAGCTATTTGCTAACGTCAAAATTCACCCCACCCCACAGTTCAAACATTTTAAAGATATTTTCAATCAACCCCTTCCAAATATTTATGACTGCTAACTTCTATATTGGTCATCTATTAAGCCATAGAGATTTTACAAGTGAGTAACCTCAACTTTATAAATAAAAGTCAAATAGGTTACTTCAAAACTCAATGTAAATCCTTTGAACTTTGTCATTTTTTGAAAACATTTTGGCAACTAATAAAAATGAAATGGCAGCTGGTCGAATATTTAATTTTTTTAACCTAGTTTTATTTACAATAATCTAATCTAGATACATGTATCAGTCAGAAATAATTATAATGCATGTTTTGTTTCTGCTTGTTCATTAAGTCATATGGCTAAAATACATGATCAGGCCTATCAGATATAAAAGAATAGGTGCAACAATGCATATGATTACATTTGCTGTCAAAATGCATTGCAGTTTTGTAGTATCAAAACTGTAACATCTAAAGTTAGGTACCACCCACCCAATCCTCCTCCTTTAAAGATCAGAAGGGGTGTATACTTGTGGTAAACTTAATAGTAAAATATTGGCAATGAATTTCTGAAAACTGAACATTGAAAATGTATGTTGGAAAAGTTCCAGCTGAACTTTTTTTAACAAATGTTGCCTTAAAATATAGTGCTTTTGTATGGAATTTCAATCAAGAAACACTTACCAGTGGTGTGTCAGTTGGGGATGTGGAAGGGGAGTGGGATGGGGGGTATGTATAGTCAATATTATGCACTAAAGAAACAAAGCAAAAGAAATTTTAACGTTTGTGAAACAAAGAAACTACTATTTTCATAGCTGACCCCAGAGAAAAAAATCTGGATCCACCCCTTATAACAGTTATTTTACAGCTAAATTAAAAAAATTTCATGTGACTATCAAATAGATATAAATAAGTTTCAAAAAAAAGTAATGCTAATAATAAATATCACCCTTAATTTACGTATGATACCAACCTACAGCTCTCTGCAAAAGACTGGTCAGAACTAATGTAAATTTAAAGAATCTCACTTGTGTGTAACCTGGTTGTGAGCACTTTTGAAAAATAATTCCCATATTCACTCCATGGATATACCACATGATTGCTACAAGATGAGAAACAATCCTAATCACAGCTGCATCTGACTTCAATCAACACCATACAAATCTAATAGAGCCATGAAAAACATATCAGGTACATTGTACACATTCTTTGTGTTGATGCCATATAAAAGTACACATTATGTGTTGATGCCATATAAAGGTAATCATTATTTGTATTGATGCCATATAAAGGTAATCATTATTTTTGTTGATGCCATATCAAAGTACACATTGTTTGTGCTGATATGAAAGTACACATTGTTTGTGCTGATATGAAAGTACACATTGTTTGTGTTGATCCCATCAAAAAGTACATATTATTTGTGTTGATGCCATATAAAAGCAATCATTTTAGGTTTTAATGCCATATACAAGTACTCATTGTTTGTGTTGATGCCATATAAAAGTAATCATTTTCTATACTGATGTCATATAAAAGTACACATTGTTTGAGTAAATGCCATGTAATAGTACACTTTTTGTTGATGCCATATAAAAGTTCACATTGTTTGTGTTGATGCCATATAAAAGTATACATTGTTTGTGTAGATGCCACATAAAAGTACAAATTGTTTGTGTTGATGCCATATAAATGTACACATTGTTTGTGTTGATGCCATATAAAAGTACACATTGTTTTTGTTGATGTCATATACAAGAACGCATGATGCCATATAAAAGTACACATTGTTTGTGTTGATGCCATATAAAAGTTCACATTGTTTGTGTTGATGCCATATAACAGTACACATTGTTTGATGCCATATAAAAGTACACATTGTTTGTGTTGATGCCATATAAAAGTATGCATTATGTGTTGATGCCATATCAAGGTAATCATTATTTGTCTTGATGCCATATAAAGGTAATCATTATTTTTGTTGATACCATATCAAAGTACACATTGATTGTGCTGATATGAAAGTACACATTGTTTGTGTTGATCCCATAAAAAAGTACATATTATTTGTGTTGATGCCATATAAAAGCAATCATTTTCTATGCTGATGTCATATAAAAGTACACATTATTTGTGTTGATGCCATATAAAAGTTATCATTTTCTATGCTGATGTCATATAAAAGTACTCATTATTTGTGTTGATGCCATATAAAAGTTATTATTTTCTATGCTGATGTCATATAAAAGTACACATTGTTTGTGTTGATGCCATATAAAAGTACACATTGTGTTGATGCCATATAAAAGTACACATTGTTTGTGTTGATGCCATATAAAAGTACACATTGTTTGTGTTGATGTCATATACAAGAAGGCATGATGCCATATAAAAGTTATCATTTTCTATGCTGATGTCATATAAAAGTATAAAAGTACACATTGTTTGTGTTGATGCCATATAAAAGTTCACATTGTTTGTCCTGATGCCATATAAAAGTACACATTGTTTGTGTTGATGCCATATAAAAGTACACATTGTTTGTGTTGATGCCATATAAAAGTTCACATTGTTTGTCCTGATGCCATATAAAAGTACACATTGTTTGTGTTGATGCCATATAAAAGTACACATTGTTTGTGTTGATGCCATATAAAAGTACACATTGTTTGTGTTGATGCCATATAAAAGTACACATTGTTTGTGTTGATGCCATATAAAAGTACACATTGTTTGTGTTGATGCCATATAAAAGTTCACATTGTTTGTCCTGATGCCATATAAAAGTACACATTGTTTGTGTTGATGCCATATAAAAGTACACATTGTTTGTGTTGATGCCATATAAAAGTACACATTGTTTGTGTTGATGCCATATAAAAGTACACATTGTTTGTGTTGATGCCATATAAAAGTACACATTGTTTGTGTTCCTATGATCCATCAGGCTATATTCATCTATAAAACCAAGGGTAAAAGGTCAATTTTTTTTATCTAGCAGGAAAAAACTGAAGGAGGCAAATCTAAGTGTCAGAATAATGAAGTCTGAACACCCAACAATGTACATGTAATTCAAACTCTGGAATTTTTCTCTTTATGATGTGCTTGACCAAAAAGAATTAATTTTTGAGCACAGAAAATCACTTCTGCCTGAAAAAAGTACTTCTACATTTCAGGCAATAAAATGGTATCTCTATACCAAACTTAGTGTTGCATGAAGTAATATTTCTTTATGCATGCATAATTCTTAAAAGACCTTTTAAAAGATCATGTATGGCTCAAAGTACAGGTAAAAGACAAAATTACTTACCTTGCTTCACTGCAAGGCTTGATAGATTTACCTCCCCTAGAATAAAGTTTTTATTTTAAAACAACACTGTCTTATCTTGATGCATAAGAAACTCTAACTGATCTTGGATTAATTTTATGTCTTGCGACTCATCCATCATCCTAATCATAATCCATTGCAACTCATCCATCATCTTAATCCTAATCCAAACTATTTTATTCAAGGACAGCTATCCTTAAAATATGTTTCCTCATGAAATAGACAGATATTTTAGGTGTAAAAAGAATGCATCAATAGAAATATTTTGTGTGCACACAATGGGTTTCAACAGGAAAACTGTGTGTAGTTTGAAAATAGCCATAAAAAAGTTAACTAAGACGTTTACCTACTATATCTTGTGAAATATATCCGGAAACATATAGCAATATCATAAACAGCATATTTATAAATGTTTTGTATAATATTTCATATTTATATATCTTGTGAAATATATCAGGAAACATCAAAGTCAGAATATTTATAAATGTTTTGTATAATATTTAATATTTATATATCTTGTGAAATATATCAGGAAACATCAAAGTCAGAATAGTTATAAATGTTTTGTATAATATATACATATTTTTGTTGCAGTCCAGCCCAAAGCCTTTCTTCTTGCTGTATGCTGACACTGCATTTACACAAAGGCTAGACTGGTGATAAATAATCTTCACTAAATGACTATATATACAGTAGTCCCCCTCTTGTACGGCCCCCCTGACCAGCGGCCACCCGCTCCTAACGGCCAGAATTCGTTGGCACCGACGAGTTTCTGTTCAAAAGTACCCCTCACGAAAGGCCACCCGGCTAACGCGACCAGCGGCCAGCATTTTTGTGCAATGATATAAAATTTACCCCTCACGAGCGGCCACATTTTATTTTTAAATGTATCCAGAACCAATAATTAATTCAAATCTTGACGTAAGGTAAGCAATTTTGATTATCTCTATCGTAGATAACACGTCTCCGAGTGTCAAGTCGCCGTTAAAAGTGTCGACCAAAAATTTATAGTATATCGTTATCTGTGAAAGTCGATGTTTACAGGAAATGGGCTCAATAATGTTATGATAGAGTTTGGGGTTTAACACCTATGTTGAGTTCTTCTCGTTGATGATTATAACCAGACGTAATTGTTATAATCATAACAAGGTCAGCATAGGCTAAAAATAGATTTTGTACATTGGCACACACAGACAACCTTAAAAAAAACAATAGGGTACCAGACAAAGACCGGAAAAATCACGTGACCACACAAAATGGCTTCCTACGAAGGATGTATTTCGGCAGACTCGACACAAGTTTTGTCTGCATAATTAAACCGCAATAACCGAATAAATCATTACCAAACATTAAAATGTCATCACGTTAACGGATACATTATTTTCGAAGAAAGTCGGTTATTCTACTCGACGACATCGGGGGGGGGGGGGGGGGGGTGCCGAACAATTGTATGTACAAAACGTCAAAAGACTCGTAAAAACAAGTTTATGTTGAAATAATTTGAATAAACAAAGTAATAACCGATAAGAAGGCTATTCAGCAGCAGTGGGAAAATGGAGCAAATGGAAAGATAATTATGTATGTACCAAGATGTAAACGACGTTTTTGAATCCATTTGCATTTGCAATGTGCATGAGAACAATACCCGTTCGCATATCAAACTTACGCCAAGAAAGCAAAAATAGTAACGTATATTCAGTTGAAATAAATTTGTTATTATAACAAAAAAACCTTTTATTGATTAATGTTTCATCTAGACGAAGATATTTAATGTTTTGAAGTATGTAGCTTTCTTACTACGTACATTACATATACATGTACTTCTCATAATAAATTTAGCCCCCCTCTGGAACGGCCACCCGCCTTATAAGGCCACTTTCCCGGTGCAGCAGGGGTGGCCGTATAAGAGGGGGACTACTGTATATATATATATATATATATATATATATATATATATATATATATATATATATATATATATATAAATGTTTGTTTGTTTTGCAGATTTATATTTATTGTGACATCAACTGTTGTCTTGCAAAACAATGAGTACTGGTAAATAGTTCAGAATACAACTAGCACTTGTTTAATTCTTTAATTAAATGGTACAGTATACACATAGCCTTATTTTATACTGAATTAAATCGTACAGTATACACATAGCCTTGTTTTATACTGTATTAAATCGTACAGTATACACATAGCCTTATTTTATACTGTATTAAATCATATAGTATACACATAGCCTTGTTTTATACTGTATTAAATCATACAGTATACACATAGCCTTGTTTTATACTGTATTAAATCGTACAGTAAACGCATAGCCTTGTTTTATACTGTATTAAATCATACAGTATACACATAGCCCTTGTTTAATACTGTAACTAAATAGTACATTATAACACAGTCCTTGTATAATACTGTAATTATATGGTACATTAAATACTTCATTGTATGATTAACCCTTATTTAGTACTGCAACTAATGAAACATAATCCACCCAGTCCTTGCTTAATACAGGAATTAAATAGTACATTAAACACTCAGCCCTTGTTTAAACTGCAAATAAATGGTACATCATATGATTATCCCATATCTCATACTGTTAATTAAATAGTACATTAGGAACTCAGCCCTTGTTTAGGAACTCAGCCCTGTAATTAAATAGCACAGTATACACCCAGCCCTTGTAATTGTGTGTGTGTGTGTGTGTGTGTGTGTGTGTGTGTGTGTGTGTGAGAGAGAGAGAGAGAGAGATATTTGGATTTTTAATGTACCGGTAGCTTTAAAAAAAATTCAGTCAGATCTATACAATGTCTGCAGTGTGGCAGTTTATACATGTATCATCATATCCCACCCAGTTACATTATCCTGACACAAGACCGACCAGTCCTAACACTAATCTTTTAATGCTGAATGCCAAGTGAGGCAGCTGTTAGTATCATTTTTGTTAGTCTTTGGTATGACTTGGCCAGGGATTGAACCCATGACCTCTCACATCCGAGGCAGCCCAGCCCTTGTAACACACAGTAATTACATAGTACAGTATACACCCAGCCCTTGTATAAAACTGTAATGAAACAGTACAGTATTAACCCAGCCCTTGTAAAACAATGTAATTAAATAATACAGTATACATCCAGCATTTTTATAGCACTGTAATTAAATAGTACAGTATAGTCACAGCCCTTGCAAAACACTGTAATTAAATGGTACGGTATATACCAAGCCTTTGTAAAACACTGTAATTAAATAGTACAGTTTACATCCAGCCCTTGTAAAACATTGTAATTAAATAGTACAGTATACACCCAGCCCATGTAAAACACTGCACTTAAATAGTACAGTATATACATAACCCTTGTAAAACACTGTAATTAAATATTACAGTATACACCTAGCCCTTGTAAAACACTGTAATTAAATATTACAGTATACACCTAGCCCTTGTAAAGCACTGTAATTAAATATTACAGTATACACCCAGCCCTTGTAAAACACTGTAATTAGATATTACAGTATACACCATGCCCTTGTAAAACACTGTAATTAAATATTACAGTATACACCATGCCCTTGTAAAACACTGTAATTAAATATTACAGTATACACCATGCCGTTGTAAAACACTAATTAAATATTACAGTATACACCTAGCCCTTGTAAAGCACTGTAATTAGATATTACAGTATACACCAAGCCCTTGGAAAACACTGTAATTAGATATTACAGTATACACATAGCCCTTGTAAAATACTGCCATTAAATAGTACACTATACACCCAGCCCATGTAAAACACTAATTAAATAGTACAGTATACACCTGGCCCATGTAAAACACTGCAAATAAATAGTACAGTATAGTCACAGCCCTTGCAAAACACTGTAATTAAATGGTACGGTATATACCAAGCCTTTGTAAAACATTGTAATTAAATAGTACAGTTTACATCCAGCCCTTGTAAAACATTGTAATTAAATAGTACAGTATACACCCAGCCCATGTAAAACACTGCACTTAAATAGTACAGTATATACATAACCCTTGTAAAACACTGTAATTAAATATTACAGCATACACCTAGCCCTTGTAAAACACTGTAATTAAATATTACAGTATACACCTAGCCCTTGTAAAGCACTGTAATTAAATATTACAGTATACACCCAGCCCTTGTAAAACACTGTAATTAGATATTACAGTATACACCAAGCCCTTGTAAAACACTGTAATTAGATATTACAGTATACACCTAGCCCTTGTAAAATACTGCCATTAAATAGTACAGTATAGTGCCCATAGTAAAACACTGCACTTAAGTAGTACAGTATATACATATCCCTTGTAAAACACTGTAATTAAATAGTACAGTATACACCCAGCCCATGTAAAACACTAATTAAATAGTACAGTATACACCTGGCCCATGTAAAAAGCTGTAATTAGATATTACAGTATACACCTAGCCCTTGTAAAACACTGTAATTAGATATTACAGTATACACATAGCCCTTGTATAACACTGTAATTAAATAGTACAGTATACACATAGCCCTTGTATAACACTGTAAATAGATATTACAGTATACACATAGCCCTTGTATAACACTGTAAATAGATATTACAGTATACACATAGCCCTTGGAAAACACTGTAATTATATATTACAGTATACACCTAGCCCTTGTATAACACTGTAAATAGTACATTATCTACCCAGGCTATTGTTATGCATGTTGATTCTGCATTTGGTAGAACAAATGTGTGTTTGGTCAACATTTACCACTTGGTCATGCTGACCTTGATATTGACCTTTTAACCCTGATATATGATATTATAACATTGTATTCTGTGTTTGAACGACCTTTCTGCTGTATGTAAAGCACACATTTATTAAAAATATAGATTCATACTACATATATTTTCAAAGCATTTATAGCAGAAAGGTATGAATGATGCATTTTTATTCCTCATTGGTTCTGAATAAGTACATAAAATACAGATTGCAAACACTATTAGAATTTGAATTATAATTATACAGCTTATTTCTAAAAACATGTACACATAAAATATGAAATTACAGCTACATATCTCTGTGTCACCCTTATAATATCTTTGGATAAGTTAAGTTGAGGTAGGTCTATTATTAGACAAAGATATTCAACTAGCATAATGGGGGTTGGGGTGGACTTTAAACACTTTCATTATAATCATAAATATTTAATTAAGACTTGTTTACTAGTAGTGTTCTATTGAGGATTATTTTTCTTATCATCTGGTTTATATTTGAAAGATTAATGTTCAGTTCTATACTGCTCTAAACTATACACCTGATTATAGAATAAAAAATGTATAATATATATATATATATATATATATATATATATATATATATATATATATATATATATATATATATATATATATATATATATAAGAAAGCAAGAAATAAGTGGAGAAAAATAACAGAACTAACAGAACTGGTAAATACTATGTGTGCCATACAAAATAATTTAGAAATCAACCTAGGATGGACCTAGGATGGATAGATGGATGGATGGTGGATGGATGGAAGGACAGTGGGCCAAATGGCCTGACTGACTAATTAATTGACTGATTGATTGATTGATATTATAAGCTACCTCCAACCTTTCCCAGTCCATGTTTTTTATTTTCAGAGTTTTTATGCAACAAAGTATTAACATGGTCAGAGAAAATTTGGTACTAGATAGATACTGGTAGATAAGTTGCATAGGCAGCCATGGTAAATGGTTAGATTCAGAAAGAAATTACAGTCAACATTAAGTGCCTGCTGATAATCATGAGCCAATAAATCATGATGTGCCCCTAACCCTCCACAAGTATAAGGTCACTCTATAATAACAAAGAGTCTCCTAAAAGGGGCTGCATCTCATGTGGGTTCAAAAAGGTCACAATTTAATAAAGGGTACTATTTTGAACAATGAAATGACCCTTATAAGAAAGATTGAACTCCTTAAAAGGTGTTATGAATGGGGTTTGGTTCTCATTATTGTAGTTGAAAATCAAAGTATGTCAGGTGACACAAGGAAACTGTTGTGTAACTTTTGGACAGTTATTTACCAATGATCTAGCATTGTATGTACTTGCTTACAAGTCAAATTAAAGTACAACAACAAAAATTCTGCTGTGGAATAATGCTGCTGCAGATCAGGGTGTATGTTGTTTGTTCTGCTGATTCTTTCTTACAAACTGCACAGACCCAGATCTGCCAGCATAATATGTGATGGCAGATTTAAGTCAGCACTTTTTGCCACTGGACTTGAATTATAAGCAAGAATTGTTGTTGTTGTTGGATTTAACATCATTTTTCAGCACATGATAGGCTATAATGGTGACCAGTATTAATGGTGGGGGAAAAACCCAGGAAAACCCAGAAAGAACCACTGACCCACGAGAAGCTACTGGCAAGCTTTCTCACATACCCACACTGGCCGAATGTGAGACTCGAACCCACACAGACAGAGGTGAGATGGCAGTGATCCATAACAGAGACTGCTTTAGACCACTCGGCTACTAGGGCCCTTTATAAGCAAGTATAGAATATATACTGTACTAGTCATACATTAGTATCATAAATGCAAATGCTGGCATTGCTTGATTACTTCTTCTGAGATCAAGTATTTGAAATCTCATCAACTTGCCATGGCTATAGTATTAAAAAATTACGGAATAAACATGCAGAGATCCAGATCTGCTGGCACATTATACAATGGTAGATTTGTGTTTGTGCAATTTGAAGTTGGTCTTGACTTATATGCAGAACATATTGTAAATGTATTTATTACTATCACAAGTAGAATTTTAAACAAACCAAATATGTACAACCTACAAAATACTTTCTCCCTCTCTCTCTCTCTCTCTCTCTCTCTCTCTCTCTCTCTCTCTCTCTCTCTCTGAGCTAGTAAATAAAATGTTATCGAATAAAATGTACTTACCATTTGTCCATATCTGACTCAGATTCATCACTTTCCTCTGGCTTCAAATGCTCAGCAGATATATCTGCAGACATACGAAAGCTATCACTTCTATGTGCGCTTTCTTCGTCCATTTTGCTCAGAACAAATCAAAGGTCTATTTAAGAAAAAAGACTGAATAGAAATCAGCTTTTTTTATATAAAAAAAGTCTATAAGCCTATTGTAAATTTTCCTGATTTCAATTTCACACATCCATTTCCTGCATATCAAAGAGGTATTTCATTGGTATAAACAATTTGTAGTAATTGATCACACCCTAATAAAAACTGTTGGGGTGAATCTAATTACTTCAAAATTACACAGTCGTCAACTGTAAGATAATTTACTGCCATCCTGATAGGGATTTAAAGCACAGTTCAAAATATACATTTGTACTGAGAGAAAAGATATAATCCTGCATGGGGCCTTGTGGATATGTAAATAGTACATTTGTATGAAAACCAGGCTGAGGCAAGCAGAAATTATAAATCTTTATAAATGAGGGATATGCAAAACTTTAATCTCGGGGTGTGTACCTTTTCATGTCAGCTATAGCTTTGTAACATAAATATTATTAAAAGGTGTTTGGTAGGGTAAATATTGAGTGTAAACAGCTTTCACTATTTAAATTAAAAGGCCAAACCAAGTAATCTGCAGTTTGTACAGCACACAACACAAGCTGACCACAAAATATTATAATTTCAGATGGAAGAATTTAATCCACAAAATTATATAAAAATTTAATCCACAAAATTTAAATATTGCAAACATTATTAATATGAATAGCATTGATTTTCTAATTAGGAATTATGATACTATTTAAAGATTATCTGATTAAAAATATTATCATCATTCTATTGATCTATTTTAAAAAATGCTTAGGTCTTCTCTGTTTAAATAATTCTTCAAGAGAAGTTCAACAGCAGTAAAACTGATTGTTTTTCATCATTAATGAAGCTGATATGTATTTTACATACTTTTTATCAACCTGTACATTGTTTATAATTAAAAATACTCTTATTCAGCTTCTCTAACCTGTATGATAATATTTTATATTTGAATTAAAAAATTCTGATAATGTTATGATGTATTTTCCTGTAGGATAAAGGAAAATCTCTGTTTGGTGTACACACACACACACACACACGCACACACACACCATATTGTCTTAAGGACATGCTAATTGTATGGAAAAAGGGAACCACCCTGGAAATGGGTAAAATAGAGTATAATGTACATGTATATGGGTTTGGCTGGCCAGGATTGGTTGATAATAGAAGTTATATTTTAGGATAGACCTGTTTGAGAGATTATCCTAGTTGTATCTGAAAAAAAGAGTCATTATTTTATTGATGGAATTTCAGTTCTTTAACAGTCATTAGTCTGGAACACTCATTACTAAAATTAGCACCTGATCTTTGGTGCGGAATGGAAAGCACATGTTTCAAACACATGCAAGTCCGGAAAATGCAGTGGCTTATATCCTTTCCTCTACACAGAAGCTGTCATCCAGGTTTCATCTATACTGATAAATATAGGTTTGATCATGAGCACTCAGAAATTGTAAGTCACTGAATTTTTAATATCATGTTGTTTGCATATGTTTACTATGGGAAATGAATTAGTACTTAATGGAAGATATAGTTTTCAAGAAACAACTTCAACCGTTAATGGGATTCCTGTCCATCAAAAAGTTTATCTTCGTTACAACCCACCCACCCCCATCCCTTTCCAATATCAATAGTATATATGAATTATGGTTTAGAGGCACATGAGCACAATATGGATATGTAGTACTGATTAAAAACTTCTAAATATGGAAATCTCATGAAGTGCTTACCCCCTCCCCATATGTAGATAAACATTAAACACCACAAAATAATATACATGTGGCATTTCATCATAAAAGTTTCTTAATTTAATTTACATAATACAAAATTGCTATTTGGCAGTGTAGAATTCAATATTCTTGCCAAGAATGTATTCCATTGTCAATTGGAGGGGTATTCACTCTGGGCAAGGTTCACTAATCAAAAGATACACATAAATAAGGTATCAGTGTCCTGTACATTAGCATCATAACACCTCATCTCTTCCTGTACATTAGCATAATAACACCCCATCTCTTCCTGTACATTAGCATCATAACACCTCATCTCGTCCTGTACATTAGCATAATACCACCCCATCTCTTCCTGTACATCAGCATAATAACACCCCATCTCTTCCTGTACATTAGCTTCATAACACCTCATCTCTTCCTGTACATTAGCATAATAACACCTCATCTCTTCCTGTACATTAGCATAATAACACCCCATCTCTTCCTGTACTTAGCATAATAACACCTCATCTCTTCCTGTACATTAGCATGATAACACCTCATCTCTTCCTGTACATTAGCATAATAACACCTCATCTCTTCCTGTACATTAGCATAATAACACCCCATCTCTTCCTGTACTTAGCATAATAACACTTCGTCTCTTCCTGTACATTAGCATCATAACACCTCATCTCTTCCTGTACATTAGCATAATAACACCCCATCTCTTCCTGTACTTAGCATAATAACACCTCATCTCTTCCTGTACATTAGCATGATAACACCTCATCTCTTCCTGTACATTAGCATAATACCACCTCATCTCTTCCTGTACATTAGCATAATAACACCCCATCTCTTCCTGTACTTAGCACAATAACACTTCATCTCTTCCTGTACATTAGCATCATAACACCTCATCTCTTCCTGTACATTAGCATAATACCACCTCATCTCTTCCTGTACATTAGCATAATAACACATCATCTCTTCCTGTACATTAGCATAATAACACCTCATCTCTTCAACTTGTTCTGTATGAGGGATGCTACTTACCAATGGTGGGTATAATGCAAAAGACACTGCCCAATTTTCAATTCATAGGCTAACACTGACTATGGCCTTAAGCCCTCATATTTGTACATGTTTGGTAAGCCCCTTTTTACACCCTCCATTCCATATGGGGGAAACAGTTTAGTGACCTTCCTCCTATTATCCTCAGGCTCTTCCTAACTTTAATCTTCCTAACTTTAATCCAGCCCTGATTACATAGCTTGTTTGCAAAGTTTTCATTCCACAGTTTTGCCAAGTATGTAGAACATATTGATTTATATAATACTAAAAGTCAGTCGATGGATCCTTCCATTTGTAATTGGGTCATTGCTGCTTTATTTTCCCTTTCCTGAACCCCAATACCAATGTGCCTATGCAACCAGTAGTGAATTACAGAATACTTATTTTTTCCAAAATTGTAATGGGTTTTCAATGATTTGCAAGATTTCAGTGTTGAAGGGGAATCCAAAACAATCATGAAAGTTGTTTTGCAAAGGTTTCAATGTATTTCAACCCCCCCCAAACCCACCCAAACCCACCCACACCCCAAAAAATCTCGTCTACTAAAGTCCTTAAGGAATACAAAAAATTGTACTTGTTTTTTTCCATATCTGGTAAATTTTGATTTGGTATGGCTTGTGAAACCTTGTTATTGTATAGTCCCACAAGCTGACCTGCATTATGTAATTATTTTCACTTGGTAACACCTGGTAGCCCTTTTATTTGGTATAGGTAAGGGGATGGTGAATAACAATGACTGATATGATAGCACCATATATTTTTATAATTATCTGTAGATGAACAAACTGCTGTGTGTGTATATATATATATATATATATATATATATATATATATATATATATATATATATATATATTAAAGGCAAAATGTATTACACTGCTTTTGATTATAAATATACATTTGGAAATCACACAGATAACAGTTCAACCAATGGTGATGTAAAAAGAAGTGAAAATTGTCTCATTTAATGACTTTGTACTCATACAGAGATTAAGCTTAAGATACACGAATATTCAACTGCGCATGGCCTAAAAACAATCAATATGGATGTAAATGAATTTTGAAGATAATGTGTTAAACTGGACGATACACGAACATTTAACTGCACATGGCCTAAAAAATCAAAGCTGGATGTAAATGTATTTTGAAGGGATGTGTTAAACTGGATAAAAGAACGTACATGAAGTTGGTGCATAGACGATCGAAAGTGCTTTTATAGTTTACTTTGATACCTTTGAAATCTGTTTTAATTTATGTCAGTCCATTTAAAGTCAATGATGATTGATTGTTACCGATTACAAAATGCCTCTTTAAGTGCTCTACCTCTGTGACTATTAAATCACAAAACAATGAATGTCCCCACTGTGGTTAATATATTATATAGAGAAATTTCACTAAAGAAGACCTTTTCTGTTTTCAAAAATATCTTTCACCGTCTATACTCACTTATGAGATGAGTTTGACTGCAAACTGTATAGACCCATATCCGATATCGCTATATGCGCCGGTATATACGGGTCTGTGCAGTTTGTTAGCAGTATCCAGTAGAACAAACGGTATAGACCCTAATGTGCAGGTGCATTATGTTAAGGCAGATCATGAATTCCTTTTTTTTTTTGTTACAGTTTGACTTGATTTATAAGCTAGTATAAACGGTATTTTGCATCCATTAGGGGTAGTTCTGCCAACAAAGAATATAAAATTGTTATGACTTAAATGATATGAACGTCGTGTTTTAATTATTAGTGACAAATTAGTTCAACAAATTAACTTTTCTTATTTTTAAATTGAACGGTTGTAAATGTCACAAATCAATAATAACTGTTACAAATATAATTTTATTACAAAATCATTTAATCTTATATGTTTGATCAGGCGTGCAATACAGGTGATTCCGAATTGCACACCTAAAATTTCCGTATCTCACACCAAGCCTGGAACTAGTTTTATAACTTGAAATGTTTAATAGTGGTCCACTTATAACATATGTGAAATGATTTATTGCTAAACTTTTAAAATTATCCCCCCCCCCCAAAAAAAAAACAAAAAAAAAAACAAACAACCTACAAACGTTTGTAATTTAATTAAATGCAGTCTTAACAGAAATGGCCACTTTTGCAGCTGGGATAATTGGTAAAATCATGTGCATTTCACGGTATCAAGGCCTATTAGTTATAGTTGAAGTGGACAACAATATCTTGGACATTATGTATCACAATGGGTTCTCAGATGAAAATGATGTACAAGAGAGAGAGAGAGAGAGAGAGAGAGAGAGAGAGAGAGAGCGCACGTCCTTTGCTGCTGAAATATTTTTTAAAAATCCAGACTGAGTAAGAAAGACTCGGGTAATCATGTCCAATATTCAAGGCATGGCTAGAGATACTCCACGTTTGAAGAAATCTTTACATCATATTTAATTCACAACAGACATTCCGCATTATTAATCATTTGCAAGAAATTCATCTAAAATACATTTCAACTTCTGAGTTTCACATATATGGTCTACGGAATATTATATTTTAAGGATCAAGTTTAAGTGGAGGGAATTTAACGAATTTGTTTAGTAAATCGGAGGTTAAAACTGTCGAACATTAAAACATAAAAGGAGACGTATCACGACGAGTAGCATCCGTTCACAATTTGATGCAGAATTAGACGAATTACATCTGTTACATTTTTGTTTTTGAAACCTTTTCAATATTGGGACATACGCTAGGAATAGAATGGTTTATATTTTTAAGCTCTTGCTACTGTTCAAATAGAAAATAAGAAAAGAAGACCAACCAATACAGTTTACGATTTTCTTGTTAAAATATCCAAATGATTCTTAAAAATCAAGTCCGAATGTTAGAAAGCGATTGAATAATGGCTTCGTTAAACTTGCATGTTCCATTATAGAAGTAACAATAAATCCACTTGTTTATGACTGCAGTTTTAAATCAAACTCGTATATCCGACTACATTTCAAAATCACCATCTCAGCAATGCAGCCATATTGATTGCATAACTGTACATGATCTCTCATGGGCTAGTCACGCTTTCACGTGTGATATGGGGATTTTTCAGAGGTTGTACATGTCATATTTTAGTTATTTACTAACATATATGACTGTGTTTAATAAATGCATTCTTTTGTAAGGCTTCGCATTTATGGCTTCTCAGTAGGATAAGACATTTTCTCCCTGAAAGGCACAGAAAATTATTTTATAACAGTTACATACAACCGTATTTAGACTACTGTATTACAGTATGGGGTAATTCAAATGATAAAAACATATCAAAGTTGGAAAATCTTCAGAAAAGAGCATTTAGGCTAATATAAACCAGAAAGAAAGCAAGGAAAATTTAGCTGGTAAGTTAAAAATATTACCTATTAAAGACCAAATATGTTTAAGAAAAGCCAAATTAATGTACAGGATATCCAATAATAGTGCTCCTGAATATTTACAATCCCTATTCCAGTATAGGCTACCTGGTAATACACCCCACCTGCGATCACTATCTACAAAACAGTATAAAATTCACAAACCAAATAAGGAATTATTCAAGAAAAGTTTCCAATACTCTGGAATAGTATTCCAGTTGAGATTAGAAATGCCCACTCTATTTCCATCTTCCAAACCCAATATATCCAGTGGCTTCTGAGATGCTGCTGAATTAAATAAATTCCTTGTATGAGGGCCTCAAGGTAGATTAGTTCTTAGCTAATTGTGTTACCCTCTTTAAATAAAGTCATTATTATTATTATTATTATTATTATTATTATTATTATTATACTACGATTTTCACGAGCGCCCTTGTTTCCTGCCTTGATGTCCCTTATTTGTCAAAACATCGAGTTATGGTGTTACATCTTGTAGATACCCACATTTCATCAAGTGCATGTTTACATTAACCTTGGGTCTTATACTTGATTATTTTATACGGTGTATATTCTATATGCTGGCACAAATATTCAGAGATCTTGTCAGGCTGATGTGAGTTTAGCGCCGTTTTTCAGCACACAATAGGCTGTAGATGGCAACCAGTATAGCTGGTGGAGGGAAAACTTGGGGAACACTAGTAGGAACCCTCAAGCCCCTCACAGACAGAGATGAGATGACAGTGATCTCTTATGGGACACCACTTGAGACCAATCGGCCACCCAAGGCAGTAATCTTGTCAGCAATGTCTCCTTTAAAGACAGCTTACTATTGTCATGGGAGCTGGTAACTGGGCGACATAACTAGCAACTAGGTAACACAGCTGGCAACATAACATAATAGCTGGCAAAGAGGTTCATTGTTGGCAACTGGGCGACATAACTAGCAACTAAGCAGATAGCTGACATAGTTGAAAACATAACAACATATTGGGCAGCAAAGCTCCATAGTTGGCAATAGAACACTAGGGTTGACAACACAGTGGAGTGATCGAAAAAAAAAAGTGTGGGTACCACGTGATAATTTCCGTCAAAGAATGTGAATTTTGAATTGTGAACTGTGAATTTGGAAATTCTGAACAATAAACGAAGTTATATAAAAGACTTATATCTGGATATGTCAATATTATTTAGCATGTCATGTGTGTGTGTGTGTGTGTGTGTGTGTGTGTGTGTGTGTGTCTAGAACAGCACTGGTGTTGATGCTGTATTTTCTTCGATATTGTTTTTTTTTTTATTTGGTTATTGCATTAGTATTTGTCATCGGGGGGTATAAAGACTCTCATGTTTCGTTATAATTAGAAAATGTTTGAATGACGTTTTGATTTAATTAAAAATAAATAAATGCAGTTTTACAGGTTGAGTGCAGTTGATAAGCATTTATACTGGGCCGAGATCAAACGCGAAAACCAGATTGTAGGATCACGGAGCGTCCCTTCTATTCAAATTCTGGCATTAATGGGCAGCCATTTGAATAACAAGCACTTTAGGAATGGCTAACACTGTTATAAAACTATGGTTGCTTCACCAGTCATGGTCATGACACTATACATTTTGGACACATACCTTCCATTGAGCACAGCAGACAATATGCATTGTAAATAATTGTAACTGCTATGAGTAAATAACTTACGTTATTGTAATTACACATGGGAAAACTTTTTATTTAACTGCCATTTTAACAAACAATTTGTTTTGTTTATTTTCCCAAATATTAAACAACTACATACACGAAACTGACAGAGATGTGCAGACATAAAGAATTTAAGAACTGTATGATTTGTGGGAGCAATTGCCATGATAATAAGAGAGTCATGCATGTCTATATTCTCTAAAATAATAACAAAGGGACTACATGTATTGTGCTCCCACCTTGAACAAAAGACCATAGGAGTATATGTCACTCTGTTGGAAACAAAGAATCAGGAATACAAAATAAGACCGTTTCTTCTTTTAATTCCTCAGTGTTGAAGACATCTCTGATATTCTTGAGCGATATCAAGAGTTGCAAACTGTCTAGCTGCAATATATTGGATGTAAGGTCGGCATTATTTTCATGTAGGACCAACCAGACATCAATAGAAAGCTTTTGATGAAATTCGTATGATGAACTCCCATTGAGAAGAAGTAGCGATACATAGACTGCAAAATGAATAAAGTGACAAATATATGGGGGAAGATTTACACCATTTTGGTTGAGAACCAGTTTACAAGTATAAGAACTCTTTGGTGAAAACCACATATCACCATGCCCATCCATTCAGGACGAGGGACGATAACACTATATTTAATAGGACACATTAGGGGCTACTTCGGATATCTGGTCGGTACCATTTTTTAAAGAATAAACCAGACGTCATAAAATGTCTGGCGAGAACCACATGTTAGTATGACTTTCCATTTATGATGAGTAGTGATAACAATAAATCCATCATATGAAATCTTTTGGTGAAAACCCCATGTTGACATGATCATCTACAAAGCGGTTGTGATAATAAAATGTTGAATCCGACACTAAGATATCATTAAAACTCATCTTGTTAGAACACAAGGTCGCTATGACTTTCTGCTTCGGAATAGTAGTGATAAAAAAATGTTTAGGATGGGAGTGTGGTTTGTGAAAACTCCATGTCGATATGACTTTCTGCTTCGGAATATTATAGTCATAATAATGTTTAAGATGGGAGTGTGGTGTGTGAAAACTCCATGTCGATATGACTTTCTGCTTCGGAATATTATAGTCATAATAATGTTTAAGATAGGAGTGTGGTGTGTGAAAACTCCATGTCGATATGACTTTCTGCTTCGGAATATTATAGTCATAATAATGTTTAAGATAGGAGTGTGGTGTGTGAAAACTCCATGTCGATATGAATTTCTGCTTAGGAAGAGTAGTTAACAAAATGTTTAAGATGGGAGTGGGGTTTGTAAAAACTCTATGTCGATATGACTTTCTGCTTAGAAAAAGTGGTTGACAAAATGTTTAAGATGGGAGTGGGGTTTGTAAAAACTCCATGTCGATATGACTTTCTGCTTAGGAGGAGCAGTGATAACAAAATGTTTAAGATGGGAGTGGGGATTTGTGAAAACTCCATGTCGATATGACTTTCTGCTTAGGAGGAGTAGTGATAAAAAATGTTTAAGATGGGAGTGGTGGTGGGGGAGGGACGAAGGACTATAGGCTAAATCTTAAAGTCTTCTAGGCAAAGACCAGTCTGTCGAGAAAAAAAAATCGCGTGTGTAAAAGAAAAAGATTACTTCTAAGTGCACTCTATGAGATAACATCCTCCGGCATAAAACTTTACCGGCATAAAACTTTACCCGAAAAGGAGAAAGTTATTATGAGAGAAAAAGTACAAAGGGAATTTAGTTGCCTTATAACAATGCCATCGTATAATCTTCATAAGCAAAGTCGTTGTTGTACTTTTGATCTATGTTTATTTCTTTCATGACATTTTTGGCTGTATCATACCAAGGAAATGGGAACAATGTGTCATTGACCTGAACGGGTATCGAACATGTATCTCTTGGATTACGAGTATGACACTCTACCAACTAAGATACCACTGTACCTTTGATTAGTAAGTAACTCATTAGAGAGTACAGAGTATGTTGAAATGGTATAAATGCACTTCCGATAAATGTTATGTAATTATTAATTAAACAAGAGGTACAAGTTGACTTGGTGTTGCTCATTTTGGTACATTTGTATGGGCATTCAAGTGAATAGTTACAGTATTTAGAGAATTTTACTTGCCCTTTGATTGCTTTAGCAGGTTTATGCATATTCATGAATAATATGAAAATCTTCGTATAGACAGCCACGGGTGATAACGGCTCACTGTACTTGACTGTAATTTTCATACCTTTTGAATATCTTTGAAAATACTTCCAATGGTAATCGCGTGGTCTAATTAGCTAAGTCGGAAGGGTAGAAGAAAGTCTGATGTAAATAACGAGATCGACTATTTTTCTCTTTTATTGCCAAATTAGGCTGCAAGAATACAGCATAGTTGTTTACATTCTTTTCAGACAATTAAACTACATTTTTCGTCTATTGCCATTTAATAGTTTATAAAATTGTAGCAACAATTTATTTCAGTATGATAAATGCTTTAACTGACTTGACATTTCCATGAAGGTAACAATTTTGGTCAAATTATTTGAAGACACCCTCCCCTCCGAAATTATATATTACACTATATTTAAGCATGAAAGACATGGGCGAGTATTTATTTTGTTTGTTGAAAAACAGATTTTTTTTCTCCAAGTAGGCCGAATTTTGTTGACTTTTGAAGACTTAGGAAATTCAAAGCCGAATTTACTGTCTTTGTTATGAAATATTCTTTACAGCAACGTGGATAGTAATGCTATACAATTGCTTTCTTTATACTGTTGTAAAATCGGATTATAATCGGATCTCAACCGTCCTCCACGTAGGAGAGTATAAATCTGATTTTAGTCGGATTCTATTGTTGTACAGATAGTTGCATATTTCAAAGAAATCTAGTTTGTCCTTGTCTGCATAAAGAACGTTAACAAAACGTTAACAAAATAAACCATGTGGATATTGTGCAGCCTTGAAATGATTGAAAGGTGTTATAGAAATAAGAATGAGGACTATATTTAAAATGGTTTAATTGGCTTTACAAAAACATGATGCTAGTTTATGTATAAGATGGTTTACAATGTTTAGCAGCAAATATCTGACACATTCTGAAAACAAAGAACTGACGATATATTAATCAGAGCTAACGATTTTAGTGTGTGTGTGTGTGTGTGTGTGTGTGTGTGTGTTTTCCTATGGTCCTGGTTTAAATTTGTTAAGTGTATATTTTTGTCTACATTACATAGATGATAATGATTAGTATATATAATGTACTAAGCACTTTTAGTACTGGGCTAAACCAACTCGGTTATATGCACAGATCTATTTCGGGATTTAAAAAAAATATAAAAACATGAATTTTTATGTTATGGTTTTAGTTGAGCAATTCTGTTTAAAAAGTGATTATGGTTGTATCTAAAATGACATGTTTATGTTATGGTTTTAGTTGTGCAATTATGTAAAAATGATTATGGTCGCATCTAAAATGACATGTTTATGTTATGGTTTTAGTTGTGCAATTATGTAAAAATGATTATGGTCGTATCTAAAATGACATCTGTATGTTATGGTTTTAGTTGTGCAATTATCTAAAAATGAGGTCGTATCTAAAATGGCATGTGTATGTTATGGTTTTAGTTGTGCAATTATGTAACAATTATTATGGTCATATCTAAAATGACATGTTTATGTTATGGTTTTAGTTGTGCAATTATGTAAAAATGATTATGGTCGTATCTAAAATGACATGTTTATGTCATGGTTTTAGATGTGCAATTATGTAAAAATGATTATGGTCGTATCTAAAATGACATGTTTATGTTATGGTTTTAGTTGTGCATTATGTAACAATTATTATGGTCGTATCTAAAATGACATGTGTATGTTATGGTTTTAGTTGTGCAATTATGTAACAATTATTATGGTCATATCTAAAATGACATGTGTATGTTATGGTTTTAGTTGTGCAATTATGTAACAATTATTATGGTCATATCTAAAATGACATGTTTATGTTATGGTTTTAGTTGTGCAATTATGTAAAAATGATTATGGTCGTATCTAAAATGACATGTGTATGTTATGGTTTTAGATGTGCAATTATGTAAAAATGATTATGGTCGTATCTAAAATGACATGTTTATGTTATGGTTTTAGTTGTGCATTATGTAACAATTATTATGGTCGTATCTAAAATGACATGTGTATGTTATGGTTTTAGTTGTGCAATTATGTAACAATTATTATGGTCATATCTAAAATGACATGTGTATGTTATGGTTTTAGTTGTGCAATTATGTAACAATTATTATGGTCGTATCTAAAATGACATGTTTATGTTATGGTTTTAGTTGTGCAATTATGTAAAAATGATTATGGTCGTATCTAAAATGACATGTGTATGTTATGGTTTTAGTTGTGCAATTATGTAAAAATGATTATGGTCGTATCTAAAATGACATGTTTATGTTATGGTTTTAGTTGTGCAGTTATGTAAAAATGATTATGGTCGTATCTAAAATGACATGTATATGTTATGGTTTTAGTTGTGTAATTATGTAAAAATGATTATGGTCGTATCTAAAATTACATGTATATGTTATGGTTTTAGTTGTGCAATTATGTAACAATTATTATGGTCGTATCTAAAATGACATGTATATGTTATGGTTTTAGTTGTGCAATTATGTAAAAATGATTATGGTCGTATCTAAAATGACATGTATATGTTATGGTTTTAGTTGTGCAATTATGTAAAAATTATTATGGTCGTATCTAAAATGACATGTTTATGTTATGGTTTTAGTTGTGCTTTATGTAACAATTATTATGGTCGTATCTAAAATGACATGTTTATGTTATGGTTTTAGTTGTGCAATTATGTAAAAATGATTATGGTCGTATCTAAAATGACATGTGTATGTTATGGTTTTAGTTGTGCATTATGTAAAAATGATTATGGTCGTATCTAAAATGACATGTTTATGTTATGGTTTTAGATGTGCAATTATGTAAAAATGATTATGGTCGTATCTAAAATGACATGTATATGTTATGGTTTTAGATGTGCAATTATGTAAAAATGATTATGGTCGTATCTAAAATGACATGTTTATGTTATGGTTTTAGTTGTGCATTATGTAACAATTATTATGGTCGTATCTAAAATGACATGTGTATGTTATGGTTTTAGGTGTGCATTAGTACTCGCACACTAATCTAGATAATGACCCGTGTTTATGTCATCGTTTTAGGTCTCATGTATTTCTAAGTAATTACTTAACCATGCGTATGTATCTAAAACAATAATTTAGTACCAGGATATGTTAGACTCTTTGCATATTACGGCAAGGTACAATGAACCATGAAGAATTAATGGCTTTGTGAAAAATCACCGACGATTCATGAACACTGGACCTGGTATGCCTATTGCAGCCATAGCTACAGTCCCACACATTTCTCAAATTATGATTTAATAGATTTATGCCGGCTTTGCTTACTTAACAATTTCACTCTGAATTAGCTATCCCATAAACAAAAACGTTGTCACCCTTTCATGAATTACTTTGACGGGAAAATGACGAAGTGTTTTCATGGACTATTAAGGAGTAACACAAGAAAAGAATTCTAAAAAAAACTGACAAATTCCCAACTTGTAACCATGAAGGCTTCAAATGTTCTCATGAGAAATGTGTTAGGTTTATAAGGGACTTTCGTATGACAGTTTCAATAGATTGTGCGTGTCTTTCTGTATGAAAACTCTTCTTCTATTTATTTCCTTTCAAATTTGTGGCTATATGGAGACCAAAGGGGTTTCAAAACAAATTTAACTGATGGCATTCTTTGTTGATTCATGACAAATGTTATATTTTTAATTTTAAGAAAATTTAATCTAAGCTTGCTATAACCACACTACAAACTAAAATTTAGCATGTAATTTTGACCCTTTATTTTGGAATATAAACCATGATTTAACTCGTGTAAAATTTTATAGTTGCCAAGGTAGATGCTAATTAGAAAGAGGTGAATCAATTAAAACATTTAAATTTCAACAACTTTCAACTTAATACTCTCACACATTAACATTTATGGGCTTCTCCATTAAAAAAATAAAGATCAGGCATACGTACTAGTAGGACAGAAATATTGGAAAAAGTAGTAAGACTGAAATATTCTCTAAATTGTATTTAAAACAGTTTTCAATAAATTATATTGAAAGTAATTTTGCACCAAAAGAAATTGAGACTATTATTTTCATTAATTTACTATTACAACTATATATTATTACTTAATAAGGCAACACTCTCTTGCACTATTCATTTCTCTTAGATCATAAAGTCAGATAAAATAACACTCGATAAGTTGTACAAGTTGCTTAACTGTTTTCCAAAGATTCCCTCTGCGTAAGTAGCTGATGTAGCAAAGTTGTCTAATGACGTATATAGACCCAGACGGTAGTCTGTGAGAAACAGTGAAGCCTCATTTGAGATTGTGGCGAAACACAAGAGCTAGACGTATGACCATATTTGGCTGCGTCCTAAGAAACTCTGTATAAGAAGTGATAGCATTTGTTGAACGACTTAGTCCGTTTCGTCGGAACTCAAAGGAAACTTGTATCGTTACAGCATCCCTGTAACTCCGCATTGCCAAATTCCCCAAGATGTAGCCGTATCTACACCGTTATAACTGACAATTCTTTTAAAAGAGTATAAACTCTTTCTTCTCTATCACACCATGGACAATGTCATTCTGTAACTTATGAGTAATTCCTTCTTATCATAGCAAGAAATGAGAAGGTTATGATAGGATTGCACTACTGTGCAATTTGTTAGAGAATATTTAGTGTATCAGTGATGACATTACGCAAAAATATTAATAGACTAAAAATGGAAGTTTCACATCAAATTCGAAATTACAACTAAATTTAAGATACTTTTGATTTATTTGCCATGAAACAAATATTATCGTATTTTGCTGACAATTGCATATTTAAGCATTTATCTGGAATATTAAATCAACGTCAGTGATGACCCACTATTTTGTATAGCCCAGCTATAATAATACCGTTAATGATTTCAAATCATTATAGTTGATTTATTCATAAACCTGTTAATATAAACAGGCATGAAGTTCATATATTAATTTTTATTTATCCAAGAATGTTAGACGAGTAAAATTCAATTCACATCAAGGCCAAACTTGGATAGCTATATTTAGAGCTCTGAAAAGGCGGAATTTCGGTGTTGTGAATGAGAATCAATACTTTCAGTATTTAAGAGTCTTTAATAATTAGATTTTCGACCATAACATGACACTGACGTGTAAGTTGATTCTATATCAGTTTGTTTACATCGAGACAAAAACCAGGCGGAAAAATCTATTAGGATGGTGTGATCTCTTTTTTATCAGTTGGCTTGCTGTAATATAATATCATTCTAGTAATTTTTGTTTTGTTATACTTATTAAATATTTGGTTAAACCGATCATATTTTTAAATGGAAAAGAACACTTTTGAATCTGACTTACTAAACATAGAAATAAATGTTAGTTATTACATTCACCGTATTCGTTTTGTTTATCGGGTCACTGACACAAAATAAACTTCTTTTATCCCCTGACCGAAGGTTCTGGCTTATGACGATAGCTACCGTCCATCCTTCCTCAGTCAAGGCGGTTTTCGCAACAAAACGTTTACTTTATGGTAATCTCGTTATGGTCGTTTTCTCTCAAAGCATACAAGTGAATTAGCCATGGGCAGATGCAGAAGCAGAATGCACATAGAAAAATGTGATAGATAATCCCTTTGTAATACTGCAGAAAAAGTTTGGACAGAAAGTAAATGAATGGACGTCTGACAGAATATAGTAATTAATGTTGCACACAGATAAACACCAACCGCTTAGGGGAGGCCTATGCAAAAGTCTTCCTGACAGGTCTAAGAACAAAAAGTATTATTCAAATTTAAAAATAATAGAGATAGTATGTGTTTATTTCTTCACTAATCATATACCAAAGATGACAATTTAAAGAGATACAGTCATTGGTCTGACATGCATCTTGTGGTTGTTAATGTTATGTCGAACTCATGAAAGTGTTATCACATCTCTGAAAACTGCTGAATTGATACATAATATTGATTAGTAGAATCACTTTTATTTTGCAAACGTTTCAAGGTATTTTTGCACTGTACTCAATGCAGAATTAGTTGATTACAATGTGGATCAGAGGCTAAACAATTTTTTTTAAAAAAAGAATTATAATCGGTCCAGAAATGTTTTCTTTGTTACTCTGAAAAAGCAGTTGTTCCTGTGTATCATCTTCGTTTAGGAATAAGATGCTTTTAGCATTTGTAGGTGGTGTAGATCTGAAATATCACTATGACACTTCACCAAAATATCACAATGCTCTCTCACTGATATATCACAATGCTCCATCACTGATATATCACAGTGCTCCATCACTGATATATCACAATGCTCCATCACTGATATATCACAATGCTCTCTCACTGACATATCACAATGTTCTATCACTGACATATCACAATGTTCTATCACTGACATATCACTACGACACTTCACTAAAATATCACCATGATCAATCACTGATATATCACAATGCTCTCTCACTGATATATCACAATGCTCCATCACTGATATATCACAATGTTCTATCACTGACATATCACAATGTTCTATCACTGACATATCACAATGTTCTATCACTGACATATCACTACGACACTTCACTAAAATATCACCATGATCAATCACTGATATATCACAATGCTCCATCACTGATATATCACAATGTTCTATCACTGACATATCACAATGTTCTATCACTGACATATCACAATGTTCTATCACTGACATATCACAATGTTCTATCACTGACATATCACTACGGCACTTCACTAAAATATCACCATGATCAATCACTGATATATTACTAAAGTACCTCACTAAAAAAGTAACCGCTCCGGTGGCCTGGTGGTTAGAGCGTAAACCGCGGAAGCGGGAGGTCGTGGGTTCGATATCCGGTTGAGTCATACTAATGACATACGAAAATGATACTAACAGCTGCCTCGCATGGCCCTCAGCATTAAGAGGTTAGTGTTAGGACTGGTTGGCCTGGTGTCAGGACAATGTGACTGGATGGAACATCATGCTACATGTCTGCGGCACCACTACGGTACAAAATTTCTCTTAATTCCGCGTAGCCTCTCTTATATCTGACACAACTACGGTACAAAATGTTTCTTGTGTTAAGTCCACGTGGCCTCTGTATATTTTGGAGGTTTAAAATTAAATTCTTTTGGTAAAATACTTTCTAAAAATATTAATTAAAAAGTAATTAAATATCTGCCAAAATTATTTACAATATAAAGAAAAATATAATCATCAGGCATACTTTTCTTAACAAGAGGATAATGATAGTTACTATCCCTCATAAAATGCAACAGCAACAAATAGTACTATTTGGTAGAAGAACAGTGTGGTCTCGTGTTTTTTCTTTTACAAAGTCCCCTTTGCTCTCCAAACCCAAACCCAAAATAGTAATGACCGGGAGACTGAAATTCAACAATCGCTGTGATTTATCTAGAGACTAACCCCAAATAATTTCCCCTGGTTTAATAAGTTTCCTTCTCTATTCAAAGACGATACTGAAAGCTATACATCTCTTCAGAAAATATATCAGAACATCCATTGAAAAGATTGTTTTGGTAAATTCAACAAACATTATGTCAGCTCTAATTTGGCAGGGGATGCCTTAGTTAAGTTCAGTTTAAACGTAGTTTATTACCATTAAAAGTAATATATTTGCAACAGAATGGAAAACAAATTCGGAAAACTTAAAAGTTTCTCTCCACTCAACAAAACAAGGACGCCTTAACACTAAACACCAACGTTTTATTTCTTGTTTTGGAATCCCGACGTTAACGCTTGGGTCTACGATTTTGCACAAACATATTCTATATTGACTTAAATCTAGAAGTTTCCATTACGATAAACGCATTAAAAAGTCGATCTACTAAACAACCTTAACGGCAAAGTCTCCGCCAATGTTTGTGCATTTCCCCACAACATGAAAACGCCATGTTAGGTTTGGTTTCTTGCTTTTCTTCTGTCAGCTAAAAACACAATCGAATCGAAATTGGTAACCAATCTTTTGAAATTTTAGATTTGAATAATCAATAGTAATAATCTACATGGTCTCCTCTTCATAACGCCGATGTACAAAGAAATAGTTGGAGAACTTAGCTGTGGAAGGCCTTACTAGTGCATCCATTTTAATGGTATTGACGTATCGAAAAACTTCCAGATCTGGGC
This sequence comes from Unio pictorum, assembly GCA_030141615.1. NCBI lineage: Eukaryota > Metazoa > Mollusca > Bivalvia > Unionida > Unionidae > Unio > Unio pictorum. Next base: position 17,331,445 of record JARLTB010000052.1, read on the forward strand.
GATCTGAGATTCTCTAAAATTTATAACGACTTGAACCTTAGGGATAATGTCAAACGTTGCAAAAGAAAAGATCAGTGGTCAACGATGAGCACTGAGACACCACCAGATAAGGGACATTATACATGTTTTATTAGGTGAAATAAAGACAACAAAAAAATGCCAAAAGAAATGGAAGCACCTTGATCAAAACCTACTGTTGCAACAAATGCAAAGTATTGAGCTTCTTAGTATTGCCGCGAGGAGCAAGAACGCAGTGATGCTGACCGTAAAATTGTCACAGAATAAGGCAAGAAATAATGCGGTTATACCTTAAAATCAACCATTTCTCGTTGTATATGCGTAAAACGTTACCTAGGGTGAATAATTGTTTTTCTACTTAAGCAACTGAACCAGCAAGTATCTCGTCGTAGATCACTTGCGGTGAGAGACACTAAAAGCACGGTATAGAAGGGTATTTCACCATAACTAATACCCACTCTCCTGTTGATTTAAGGCAAGTCTTTGGTTTAACTAACACACTGGTCTTTGGATCTTGTCAAGGAGTGAAAATTCGCTATATGTTCCATTTGTATTTTATTTGATATGTGAAGCATATTCAGCTTTTAATGTCATATCGTGAACTGATGCCGTTATTACTACGCAGACTTGAAACGTTGTGAAGTTTTTGTTACAAGCTGTTATGGATTTCAATTCCATACTTGATATTATGACGAGTTTTGTTTCATTGTAGCTGTCTGCAACTGTCTATAGCTGTCCGTACGTATGCCTAAATGCATGCTGGTGCTCATGGTAGATCCGTGAAAGGTGGGCGTGGCCAATACAAGTGTGCTTACCCAATTCAGAAGGACAGTGCTTCTCTGTACATTTTGTGTGCGGGTTTAACAGGCTGCTCGGCCGTCTGTGCGTCTATACGGATATGGAAGATGTTGTAACCTTCAAGACCACACAAAGACAAAACCGAATTTGTAAACTTATGGGCATGGAGGATCCAGGAAGGGTGTGAGCCGCCGATACAAGTGTGGGCAAACCCATGAATTCGGGATAACTGGTTTGTCAGTGGACACATTTGCAAGGTTTTACAAATATTTATAAATCATTTTGGTTGTACAAACGACCAAGTTATATGTTTGTTCCAATTGATGATTCAACTGAGTACAGTCAGGGTAATTTTGAATACATGAGATTATTTCAATCTTATTTTTATTTTATGAAATTGTTTGAATCTCACTTTCATTGTACGAAATTACATAAGATTATATGAATCTTACCATCAAACATTTGTATATAAACCATTTTTGTTTGTTTTCCTATTTGTTGAATGTTTGAATAGAGTAATTGAATGAGACGTATGTCAGCGTGAAAAAAATCACTGTATTTGTATATATATATATATATATATATATATATATATATATATATATATATATATATATATATATATATATATATATATATATATATATATATATATATATATATACATATATATATAAAATATTATATTATATGTGTGTGGTCATTTCATCCAAGCATCCATTCAGGTCTATCCTGTTGCAAAGATTGTCGCGGAATGTTTGTTGAAATATGTACTTGCCATTGGGTCGGCGGATTAGGTTGGTCAAATCTAAAACTATCCTAAACTAAAATAGACATACCTTTCATTATCGGATGATGATGATGACTGTTATTGTTTTTGTGTGTGTGTGTATGCTTTTGTGTAAACAATCTACTATATCAGTGATGAGTAACAATCAATTCTACTGCTTTTTGCATATCGTAATACATTTTGTAAAAATAAAATGAAATCTCCAAATCCCCTAATTACTTTCACAAGAATGTGTCAAAGCGCATCTATTAAGTTTGATGTATTAGTATGTGTAATTCAAACACGTTCTTAAAAAGATCATAAACAGCACGAATTAAGGTGTTGTCTTGATCGTTTAAAATCAATTACTAAAGAAATCCTTTGATAAAATATATATTATCACTTACCCACAAGCCTATAAGATTATGCATGTGTCTCATACCGCAGAACACCGAGAATGATCAAAAAGCAGACGACATTTTCCCAGCACGAAGTTTACACTCACTGAGGATACCATGACTATATTTAATAAGTGCCTTTGCGTTATTCAGTGAAAAACAAATAGCATGGGAATGCTGGGGTTTCTTAGTAATGTCACAATGAGTCATAATGCAGTGAAATTAACAGAAAGACCATCGCCCTGCACCTTTAGTCATATTCCAAGATGAAGGGTTTGATGAAAGATTTCCATTGTTTACTGTGCACTTGAGTGTCAAACCTGGTATATTTTCTCTACAATGAATTCCAATTTATCAATATTTACCTCGACAATAGACCTCTATGAACGTGTTGTGCCCATACCTGGGAATCACACAGCAACAAAACTAATGAAACTTTAAACACGAAACACTTGAATATTTGACATAATGTAAAACCCGTCTGTGGTTAAAAAATCGGGTTTTAGTGCACAATCATTGCCGTACTTTTGAATACAATGCCAACATAATGGGCAAAATTGTTTGTCTTGAGATAATTCTTATTCTAAAATGTATACCACTTTAATTTAATTTGTAGTAAGAATTCATGCTAACATATTCATCGACAGTTGAAATGTATTGAATAGCAAATACCAACAATGTCCAAGTGATTACTATTAATTTACTGGTAATAGATGCAGTGCCGAAAACTGCTTGGTCGGTTGGTTGGTTCATCATTGTGTCTACACATGACTTTTGAATGCTACGACAATACCAATATGTTCTGACCAGATTCTGTGAATCATGGTAACCTAAAAGATGTTTTTTTCCATCCAGGTATTTTGAGGTGACCGTTAATTTAGCTGAGATGAAATCTTGGTGTTCATCTTTACAGTGATCAAGTTTCGGACCTATACTATATTAGAACGTAGCAATACTCTTAAACATTTTAAAAATACTTTTATAAGCATGATTGTTTTTCATTTATTTATTTTTTAAATTAAATCTATAAATATGTAAATTATCAATGTAAAATTACAAGCTTAAAAAATGAAAATGGAGTGGAGAACATGACAATTGTAGTTTTTCACTGCACAAAGCATATTTTTTATTCTTAGTGTTTTTTGAAGAGGAAACAAGAAAGGGTGGTGCGACGAGTCCAGTTGCAGCGCGAGGGGGTTTGCGTAAATTGTCCTCAGGGACCAGGCAAAGAGCGGGGTTGGTGGTGGTGGTGACGCCTTCGCGAGGTTTTATAGCCAACATTTTCATAGTATTTCACCTCACCTTAATGTAACTGAGGAACGTCTACACTAATCATATATTTAGATAGGGTGGGGTGGGGGAGCAGGGACGCCATTAACGAGTAGAGCCCTTCTAGAAGCCTAGGTAGTGATACCACTAGAGAACTTTGCCCCACCCCACCCCCACCCCCTGGCGCCACCACAGGATGAGTCAGTTGAAACAGACCCGTAATCGAAGTTTCAAAACAGTCCATCCATTTCCTTCGGTCGCCTCCCAGCAGTAAAAGCAGCTTGCACCTCTCACAAGTTGCCAGTTTCTGATTCGGATCTTACAATGTACCGATTGATCAATTTGATCAGGCCTTACTCATTTTTATTGAAAATACCAACTAATCAATTAGGATTTATTTGATTGAGTTTGGTCAAAATTATGCTCTGTGTCATTTCCGCTGTATTTGACTTTGCCAAGTCATCAGGCGGACAAATTATTTGACCATCGATTGATTGGCTGAACCTGATAATAAAAAACAGTAACTGATTCTTAATACTATTTACATTTATATTTGTCCTTTCTATAATTATAACCTTCACCCTTCTTTTAATTAGAATCCTTTGAAGGGATTGACGCTACACTAGCTCAAAAGAGCTTCCATAAATCCAAGGCAAGACCCATCTTCGCTAGCCAAAGTTCAGATACGATAACCATATTTACCCCTTGCCGTATCAAGCAGATATGTGTGTGCTTCGGGTGAATCCAATAGATGTCGCTAGGTCTAAGCACCAGTATATGTTCGATCAGCCAAGGTGTATATCGGGTTATCATAATGAAATATTGGCTAGCAAAGATGAGGCAAGATCGTGTCTTCTGTCATTTTTATTATTTTCAACAATTGAGTAATAAAACCATCTTCTTAAGAAACTGTGCCGTAAAACACAAACCAAATAAAATCCAAATATTTTCTCGTATGTCTGAGGTTACATGTTTTCCTTTTTATGTATGTAAGGGAAGCACGCCATTTTTTGCCATTATCTTTGACTTAGATCTTGACATCTTGGATTGAAAATTGCCGAACATGTCTCAAATGTCACGATGAAACTATGTGATAAATTTGGTTAAGTCTATAATTAATGTATCGGGATGTTGATGGCGGTTAGAGGGAAGACCAAAATTATTTAATCTGCATCAATCAAGGTTTTCACACAACATATCCACAACTTGGATAGAATGATAAAAATCCATTCATAATTATGTTATTATGCTCACAAGGATGATCACCTTAAAATCGCGAGCCAAGATCTTTGACCTTAAACTCAATCTAAGAGTGCTAGCTTTCAATTTGTTCATTGGAATACAAGTGAATACAAAGTCTAGACAAACGTGACGTGCATACGCACAACTAATTGTATATGTAAGTAAGATGCATGAAGTACAAAATTGCAAACAATTATCTTGAATTCGATCCTAAAGGTAAATTAGATGTGGGTTTTAAAAGTTCAGATTTGTGTCTGATCTGATATTACCCAATTTCATTCAGACCCAGCTAAGTATTGCAAGAAGTCTTATAGTGAAAGCATCACTCCCGTAACACCATTTATTCAAAAGGAGAAGGTACAACAATATTTTCAAGATGAACACTATGATGCCATGTTGGTGATCGGATGAACACAGTTTGAGAATCCATGTCGATATGAGCTCGAATTATTAAAAGCAGTCATGTAAAGATTTTTATGTTGTTCATCAACATTTGGGGGTGAGATCGGCATCATTTTATATAAGAACAGCTTTGTCTTGCGAGAAAGAAGTGCATTTTGTGTTGCTGTTGTTGCAATCTTTAAAGTGATGGCACAATTTTCAAAATGGCTGCTATGGCGGACGTATTGGATGTCAGATCTAAACTATTTAGGAAGAGATGGGTATAATACGAAGTCTATTGGTGAAAACATGATGGCAAGGTAGCGACAAGATATGGATACAACGACCATCATATTGCAACTCTTATCGCATCATTTTCATTTTAGGATCAACTAAACATCATACTGCAAGTAATATCACATCATTTTCATTTACAACCGCCTGGACATCATCTTGCAAGTTATATCACATTATTTGCATTTAGGACCATCTACACATTGTCTTGCAAGTCTCATATCATCATTTTCATTTCGGACCAACTAGACATCATTCTATAAGTCATATCATTATTACCGTACCTGCAAGCCATCTTTAAAGTTCTGTAAAGAAACTTGCTTAAAAACAAATCTTCGAGAAATCCATTTTTTCTTGGAGTCATAGTGACCATGAACGTTAATTAACCTTTTAACTCCAAAAAACGTGCAAATCCTCCATAAATTCTCGTCAGGATACATGATCTAGAGCTACAATCATGGCGAAAAAGAAATAAATGAATCTTCCTTCAATGAAAGTGATTTTTTGTAATGACCTTTTAACACCAAAACTAGATATGCTTCTTTCTTAACCATGGTGTAAATCGTCCATGATCTTGGATAAAGGCACGTTATCCAAAAGTGATATTTTGATGCTGAAGCCATTGTTTCCTTCATTCAGCCTGTAAGCGTGATCTTTGTCCTTTGACCCCAGTATCATTAGACATTTTTATTATTGAAAGCGCACGTCATAGATAAAATGTGAATCACATCTGTGATGTAGGCCTAATTTTTGAGGATATTTTTTTCTTCTTTCAGTCTTATAGTCCTTGACCTTTGCTTTAAAACCCTACATTCCAGAGGGTTCACCCTTACCCTTAGTGCAAGCCATCCACACATATTAGTAAATAAAGATGGTGAAAAACTAAAGCTATTGTGAGGAAACAACATCATAACATGGTACCCTCCCCATGTTATGGCGGCCACGCGTGTACATACACAACAAACTCCGGTATATGTGCATTATGCATTTTTGTGAGATTCTAGTATTTTGCATTTGAATTCTTCTATACATACGTATTCTAAGACAATACCTGCTCTACTACGTGTCCTAATTACTGATAATCCATGTCTGGGACGTGTTCTATGGTTAAGCAATACCATGGAGAGGTATTACCAAGTGAGATATTTTGATTAATGACCTTAGAAACTATATCCTTTCTCCACCACTGCATGAGAGAGAGAAAGAAAGAAAAAGAGAGAAAGAGAAAGAGAGAGAGAGTCTTTAAAATTCATATAACTTGGCAGATACAATGAAATGGTGCACACTGAAAAATCATTGTATCTATCGTGTTAGCTTGTGTATAAAGAATAAACTTTTAATTCCATTTATTTTGGTGTATGATTGATGGGTGTAATATGGGTTTTAGAGTAAACAGCAAGACAATAACAAAAATAATCAGCAAGGAAAATCTAGATTTCAATGGGAGAAAAAGAAAATCAGCTAAAATAAATTGATATTTCTGTGATCAATTCTGCGACTAAAATGAAATGATGACCATTGCAAATCTTAAGTATTTATCGTGCCATCCTATAAAATGAAACAATTAAAGACATTATCAAATCACAAATAAGAGGGAAAAAGTCAATCAAAACTACAAAAAGACAAATGATACTACTTCCGTATTCAGATCGATACATAATGGAAATATGTTGCATATATAATATCCAAAAAATCATATTTTTTTAATTTAAAAAAATAATGTTCCTGAACAAAAGAATATAACATTTCCAGATAAATAAGTTGAACTGTTAAACGGTTTTGCGCTTTCAAGTCATGTCTTCTTCAGCCCATGAAACATCTCTTTTTTTTCTTCTTTTTTTTCTCTCGTTTGTTTTAGAACAGACACGAGCATAATTCAGTAAGCAGTCTTAAAAGATGTGCTCGGTTTAAATTGATAGATGATGCAACGTTAAAAAATATATAAATAAACAATGGATATGAATAAGTAAAATATATGTGACGCAAGCGAAATAGAAGACAGCTGGTCGTATAAAAATCTGAAAGAAAGCCGCGATCATATATTAAATCAATCAGACGGGATACTTTTGTAATATACCGTTTATATATATATATATATATATATATATATATATATATATATATATATATATATATATATATATATATATATATATATATATCCGTCGCTCCATCCTACGATATATTGTATCGCACTTGAGCATATCGTCTATACTTCACTTCTGATTGCATCGCTAATACTATCCAGTACTACATTTAAAAAATGTAATAATGCAAACGGTCTAAAATAGGGGAAACCGAGAGTTTAGGTTTCAAGGTCTTCAATTAATTTATACTGGTTTTTTTTTTCTTCTCTACTAACGCGAACAAGAGGCAACAGTTCAAGACACTCGTAATGTAATTTTTCTGAATAGGATATTTACAGTAGTTCCCGCTCACATGGCACCCATCGCAAGACCGCAATATAACGGAGTTATGTTCACCTTATCTACACTAGACGGAACACTTTTCTGGCCAACACACAAACGGCAGGGTTCCCACGTGTTAATTAAATGACGTTTCCTTGAACAAAGCCAAATTTATCCTCTACCACACATTTTATGTCGGAAACATTCAAGAGCCAGAATTTAGACACATCCACTTTCCATTTTTAAACTTAAAAAATAAAGGAGTGGATCGTATTTCTCCACTTAAAAACTCATAGTTGATGATAAGACCCCCACCGACTTGACCCCCCCCCCCCCCACTCATATGATCAAATTTTAGCAAAATTGTATTTAAAGAATAACATGAATGACAGGTTTATTTATTCTTTGGTAGATTTCCAGCTACATCTGATACAAACGAAATGCCTGCTCGTCATACATAAGTGTGATAATACGAATGTTAGGGGATGAACACAGAAGAGGTTAACAAGGCTAAACATTATTTCGTAAATTATTCAGAAACCTACAGTGCACTCGTATCGGGAAGGAAAGTAAGCTTCGTGCAGCTGGCGGCCCATTATGTTTACAGCTGGCGGCCCATTATGTTTACAGCTGGCGGCCCATTATGTTTACAGCTGAAGATGTGCGCTTAAGTATATTTACCATGAATCAAACAACAACCACAGCAACGGTCATCGTCCCAAAATTCACATTTCCCAAGTGTTCAACCATATAAAAAAAAAACTTCCTGACTTATGGTAGACTTACGTAAAACTACCTCCTTCGAGGCTGTATAAAATAGACTGTAAACAGAGGTGGATGTTATATTCAGGCTACTTTTATATCGAATGTGAAATGTTGGGCTCTGAAAAGAGGTTTTTTAATAAATGTAATACAAAAAATGTAACTGTCTTATAGATGTAGCTGTTAGAGACGGCTTGAATGTATAAACTTCCCCGAATTTCAGTTTTCAGTGAGTAATAACATTCTCTATGATAAAGAGTGAACATTCCCTGGCTTTTTTTCAGAAGTGCCTCCCGTCTCCAGGATGGGTGGGAGCTCACTGTGTATCAAACACCGTACTTTAAGCTGAGAACGATATAATTGGTCTTTCGGATACATTAGGTCAGTTAACAAGACCGCGTGTCCCTTCACGTGGTCATCCAACGATTGAAAAGTGAGTTAAAATAGACAATGTATCTGCACACCAAATAGCATGAAATTATTTTCATCTCCGTTCAACGTCTTATATTACATAACTACATTTGTATCAGGTATGCATATGTACTTTGATGTTCGTGACTTTCCTCCGTAATGACTGATCCGAATAATGGTTCCCGGATGCTCTGCTTGGAGCCTTGCAATGCTAACCGTGCAGTCGTGCACTTAAGTCTCACTGGATAGTTTTGTATTTCGACACCTGCCTAATATTTAAGGTAGAAGGCATGAGCCTAATTATCACCATCCTAGCATTTGTCAGTTCACATATAAGCTAAATCTGTAATGTGGTTTAGATTTAATTTGTGTTAGGCTTGGAAATGGGTTGACATGGTGGTGACTGCCTGCCACAGTTAGACTAGCACAGGAGATCAAATGTGTAACTTAGGCTTCAAATGAGCCGCGGACTTGGCTTACGTATTTACGTGAGTCTGCTACAGAAGTAAATATCTAAAAATATTGATGGTTGAGGGGTCATGAAAAGTATGATAATTTGTTACAGTACTAGTGAACTTTATTCATGTATAAGGCACATACTGATTCTTTTAGTTCTCTTGTCACAAGAAAATATTCAAAATACCCACTTTCTGTAAAAAATGAATGTAAAAAGAGGGGTTGGGGGCAGTGTTGATTCAGTATAAAAGCCACTGGTTGCATAAGAAATTAACTTTAACTCCTCAGTTAGAATCTTACAAGTATCATTTCAACAAAAATCATTAGTTAATATTTATTTGTGTCTTTAATGTAATATTATTATCATTTTTCTGCTATATGTCATTGTCGGACAAAAATTTGCCAAAAAAACCTGTCCAATGAGACCTTAAAGTGGCTTGTGGTAAGCTCCATTCGGTGCTTCGGAATAAAATAAACACGCACTGTGCAGTGGTGGTTTTCAGTCCCTAGTTGTTAGTTGAGTTAGTATCGGCTTACAAATCGTTTGATATGGACAATCGTTTTTCCCGAGTTAACATCTTAAGCTTATGCATAGAGTGCACGTACATTAATTTGGACTATCACTTCATGTCTACATGTAGGTCTGTGGATTGATGGTGTGCTTATCGGCTATTTCAACTGAACCACCAAAAATGGCTTGGATCGATAAAACGGTCTTGTGTAATTCATTGGCGAAATTTGCTGTCCTTTTTAATCGCAAATAATTGGGAGCGAGAGAACAAGACGCGCGCGCGCGCGTGCGTGTGTGTGTGTGTGTGTGTGTGTGTGTGTGTGTTGCCAGTCTGTCCGTAGCTTACTATATCTAAATCTAACTCACGGACTTAGATGTCTGTGATTATCTCCCTTTCGGATCATACTATGCCACACTAAGAATATTCAAACTTGTTGTACATAGAATTCAAAAATATCAAATAAAAGTTAATGTATATCTCGATGAAAGGTCGTTGGAGTTTGCTAGGCCGGCTAGTACGCGGCTACTCTACGCCGACAACAAATGATGTGGATGAATTCCAACTTTTTGACAGGCATTGGACTCAGACCCTACACCCCAAATGAAATTTCCTAATATTAAAAAATGGGATGGGAAGAGTCAGAGGAAAGTCGGATTAGCTAAAGCAAGCAAAACAAAACAGAACAATGTCAAAAGCTGTATGATACCTTAATGGAATTATTTGGCCAAGTTATAAAAAAAAAATCAAGTCCATGGTTTAAAAAAATAAATACTGAAAATGATCCGGGCAAGAATATGTCACCTTAATCGAGTCGCCGTAATAAAAGCTATAACGGTGTCTGGAGTGCCCGTGACGACATTTGTTAAATAATGCACAATATTTTTTCTATTTGGGTTACCTCCCTTGGGTTAAACAATTCCTCTCCCAAAGTATTGTAGATCTAGTGACAAAATCTCACCTGGAGAAAAGTATGCTTTGATAGACGCATTATATTCAACATATTTACTGCGATCTTTTCTCTTCAACGTTTATAGTATACAGCGAGAAGAATTTGTTATATATTTAAGAGGCAAAACTCACGGAGTTCTATAAAGTTTAATTACAGTGATAGCGCACATGACTGATGATGTTACAAGGTAACCACCCTGCGGCATAGCCGTTAAATAAGTGATTCTGCCATCTGGTGATTTGCTATCCAATTTGGATATTATCCCTACGCATACCAACTCGGAGGTCACGTTTATATGCTAAGATAAACAAAGTAATTCCAAACAGTTGGCTCCATTCCGTCGTTTATTTTTATGACTTGCTGAGCTAATTCTAATATACATCTTTATTGTTATTTAAACTATGTTCAGCTCTTCGCAAACAAAATCTGTTAACGTGTTTTTCGTAACGTAAAACTGACTGTTTTTTGGATCACTTCCGTTTTCAAATCTTCAATTTCGGATGTGCGTAGTGCTGCAAGTAATTAAGCTCTTCAGTTTCGGAGGTAAGTTAATCTTGCATATAATCCTCAATCCCATCATGCCTAAATAGAAGCGATCGGTTTTGGAAACATCGTAATTTGTCCACCATACCGTCTGGTTCTATTTGTGGGGTGGAGTGGGGGTTAGTGAATTTGATTTTATGAAAATAGATCCAAAGTTGAATCCAGTTAGCGCGTTTGTCTCCATATGCGCGGATACGATATAATACGGTTTAACTCTAGGTGACTGGATAAAATGGTCACTAGCAAATGCTTTAAATTTAGGACATGACACAACATTTCAGCTAATATCGTTTTGTAATTAAAGAGATTGATTTTGTGAGTTGGCAAACAAGGAAATACCAATACTCAGTTATGAAGCAGAGCTAGTCACCCATTATAATATATATTTAGGTTCAAGGCAAGTACAATGTCTCAAAAACGGCCTAGGTGGCAAGTACTTGGAATTGCATCAAGCTGCTTAGTACACACCCTGTGGTTTTTTTTTTCATTTTGTTTTAATAGTGTTTTTTTTTACATACAAAGTTATCACTGAGGAAAGGGCAATCATTTGCCAGATGAAACTAGACGTACGGCAGCGATTGATTCTCAAAGAGTGTGAGCAATACGAAGCTTGATATGGTTGATAGTGCAATGGCGGCTTCTGTTTTTATTTTTTAATGTATTTCCAATAACTGGCGGAAACGCCTGATTATGTTCTGATTGAACATCTCATCCAGCTAGTTACGCTCCTGTTAGAATATGTATGGAGAGTATGAGAGGATCATATGCTGTCTAAAGTCACTACGAAGACTATTTTAACAGTTCCCCACAATGGCAGACTATATAGCTAAGCCAAGGTCACGTGGCTTCCATTGACCAATTGTGTTTGAACATTGAAATGCATGAAGATATGAGTAAAAATTAGCTTCATTTTCCACAGATTTTAGAGACGTGTTCTATTCAATTCACTAATTTATTTTTTATTTTATCTCCACTTCCCATCCTATCTGATGGGTAGAGAATTTGAGGTTAGGATGGTAAGTAGGGGTAGAATTCATAAGGATAATTGAAATTTCTTTGCTGACGCTGTGAGAAATGAGAGTGAAATTATATGGAAGTTTGATCGTGTACTTTTCCATAGGTCGTTCTTTCAATAATTGATTTTGTTTTGCGCCAAGTAATTTGGGATGAGGAAACATGTGTTGTTCACTGATGATGATTACAGTGACGTAATGACAAATAAGAGTAAACAATACAACTCTCGATTTAAAAATATATTTTGATTCTTATTGAACATCTGTAGTATAAGAATAAAATTCCTTCCATACAATACTTATGTCAGTGTGTCTAATCTAAAGTTTTAAGGTCAAAGTAAAGATAAACGTAATATCTTTCTCGTCTGCCATTACTTGGATATTTGACACCTTAGCATGTCCCCAGCTGAGTAGATTGAAAATAATTGACAGGTGGATTAATCTGTGATACCTTGTTTCGCTGTTGTTACGTTAATGACATTGATGTCTTATTTGATACGAGAATAGATTGCAACAAATTTACTACTTTAAGAAAATGCATGTATTTTTACTGTCGTACATTTATCAATTATACTACCGTACAAATCGAGGCTCCTGGTGACCTAATGTGCACACCTTTACAGCACACTGAAATCTCACTCACCTCTGTCCGCGTGGGTTAGATGCTTGGAGCCAGCGAACGTATATGAGAAAGCTTGCCAGTAGGTTCCCGTGGGTCAGTGATGCTGTACCAGTCACTTTTTCGCTTGTCCAACTACCCTCCATCAGTCCCCACCCCGAAACAATTGAAAACAAGTCTTAGGTGCAAAAGTATCACATTCGGCCTTAAAAGAGTTTGGGAAAATTTTCGTTTCTATGGTTTGTGAGTAGAAAGTGATCATGATTTTGTCTTTGAATAGCCCAAGTAAGGTCGGCAAAAGCGGGAACTTTGTGCATCTGTACAAAATTGACAAATCCTGATAAATCCTGATATTCTAACCTACGGCCACGAATACTTAAATAATGATACAAAGATGAAAACTTTCAAAACATATACACAAATTCATTGATGGCTCGGATCGATTTGGAAAGACAAGCAATGTTCCAACGTACTGTGTTTACTCTCTTAAAATAAATACGAATCAGATTGGCTGTCAATTATTTTAGTTTATTATATTTTCTCTTTCTGGACGAGGATTTTAACTATGGGTGTCATCTTGTCCTTATAAAATCATAAGACGTTTGTGTATATCATTTCATGATACCATTTTATTTTCACATATTGCTGTATCTTATAAATGTAGCAAATACTTATTAAATCATAGTAACCATAGTAACCATTATAAAAATTGTGTTTCATTTTGTTCCATCGTCTCAATTCTTCATGTTAGTCGTTTCTATTAGAATTTATTTTGTGATTTTAGTTTGCTTGTTTAGTAACTCCTTGATGCGATATGCTTTGTTTGATTGATACTCATTCCTGGATGCGGATATGTTGTGTTTGATTGTTGGTAACTCTTTGATGCGGATATGCTGTGTTTGATTGTTGGTAACTCCATGATGCGATATGCTGTGTTCGATCGTTGCTAATTCCTTGATGCGGATATGCTGTGATTGATTGTTGGTAACTTTTTGATGCAAATATGCTGTGTTTGTTTGTTGGTAATTCTTTGATGCGATATGCTGTATACGATTGTTTGTAACTTTTTGATACGGATATAATGTGCTTGATTGTTGGTAACGCCTTGACGCGGATATGCTGTGTTTGATTGTTGGTAACGCCTTGATGCGGACATGCTGTGTTTGATTCTTGGTAACTTTTCGATGCGGATATGCTGTTTGATTGTAACTTTTTTATACGGATATGTGTTTGTTGGTAACTCTTTAATACGGATATGCTGTGTTTGATTGTTGGTAACTCGTTGATGCGGATATGCTGTGTTTTATTGATTCATAACAAATAACAGCTTCATAAATGTCTGAATCGTTGCAAAAACTGGGAAAATTTTCATTGTGATATAAGTACACAAATGCAGCAAATCTTATTCTGTATGTATTGCTGCTAGTAATTCGTAACACCAACAAAACTCAACCAACGCACGTAATGCAGTACACTGACTTTCAGGGTTTATCAAGGTTTTTGGTTAGGGAAGTTCTTCGTTTGAAGAATGGATGGTGGTAGGAAGTAGGACAATTACAATGGCAAAGCAGACATTTAATACAAAATACCGAAACATTTCAAAATATCAACATGATGAGATGGAAGAGATTTATTATTAGTATCAAATGAAGGATTAGAAATTGAATGTAAGAATAAATAAAATCCACAGAGAATACAACATTTCTGTCTCCGTTAAAGCTGGATAAAAATCTAAAACAATATCAAAATATTCACACGTAAAACATGGAATGTGAATGAAAACACATTGAATGACGTGTGAAAAGGGAGCGTAAAATTGCAGGGTAGAGGAAGGGTGGATGAGGAGATAACCATTTCACCACCAAAAGTGTTCGACATAATTAAACTAAGTCTCTATAGGAAAGGTAAAATCTTTTGTACCGAATGTACAAACTGTCCAATTAAATACTGAATGTTATAATAATAATAATAATAATAATAATAATAATAATAATAATAATAATAATAATAATAATGTGCATTTGGCGAAGGTAACGGAATTCTAAAATGTCAAAGAAAACGATATGTAAAATGTTTTCTCGAAAATTCACACGTGTATTTACGTACTTATGGCTGTATTAGGTGTTGATTCTGAGATAAAACAATATATCGATACATATCAAAGCATTAAAAGGTTTACACTACAGTGGCATGTAAATAAAAGATATTCCGATATTTTTAAAATATATTTTAGACAAATATTCCCTTGGAAATGGCAATCAATTTTTTAAAATATTCCATTTTATAGCTTCATTTAAGCTATGGTAAGGTAAACACAGAACACATAGTTTACTTTCTTTAAAAACTAAAGATTTTAAATCCGAGGCGTAAGATAGGGTTTGCTCTTTCCTACAAGAGTTCAATCCCTTGCATAAAACGTTGAGTTTGGCGGACAATATGTAACCAGTACTTTGAGTATTAAAGTAATTAGTACTTTGAGTATTAAAATAATTAGTACTTGAGCATTAAAGTAATCAGTACTTTGAGTATTAAAATAACCAGTACTATGAGTACTAAATAACCAGTACTTTGAGTATTAAAGTAATCGGTACTTTGAGTATTAAAGTAACCAATACATTGAGTATTAAAGTAACCAGTACTTTGAATATTAAAATAACCAGTACTTTGAGTATTAAAATAACCAGTATTTTGAGTATTAAAGTAATCAGTACTTTGAATATTAAAATAACCAGTACATTGAGTAGTAAAATAACCAGTACATTGAGGATTAAAATAACCAGTACTTTGAGTATTAAAGTAACCAGTAAATACAGTACTAAAATGACCAGTACTTTGAGTATTAAAGTAATCAGTACTTTGAGTATTAAAGTAACCAGTACTTTGAGTATTAAAGTAACCAGTACTTTGAATATTAAAATAACCAGTATTTGAGTATTAAAGTAATCAGTACTTTGAATATTAAAATAACCATTACATTGAGTATTAAAATAATCAGTACATTGAGTATTAAAAAAACAGTACTTTGAGTATTAAAGTAATCAGTACAAAAAGTATTAAAATAACCAGTACTTTGAGTATTAAAGTAATAAGTACTTTGAGTACTAAAATAGCCAGTACTTTGAGTATTAAAGTAATCAGTACTTTGAGTATCAAAGTAACCAGTGCTTGAGTATTAAAATAACCAGTACTTTGAGTATTAAAATAATCAGTATTTTGAGTCTTAAAGTAATCAGTAATTTGAGTATTAAAATAACCAGTACATTGAGTATTAAAGTAATCAGTACTTTGAGTATTAAAGTAACCAGTACTTTGGGTATTAAAGTAATCAGTACTTTGAGTATTAAAATGACCAGTATTTTGAGTATTAAAGTAATCAGTACTTTGAGTATTAAAGTAACCAGTACATTGAGTATTGAAACAACCAGTACTTTTAGTATTAAAATAACCAGTACTTTGAGTATTAAAATAACCAGTATTTTGAGTATTAAAGTAATCAGTACTTTGAATATTAAAATGACCAGTACATTGAGTATTAAAGTAACCAGTACTTTGAGTATTAAAGCAATCAGTACTTTAAGTATCAAAGTAACTAGTACTTTAATTATCAAAGTAACTAGTACTTAGAGTATTAAAATGACCAGTGCTTTGAGTATTAAAGTAACCAGTACATAGAGTACTAAGATGACCAGTACTTTGAGTATTAAAGTAATCAGTACTTTGAGTATTAAAGTATCCAGTAGTCTGAGTATTAAAATAACCAGTAATTTGAGTACTAAAGTAACCAGTTATTTGAGTATTAAAGTAATCAGTACTTTGAGTAATAAAGTAACTAGTACATTTAGTATTAAATTAACCAGTACTTTGTGTATTAAAGTAACCAGTATTTTGAGTATTAAAGTAACCAGTACTTAGAGTATTACATAACAAGTAATTTGAGTATTACAGTATCCAGTACTTAGAGTATTAAAGTAACCAGTACTTTGAGTATTAAACAGTAACTCACGGTGAATCAATGAATAGGCTATAGAAGCGATAGAATGTTTTTCATCTTCTTCCTTTTGCATACAATAATATAAACCTCTAGTATAACAGTTTTTATAGAGATAATGCATGACATTTATTTATAAGGAAGTTCCAACTGAATTCATGCAGAAGAAAGGACATAGGTTTTTTACTGTTAGCTAAATACAGACCAGAATTATAAAATGAGTACTTTATCATAACGTCGACAAATGTTTACTTATCTTTGTCAGAGTGTGTTTGTCATTAATGATATAATAACCTTACCTTTCATCTTTCAAGGACGGCACAGCCCTGAGGGGCTGATTCTGTATGTCTTGGTTGCTCCATTCAGAAGATAATGATGGCCTCCGACGTAACCTTTGTCGCTTTGACCCTGAATTGGGAGGTATAACATTTCGCAGGGAGGGACTTGTTAGCCTGTCATTAATAGATTTCAAATCGCTCGATGACAGAAATCGAGTGTCGGGTCCTGCGATAGTTGCTCGCCGTACAGTCAAACGAGACATCACTTGGACCTCCAGGTATCCCTTAATGGCGCTGTTTCTTGATGATCTTCGACATGCGATAACCTTCTTTCTAGAACAGAAGTAAACATTAAAATTTGCATGAAATTAAACTGAAATTGAAATTGTATATTTAAAACAGTTTCAATTTTACAAGTTCGAAGTTACATTGGTGCCCAAAATGTAACACCGTCATCGTCAGCCACGTTAAGGTAACACATCTTCAAACTAATGTTCTAAGAAAAAATTTAATTCCAACGAAAACTTATTAAATATTAACTACTGTACCCTTTTTATGTACTCTTACAAGTTGGATGTTTTACATTTTGTTTAGTTTGACACCATGCATGATGTGAAAGCTGACATTACATGGTATGTAATTAAACATTTGACGAAGTACAATAAATAAAAATATCTTATCATTAATAACATGAAATTAATCTAAAAAATGCATCTTTCCTGACGATGGAACGTTAAGGAATTGAAATGCATAACTGCGTATTGCGTATTTAAGTATCGAAATTACCTAACATCAATAATTAAAGATTAGATATTTAAGAGTTAGCAACTAGCAAATAAGGTCAAGAGTGACAACCACACAACTTAACCGACACCCTTGAACAGTTAGTATCAACTCACAAGATGATAAACAACTCTTTTTTTCTATGACAACCTACCAAGATGATTAGTAAGGATATGGTTTTATTGTCTAGTTCTCGCAGATGTTTTGACCACTCCGGTGGCCGAATTGTTAGAGCGTCCGCCTCGGAAGCGCGAGGTCGTGGGTTCGAACCCCATTCGAGTCATACCATAAATTTACAAAAATAGTACTAGCAGCTGCCTCGCTTGGCGCTCGACATTAAGAGGTTAGTGTTAGGACTGATCGGCCTGGTGTCAGGATAATGTGACTGGGTTGGACATCATGCTACATGTCTGCGGTATGATGCCCCAAGTCCTAGACATCACTATAAACTGCCACACTGCAGACGACGTAGCGATATGGCTGAAAGTTGTTAAAGCTACGTGAAAAAAATACTAATCACACTCGCAGAAACTTTAACCTTTAAACTTTAACTTTAAATATATACGTATACCATGTGTCTGGTTTTGCTACGTTGTATAATGTGTGTGTGTGTGTGTGTGTGTGTGTGTGTGTTTGTGGTTTTGCTACGTTGTGTCACAACTAAAAATTACGCTGTAAATATCTTACTAAGAAAATTAAAGTTCCTTCTTATAAAAAATGTCTAACAAACTAATTTGGTCAAAAACGTTAGTCATAAAATTGCTTAATATATAATGTACAAAAAGTCTATTTTTTGTATCCAATTAAAACAATCTTTGAAATGTTATATCTGCACCTATATATAATTATATGGATAGATCAAATTTGAAATTCGGTTTTCGTTCATTTTTATAAATCAACAAAGCAACATACTAACAAACGAACATATCTGTTATTTTGTCATGCGTAGATTTCTCTTCACACACCCATCGTCAGTGAAAGTCGAATTATACGCTTGAATAGAGCTGGCTGAGTTAAAATAAATCACGTGTTCCGAAATAATCGCAGAGCAATGGCCTGAATAATGATGACCTTTACCTTGAGTCCAATTCAAAAGGAAAGTGCGTTTTCATTTTAGTAATTTGTCTCGTTCACAGTTCACTATATTGCTAGCTTAAATTTAGTCCTGGACATAAAGAGTGATTAATTAAGAAATTGACAATGTGCACGACCATACCAAAATAAAATTTTCTTTGGTTACCATTTTACATTTGAAAATTTCTAGCATGCTTAGAAATTTCATCCAAAAGCTCTGAGAACGAGGTGGGTGGAGGTGGGGAGAACTTCTTGAAGTTCTTATTAGGCTATATGCATACATATGAATTAAGACAGAATTCCACATGTGGCGTTATATATTTCATCAAGATAATTGGTTGTCCAAAATATCGACGTTTGGTCAAAAAGAACTTAGAATGGACATATAGATTAAATCGGTCCGATAAAAGTACACTTGACTGGTTATCAGTGATTAAGTAAATGCGACCATTTTATAGGCTTTTTGCTTAATTTTTTTAGAAACAACTAAATGTATTAAGATACTTTAAAGAAATACTAAAAGTCATGACCAAAGCGTGCTTAATTTAAGTCCTCGATTTGATTCGCACTTTTGCCAGTAGGTTATTAACCTTAGCAGCAGAGAGGGCGAACAGACATTTTGCTGAAACGTCATTTGCCTAAAAATTAAAGCTTCCTACAAAAATGGAAAAAAATAAAGTTAATAACGCCAAACAGAAGCCTCTAACTAGCCTAGAGTTTCTCTAATTGGGTTAGTCTTTTTTGTTACTTTATCTTCTGTCGTGAGTGTTTGTAAATGCATTTTGTTTACTCACGTTTCATTAAAATCGCGCCCTCTCTGCTGCTGTAATTATATCAATTTCTTAACAAAACATTTTATTAAGACTTATACGATATCGCGACCTAGGATCGTATAAATATATCGCTATAAATCAGTGTGGGGTAACTTGCTCACGTGAAGAAAAAAAAAACGTTTTTAAACTTAATTATATCCATTTCTCATGAGCACCAAGTCTGATGAATATTTCAGTGCGTGTATAAACGCCATTAAATACAACTAAAATATTAGTTATCTCTGATCATTTTTGGAATGTGTATATATCTCTGTATAACAAATTATATCTGTATTGTTATATCTGCCTTGAAAAAATATTCTTGCTGAATTTGATTGTTTGTCCTGCATTACATCATCATATACTTCAAGATTATGTATAAATCCATTAAGTTTATCAACACTCGACGCTTCATCAATATCAGTTATAAAATTAATAATATCATCACTTTCTTCCTTTAATAAGCTTGCGTTCTCATTAAAATATTAAGAATATCGTAGCATCTCTGATCAGATAGTGATGGTGCCACTAAATATAATTTATCCACACATAAGCCAGCTCATTATCAGATTAAGTAATAATTGTCTTTCAGCTTCCAGACGGACCTAGTATCATCATTCTAATAGAATTTGGTAGCGCTGGATGATGTTTGACTGGTTCTTGTTTTCGTGTCGCTGAGAAATCAGTTGCAACCATATTATAAATATATGGATTTATGTTGCTTACTTTGTAGAGTTAATTATCCCAGCCACTGATTTAGCCACAGGTACAACAAGAAAAAGGACAAATAGCATATTGTGGAAAATGTGCAATGTGTGAAAGAAAACATGGCGGTGATATTGCTACATTAATGTCAAAGTTTCCAGGAACCCATGGGCTAAATATCCAGACCAAAACATATTCCTGGATATAATTATTCTCGTCATGGAACCCGGCCTAATATTCAATTTGACTAGCGAGATCAACCAAACCCTAGAGAATATCCAGTAAATTATATTGATTAAGCATATCACCTACATGATGTAACATATAAAGATGAAGATTTTCAACAACGACACATTGCAGATGTGCAATTGATACACTCGTTAAATTCCATAAAAATAAATCTTTTAGACAATCATTAGTCAATTGCTTAGTAAGATCTGTGATGAATAGCAGAATAACACTAGAGGCTGGTAATTAATCAACCGATTATAAAATAATGGAATCGATTTATTATAGCCCAATAGGATATTAGAGAGGTAGAGCAGCGATTAGTAAACTCGTCGATGCTGCAAATGGTAAACATTCTGTTGCTGCAAACTGATTAGCACGACGGGTAATACTGAACATTTATCTACCATTACCTAAACAAATTCAGTGCGCACATGTTAATGTCAGCGTTTCTAATGAAGTTCATCAGGCAGAAATTTTGTTTTTACCACATGATACTATTAAAATTGGTAGACGTCAATCACGTAGTACCAATACTCGTTAACTGTGGTTGACGTTGTATATAGATATAGGAAGCAGAGCCGCTATTAGCTAAAATGGCTTGCCCAAGTTGTATTAACTTTTCTACGATTTATCAACGAGGGCCCTTGCTATGGCCTGAACTACTACATGTTGATCTTGGCAAAGAATTTCTTGGGGCAGTATCATCGCTTATGAAGAAAAGAAAAAATAATTCAGAAAGATATGAGATCTCGCGAATGGGTTACAAGACTACCAATTGTAATAGCTGCATTACATAATGAGGTTACTCGTGCAATTTCTATGATATCTATTAATGTAATCACAACAAACATATACCAATACCACGACAGGGTTTTTCAAAACAAACAGAATTAGGTAATGTGACTGTAAGATAAATGAAGTTCCCAGTCTTAGATCTGATTAAGCATTTTTTTATTTTAGTTTTCGTAGAATCGTAAACAGAATCATTATTGAATACTTCGAAAGTCCAGTTGTCGTTGATATTAAACTCGTTGAAATTTTATTTGACTGGATTCGCCTGTATCGAGTCATTTGAGTGTTTAAGATCTTCATCCGATTTGTTATGTCTGGTTTTTGTTTGGTAAACAAAAATGAATATTGATTGCTGTTAACAAGTTCATCGTTGGGATGTCTCTATCATCGACGTAATTCTTCGTTGCAGCGTCATCCTTGATTTAGATTCTCCAAGACCAGTAATTTTATTATTAGTAATATTGAGAGAACCAGTTATGGTATCACCGGATGTTTGTATTATATTGCGAATATTATCCGATATCGTTGACAAAACAACACCGGCTCAATTTTTCCATTGCTATCAAACACAGCTATGCTGTTTTCTGTTACTCCATTAATTCTGACGATAATAACTTGTAATGAAAGATTGCTCGTTTTTAATACTATTGCTTATCTTGAAAAACAACTTCTTTTGTATCTACATCTGCAAGATTTAGTAATTCTGATATTTCATCACTAAGGATTTTGTTTACATTTTCGTGTGATATTCTGTCAGTTGTGTGTTTTAGTTTAGAGGAAGATCATCCGTAAATATCTACGATTCTATTTTATGATATGTTTAAAACGATCTCAGGCATGACTTCAGTGCTGGGTAATTTTACTGGCTGTGGTATTCGTCGTATTAATCGTGCTAGTCTATCATTGATTGCTGCAAATGCTCTACTGTCAACATTACCAATAGCACTAGGAGCTTTACCACGATAAAATCAATAGCTTTTATTCCTAGTTGGTATTGCTTTTGGAACTATCCTTCTAAGAAAAAACTTGAACAACATCACCGATTCCATCACCGTAGATCGTTTTATAATTAGGAATCGTGAATTTATCACTCTGACCAAAATCGGTCCACGTTGAGCATTGGGTATAATCCTCTTATTTTTTGCTTTCTTTAATCACTGTGATAGTTATCAGCAATTTCGTTGATGAGAGAACGATAAACGTTGATATTTATATAATATCGTCTGTAAATAATTGTTGACAAATATCAGCTGCTTCATTAATAATTTCTGGAGAATTGTTACCGACTCGTTTCCTCCAATCAGAATTTCTAATCGTTCAACATCAGAAAGGACGTTATGACAAGTAATAAGACCACTTCCTTGAGTAGAACTACCACTTCCGGTTGTTTCTTCTGCTTCTTTTTACTTGGTGAGAAACGTAATTCTTTCCTTTGTCTAACTTACTCCCATTCCAGATTTTCCTTTTCTTTGTCACTTACTGTTTGGAATGGTTGCTGTGTTTGTTTGATATTTTTATCCCGTCAATAAATTCAATATATTTTGGATTATCCTTTTCGAGGTTATCAACTTTATAATCAATTTTTTAAATCCAACTGTACCATGATTCGCGACTTACATAATTATTACTCAGGTTTCATAAATATTGTATTATTATTATTATCACTACGCGCAGCTATCTCATATAATCTTTCATCTTCAGTATTTTCTATGTAGGAAATACTCGTATCAATAAATAAATGGAATGATTTAGTAATAATTCGTGCTTGTTTTTGGTACCATTATAAGTCCTTTTATATCACCTATTTCAGCACGAGCTTGGTCAATACTTTAATGTATATCAGCTGGAAGATCTCGTAATATATTTTGATGTTGTCTTTGTTCTTCCCGCTATTTTTCCGGTTGTCAAAGTGGTTTGATCTAATGTGGGAAGAAGACATTTGGATGCCTCTGTAACTCCTTCGGTAGCCTTTGTAACGGTTTTAAATAATTGTTCTAAACCCTCTGCAAATTCCACCTGAGACTCCGGACGTTTCTTTTTAACTTTTGTCTGACAGAATCACGGACTGGAAGAAATTTCATGATTGCTTCTAATTTTTATCGAGCTACTCTAGCTGCACAAGACTCCATAGCTGGCGCAGTTATTATATCAATAATAATTTAATTACAGGAGTAAACAGGGCACGACTTCAATGAAACGTCTGGTGAGTAAACAAAACGCACATTCAAAATTTGAAGCAGAAAAAAAACTAACGACAAAAGATAAAGTAACAAAAAAGTAACAAAAATAAATTAACCCAATTAGAGAAACTCTCGGTTAGTTAGAGGCGTTATTGGCCTTATTTTTCTCTCTTCATTATCGCAGAAAATGTTGTTTTTTTCATATAAAAAATAAAGCAGATGACGTTTCAGCAAAAGATCTGTTCGCTCTCTCTGATCCTACCTTCATTCCGTGAAGTCACTATTAATGTTAGATCTACAGTTAATTACCAAGACATGGACTACCGAATGTCTTTGATTGGACGGTTAATTATGTTTTATTAGCTTGGAATTTCTATACCAAAATATACATATTGTCACAGAGGCATTCACCTGGTGACAGTTGGGTGTACGAACAACCTTTCTCTCTTTGCGAGCACTCTTCCCCTCCATCTATTCCAATCTAAATTCATGTTTACATTCTAGTTATCAATTACAAGATCATATTCGCTTGTGTATGATACTGGTTTCTCTTAATTTGTTCTTGCTTGTGTCGTGTTCGGCAAACATGCTTTCGATATATAGATGCACGTAGATCGTGATAAGTGCAGATTTCGGGAGACATAACAGTATTCCGTACGAGCGAATAATCCGGTCTTTTATCTGCACGTATACATATATTGTTCATTTCTTTAGTTTGATTCTTTACGGTGAATATAAAAAATTGCACTTTCAAACTAAAATGTTTTGTTTTAAATTTTTCATTTGTAATTGTTTAAAAAATGTCATCTTTCAACAACTTTCCGCAAATAAACCTGCAACATAAAAATATGTTGTATATATATCTATACTGAGTCAGGACATTATAAATTTGTGAACTTTAAATGTGCACTAAAGATGAGAAGTTTCGTGAGTCCGGGGTGGTGGGGTGGTGGGCGGCTCGGTTTTGAAAGCAGAAATGAAGTGGTATCACGTCCCAGCAACTATTTGTTACATCCCTGGTTCCAGCACGTGCTATGATGTGCAAGATGGAAAAATGTCCACCATTTCAATCATGGGTTTCATACGGGTTCTCTTTCTTCCTAGATCTCAAGACATTCCCCCCCCCCCTCCTTTAAGGCGAACACCAGCTGTACAAAGTACGTAAACAAGTAAAGTTCAACTTTAAAAAGCATTTGATCGAATGCTTATCATTATAAATACTCGAACGTACGACAGACAACATACGGATGGACTGAAGATTATCTATGGGAATGACATTGAGGCTGGAAGAGCCCAAACCAATTTTAAGCCAATATTGTTTCAGTTTTATTCTGCAAACACAACATTAACTAACTTACTGTCTAATAAACTATAGACCAAAGATCTCAAACACAAGGACCGCGGGTCGCATCCCGTGCCCACAAAATGATTGGCGTAACAAAGTGTCATTAGAGATAACAAAGGTGGTGCGGCCCTTGGGCCATCGAAACTGCTCCATGCGGCCCTCTTGGCGGTTTGAGTTTGAGACTTCTGCTATAGACGAGATTTGTTTACTTGGTGATGTCGACGAAGTCACGGAAAGCAACTTAAGTTGATTACAAGATATTTTTCTTAAAAAGCTCAACATGTTAAAAATAATGGGTTGCTGTATCCAATTATAATTTACTGTCGCAATGAAACTTACCTCTGTATGTTCCCCCTTTTAAATTCCAAAATGAAATATGGAAAGAAAAGGCCTCCAGCTTCGTATATGATATTAAAATTAAAAAGTTAGATATCATAGGAGATCAAAAGGTGAAGCCGAGATTATCATCAACTGTCGGGTTAGACGCGTGATATGATTATATATTAACGGAGAATTGTAAGGGACCACATTCCACGTGATAAGAGAGCTGACATGATTGTCAATTACAGGGGTAAACCTGCACGCGGACGCAAACTCAATACATTTTGCAAATATCCTTATCTTTAACATACAAGAAAGAAAAAAAATGTATGAAAACACAAATACTAGCTTAAATTCCAGGCTAAAGTGAATCCATGACTGTATAATTTCTGATAAAACGAAATCTCGAAATAAGTGATAAATAAAATTTGAAGCTGCAGGCAATAAACCCTAGAGATTATCCGTGAAAATGAAGAGAAAAACAACTCATGCCCGTTCTATTTGTGTCACGTAAAGGACTCGGGGATAAAATCTCATTCAACAGGGATGGGTGCCAGGGTATTATATTATCACAACTTTATTTCAATGCTAAATTCAGTTTAAAATCTCATTTGAAATACGAGTTAGTTACACAAGAAAATTTTGTGTACCAATCCAATTGGGGTATGCTTAAAATAGCAAGATTAAAGTGTATATTTGCGTTATGTCCGTATGTATTTCCCATAATATATTCCTGTTTTCAGTCTAATGATAAATTAGTGTTAATAATACTTGTAGGAATATTGATTAGTATATGCTGATTACAAAAATAACTCCAATATTACGAGCGCTGGAATAGCTAAAAACATTCATTCCTCTCAAAGTTAATTTTATGAGCGATATATGAGTGGGTGAAATTCATAATTCTAAAATAAAGTAATAAAAGCGTATAAAACTTTTATATTTTTTGTGTATTAGGTTAAATTATACAAATTTAAACGTTCGAAACACTTTTAAATTGTGATATTTTAGAATCATAAATAATTAAAAATTAATATTTCAATATGCTTTGGGTTTAAGAAAATGTAATATATTGCAAGGACCGTTGTTGTGGCTGTTGGTGTAAGTCAAAATATGAAAACAACTATAGTAATACACAGCCCGAGTTGCAGCCAATATGTCTGTACCAATCCATTTGCCTTTTGCCTTTAGTTATTCACTTGGAAAAAGGTCGTATATTTATTTAGAAATTAAAAATATGAGATACGATGTTCAAATTAAATCTAACCCAATACATATTTTTCGATCGCTACGATGTATGCAGTATGGCAGTTTATAGTAACGTCTAGCACTGGGGCATCATGCCGCAGACATGTAGCATGATGTGGGGCATCATGTAGGTCCCACCCAGTTACATTATCCTGACACCAGGCACACCAGTCCTAAAACTATACTCTTAATGCTGAGCGCCAGGCGAGGCAGATATTAGTACCGTTTATACAAGTCTTTGGTATGATTTGGTTGGTTCGAACCCGCGACATTCTACATCCAGGGAGGACGCTCTACCACTAGACCACCGGAGCGGTTTCTGCAGTGTGGAAGTTTATAGTGATATCTAGCTTTGGGACATCTTGCAGCAGACATACAGCATGATGCCTCACCAGCAAGGCTAACATGGGTGGGGAATAACCGGGGATGTATCCCCGGATTTAGGACCCGTATGAGGGCCCGGGCCTAATAACAATTTTGTTAACTTTGTAAAACAGATAAAAGTGTTACCTTTATTCCTACCACTCAGATAGATATAGGTGTGAAATACACCAAAAATTACAATATTGTTACAATTTAGGGGTAATAATAATAATAATAATAATAATAATAATAATAATATAATGTAACAGGGCTAGCCTTTTTAATTTAAAATAAAAAATATATCAATGAAGAGAAAGTAATTTTAAATTGGTGGAAAAAACTTTTAAGATCAATATTTTAAAAATCTTGTTTACAAGTATATTTCTAAATGCCGTGCTCACTTGGGGGCACCGCGTAATGATTCAAATCGGGCTCCACGTTTGCTAAGGCCGCAGTTGAATAATAATTATAATAACGACGATGACTATGATGATGATGAATAAACGTATCCTAATAGAAGGAGATGAGCGTAGCATCACCCTTTTCTAATTATTGTTAGTTACTCTCCACCATATTTACAAAATATCTGAATCGTGGTCAAAATGTCTATCAAGACAAAGCAAAGAGAAAAAACTTCCTTCAAACAGACTGCAGAATTATCAATTAAGAACAAACTTGTGCTGAATTGGTTTATATCTTCTGAATAAAAAAAGAGTCTGTGTCTCCTTGCAGGTTAGAATCGTCTGCGTTCGTAAACTTCTTGAAGAATATGCACTTTTTAATATTTGAGATTGCAACGCTACAGTTCATAGTGTTGCAACATTATAATGAGTTTCTTCTATTTTATGTTATAATGCAATGGAATGTTTAATTCTTGTAAATAATTTATTTTCATTCTTATTTATGGTAATTATTATTGGAGAAGACGAATTCGCTTCCTTCATGGTTAGATTTAATGTGGAAATAAAATATTATTTAAGTAATAAAGAATAATGTTTAGCAACCTATTCGAAATTAGTATTCAATAATATATATATATATATATATATATATATATATATATATATATATATATATATATATATATATATATATATATATATAAAGTCTGTGTATCTACACCGTTATAAGTGACAACCTGTGTTAAGTAAGCCCGAACACACACACACACTTTCTCTCTCTCTCTCTCTCTCTCTCTCTCTCTCTCTCTCTCTCTCTCTCTCTCTCTCTCTCTCTCTCTCTCTCTCTCTCTCTCCATGAGCAAATACATTTGTTAACTTATGAGTAATTCCTTTTCATAGCTAGAAATGAGAAGAGATTATGATACAAAATCCTTATCATAACACTCGAATTACCAAAATGCCATCACTGATATTTAAATTTAAAATTTTGACAGCCAATGACATTATAAAGACTATGATTTGATTTGTTTCACTCGATGAGTCAGATCTCAAACGTCAACAGTTGCTTAAGTGTAAAACCTGTACTCTACCGGCATCAATTTAGGAGCGTCTTTATTAACTTAAATTATAGAGGTGTTTCACGAACATCACAAGAGTGTACACGTAGCTTCCATAATTACCTGGATACGCATTTATAAATAACTTTACAAGTCTTCCAACTTGAACTTATTTTCCTAACATAATTTTAAGATGAGATTAGGTAAATTAACCTATGAACCGCTCCAGTAGCCTAGTGGTTAGAGCGTTCGCCGCGGAAGCGGGAGGTCGTGGGTTCGAACCTTGGCTGAGTCATACCAAAAACTTATAAAAATGGTACTAACAGCTGCCTCGCTTTACGCTCAGCATTAAGAGGTTAGTGTTAGGATTGGTCGGCCTGGTGTGAGAATAGTGTGACTGGGTGGGACATCATGCTACAAACAAACAAAAACAATAACATATTGCTCGAAGCATCGTGTTCGTCTGAGCTTGCTGGGTATGTGGTTTGCACTGACTTCATATGCTGGTGCCCCTATCTCTCTCGACACGAGTCATACGAGACCGATCTCTTACGACACGAGTTATACTATACGGAGCTCTTACGACATATTAGACCGAGCTCTCTCGACACGAGTCATACAAGACCGTGCTCTCTCGACACGAGTCATACAAAACCGAGATTTTACGACCCAAGTCATACTAGATTGAATTTTTACCATACGAGTCATACTAAACTGAGGTTTTAAGACCCAAGTCATACTAGATTGAATTTTTACGATACGAGTCATAATAGACTGAGGTTTTAAGACACTAGTCATTCTAGTTTGAGTTTTTACGATACGAGTCATACTAGACTGAGGTTTTAAGACACTAGTCATTCTAGTTTGAGTTTTACGATACGAGTCATACTAGACTGAGCTCTCGAGACACGAGTCATAGTACACCAAACTGTTTCAGAATATGAATACTTTAAAAATAATAATTTTCTATTTAATGTTGCATTCTGAGACAAAGTCTCGTGTACACGACCAATTTTCAGCACAGGCGACGGTAGACGGTTTGGGAGGGTGTACCTTGTTATATATATCTATTTTGTTTTAAATAACTGCTGCTACACGATTAATAACAGTAATTATAGTGATTATCTATAATGGATTTGACTTAAATGTACAGGGTCTATTTTAAGATGTTACGAACGTAAAATTGCGAAGTCTATCTATCTATCTATCTATCTATCTATCTATCTATCTATCTATCTATCTATCTATCTATCTATCGTAATAAATTTGGAGTACGCACATTTGACAGCACCCCGTTTTTAATCAATTCTTAGATTTATTTGTGTGATTATTTGGTATTCGGCACCATGGAAATATTTCTAGCCCGAAATAATTAGCTAATTAGTAGGAGCAAACGTCACAGAGCCGAGTTTGAACTATGCTAGGGTTCGTTAGTAATGAATTTAGGTCCAAGCCGAATGACTCCTTGACATAGAGTAACATAGTCCATATTAAAATCTAGTGGTGTATAATAGTGTTGTGGTTGAGATGGCAGTATTTACGGTAGGAAACCAGTAAATTACGCTATGGAATCAATAAGTTGGGACTTGGTAGATACCGCGTATGTGTCCATAGTGGAAAATTGGCGTAATAATATAAGTGTGCTACGCCGGTAAAAATTGTGTATTGACTGGCCTAGAGTGGTGCAGTTAAATAGTTCCCATTGAGAAAGGGAATACTAGTGTATTTTCTATGGCATAACGGGCTGGCGGTACGGAAATCTGATGAAAATGAAGAAAAACTATGCAAAGGTGCGGTTAATGGACTTTTGGACAAGTTGTTTCATTTGTGGTCGCCAATTGATTAGAGTAAAATTTAGTAAATAAAGACAGACACGTCTGACTTTCCATTTTACAACTCAAGTTGTATGGAAGTCTTTGGACAATTGGGGACAACATATGACTTCCAGCGGGATTCGCGCAGGGTTTTGACACCGCTCGGTCAAGTGAATACCCCTGTGCGTGTGAAACTATCTATCTATCTATCCATCCATCCATCCATCCATCCATCCATCCATCCATCCATCCATCTATCTATCTATCTATCTATTTAGATATGTGTTTATAGTGACTAAGAATACAATTATTAGTAAATATATTGACAAGATTCAGTCTTTCCCTATTGGACAGGTGGTATCTTAGAAGAATTAAGTTAATTTCCATTGGTTGATTAGATCATATGCATAGGTATTTTTAAATGTTAGATTGAGTAGGGGAGACAATTGAGCAATCAGATTAATTCATATTTTGGAGACATTCTTATTTCTTGTATTAACATAAAGTCTGCTATACTACGTTAATTGAGAGGACAGGCATTTGTTTAGATTATTTAGTTCAAATAGAAAGTGCTTATTGAACAATAACTCCTTATGTAACTAGTGTGAATTATTCAAAAGAGTTATGGACAACGCCTTTTTGAAAATGTCACGATTCTTGGTGGACCAGTACATTTACGCTTGTCAAATGTATCTTAGAAGAATTAAGTTAGAAGAATCTCCTCCCCTGGAAATTTTCATTCCTTTGGACTCTAATGGAACTTTTCAGCATTATTTTGGATTCACTTCATAATACCGTACATTCCTTTCACATTTTCATTTACAACATTGATAACTAATTATTTGTTTGCTAAGTGTTACAAAACTTACTTCTTTCTGTTACTTTGCTTGTGACCACAGTGTCGTAACAACCTACTTTGAAGGTACAAAGTTAAAGTGGGACATACGTGATCAGCCTAAACATCCACCTTCCCTCACACTGAATTTTACAGGTAGCTGTCCAGAAATAAAGGTGGATGTTTATGCCGACCACATCTCTCTTAGTTTGCAACATGTGTGGAGGTAACCCTTTACAAAATGTGTGGCATCGTACATGGCTGGCATTGTATATCGAGTTATTTCACACATCAGTTGTTTGCATCCCGCTCTCATTTGGAATACACCAGCAATATCCTAATAGTAAAAGTACTTCCAAGACAGCAAAATCAGTGTGGAGTCACACCAGGTAGAGATTAGAACTTCTGTCTGACCGAAAGAAAATATAAAGCTTGCTATTTCTGTGCAAAATTAAAAGAGTCTTACACGTTATATTCGTTTTTCTTCTCCAACCTAAAAATGAAACATTTATTGTCATCAATTCATTATCGTAAAATATTGATAAAAAATTATCAATCTTCTCACAATCAATGACGTTTTTTACATACCAAATTTCACAGTACACATCAAGATGTGTCTCTCGACCCTAAACTAACCTATACTTATCTTCTATGCTGCAGTTAGGTTCTGAAATGTTTCATCTCATTGAATTATCATAAGAAAACGATGTATCAGATATGATCCCCTATCTCAACGGGTGTGGAAGGATATAAGGTTACAAGCAACAGTCCAGATTAGCTATGACAATGTGACTTCTGTCCTCGCGCTGCATCCAGGATCCTAACCCTCCCCCTTGTCATCTTGGTATCCTCTTCAAACATCATGCCTAGTATGATCACCTTCCAGATTTGTCCTTTCAATTTTTTTTCAGGTTGGGGGTGAGGGGTAAAGCATGGCAAAACATGACCGGCTTGTTAAGTTTCGCATATAGACTACACCAATTTTACAGCCCCCCCCCCCCCCGAATATTTTTTTTCATGCCATAACAAATTTGTTTTATAAAGAGTACACGTCACACACAAAAAAATTCCTATGTAAAACAAATATTTCCTGGAATAATCACGCAAAAGTATGAATAGCACGTGTAGAAAAGGTTTATTAATCATAAATTCTTTCATTTTATTCCGTGTTTTCTTTTGTTAGTGTCTGCCGAAATAGTGTTTCATTGCGTTTCAGTTTGAACAGCACATAATTCTAAGTGCAAACAAAAAAGTTGAAATTGGCCTCCGTCTCAGACTGCCACCTTCCTTCAATGGTCGCCTAATTCAAAGTATATTTTTTGGGTCACCCAAATGCCAGCAAAGTTGCGACTAAAACGCAAGCTGCGTGACACTAGAAATGTTCAATATAATATGGAAGAATCGTTTCAGATATACTATTTGACACCTACTTAAGAAGTTATTCTCGCCTTCTAGTACTAAAATATTGAATGTTAACGTTCATGTGTCGGAATACAGTTAGACAGTCTGCTATGCATATTTACTAAGCATGATTTCTTTTCGGAATTAAGTGTGATTCAGCCGCTTTACTTACCATTTAATAATAATAATAATAATAATAATAATAATAATAATAATAATAATAATAATAATAATAATAAAGAGGACTTTGTATAGCGACTAATGTTTAGAAGCTCTAAGAGATTTGCAACATATAATGAAATGACTACAGAAAAACAAAAAGCAAAAACCATGAAATTGGAAAACATAAAAAATGCTGACAATATTAAAGGTATGAAACATTATTAGGTCTTTGAGTTTGTTCTTGCAGTCGTAAAAGGTGGGTTTTAAGAGCACACTTGTAAGGGATCACTGTGTCTTTAAGTCTAATTTCAATGGACAATTCGTTCCAAATTGTTGGGCCCTGGTATGCAAAATAACGTAGTCCATATGACTTCGTTTTCATAGTGGTTTGTCAGAAGAGGAGCGTAAGTATCTTGCTTGTGTCTGCACATGGGTGAAGCCGGATAGGTATGTTGGACTGGAGTCCGTCAATGAAACGTAGCACAGAGACCAAATTTTGTGTTTGGTTCTGGATCGAATGGATAGCCAGTGTAGGGTACAGAGCAGTGGGGAGATGTTCTCTGGTCGTGGTGATCTAAAGATGATCCGAGCAGCTGTGCTTTGATCTTTTTGATTTTCAGCATCAAATCGAATGCAATATCTGATAAATTGCAAATTAATCGCTTTGGTAGCATTTTGGTTAGAGCGTCCACCTCGGATGTGGGAGGTCAAGGGTTCGAATACCAGCCAAGTCATACCAGAGTTTTAGAAAAATGGTAATTCAACTTCATCATGTTGAGAAATAAGTCATTAACAATAACATTTACACTGAGAAAGTATGCATATTGACTGAACAAATGACGTTACCAATATTTTCCATACATAGGCAAGTTCCAACAACAGTGTGACGGGTGTAACTCAAAATAGAGAGGTTTTGTTACCTAAACAAAATCCCAGCTCTGATTACTTGTAAAAACATAAATTTCTGATGGCTTAAAAAAATGTCATACACATTTGATGGCTTTTACGCTGTTACTACTGGACCCAAAGAAGCCAGGCATCATAACATTCTCCAACGACGAATAAAATGCAAACAGGTGAATGAAGTAGCAAAAGCCATGGCTTCATGTGCTTTAGATTTAATGAATGAACGAGACTCTCTGTGAGGGACTGTTAAGCTCTCTTATTAGTGGGAACAAATCCACCTGGATAAAAGATAAAAGCGAAGACTTAAATATCTTATATTGTTTACTTCTTAATTATTGTCAGCATGTTTTTGTTTTGTACTTTCAATGCGTTTTGTAATATTGTATTTGCTATCGTGTTATCTAATACTGTAATACTGCTCAGAGCTTCTACATGTTATGCAATTTACTTAATCCACATTATTATTATTTTTGAACAAACATGTATAATTGTTTTTGTTGTAGTATGGAAAGAACCACCGACCCACGAGAAGCTACTGGCAAACTTTCTCACATACCCATATTGGCCGAATCCGAGACTAGAACCCACGCAGACAGATGTGAGATGGAAGTGATCCGTAACGGAGAGCGCTTTAGGCCACTCTGGGCCCCTCAAACATGTATAAACAAGACAGTTTCAAGGGTACGTTTTCACCCAGCAGTTTTGGCAAACAAAACCAACACACCGTACGAGATTTTCATCTAATAATAGTGAACATGGTACAAGTGTTTTCAGCTGAAATAGGTAATAAGATCGAAAGGACGAGGGTCCCAACCAATGGCCAGAACCTGAGAGAACTTGACAACATGTGACAGAACTGCGATGGTCTTTGAAGAGAGAGAGAGAGAGAGAGAGAGAGAGAGAGAGAGAGAGAGAGAGAGAGAAGAAAGTGTGCCACTGTGATTAGAGACGGGCATCTATATTAATTTGCTTCCTACGGCACCAAATTACAAATTATTGTCTACTTTACTACCTTGATCTTGAACGTAAACAGTCTCTTTGTCTGGTCAATACAGTTGGCAACAGTGCTCTAAAACTTGTTCTGGTGAATTAATCGCTTGAAATAAGCAAAATGTGAACTTGGAGAATATGTGGACCATTGTAGATAAGAGACCTTCTGTGTTGCGACAGTATGCCCCTGCTGAGGTAATATCTTTGGCTGGTATACCAAAAGGTCTAGTAAATCACTCAGCCATGATCGTTGGGATCACAGAGGGTTTTACTGATTGAGCCAAGCAGTTGAGATGCTGACCTATTAAAGTCAGGAAAGCGTAAGCGAACAGACGATGTCACCTTAGATGGAATGCGTGCACTGTCTAGGCCTTCTCATCTAGGACTGGGAAGACATGAATGGGGAATTTGTTGTTCAGTCTCGTCATAAACAAGTCAACACAGGGTCTCCTCCATGGACTGAACTGGAACTCGGATTGATACACTGGTTCATTCCGTGAGTACTACTTTATCTCTCCAGGACAGTCTGTCCAACAGAATATGTTTCTTGCCCCGAATTTGTCAAACATGGAGAATAAGACCCTCTGAAGTTGTGCAGCAAAGGTGGTTCCAAAGTTATATGCAAAGAGAAGGTGTACATATGAGTTGGCTATTGGAGGTATGCATTGGGACGCTGGCCAGAAAAAGTTCCTGATTGTCCCACTAACTTAAGTAGCGTGGAGTCCAACGCAATTAGAAATGACAGGGGATCCTTTTATGGTTTACAGATTGCCAAAGGAGAAAGTGAAGATGGAGCTAGTACAGTTGTCTTGTGGGAACCATGTGTGTTGCAGAGTATAAGGTCCTTTTGAGGGATAGATATAACCACAATAATGTCTTGGCTTGAACAGTTACCAAAAGAGCCAGGTATCCACTTTCCCTGTCCAGTCGAGTAAGACCTCATCTGACTATCAGCAGGGCAAATCTTGCAAGAGGGACTCTTTGAAGCATTTATGCATGAAACGTTGGATGATGGACGATCAACCAGGGACTCAGGTGGGACGCAATTACTTCCATCACCCTGGTAAATGAATAAAGAGTACAAGCAGGGTCAAACGTCAAAGCTCGAAACTGGAAAACGTCACTATCCTGGAAAACCCCCAAATGATTTTCCTTTTGAGTAGGAAAAATTGGGTTGTGCACGAATGCATCCTGAACACATGAACACAGGCTGCCCAATCGCTGGTCTTTATGGCGTTCCTGACTGAGGCGGTAGTCTTCATCTTGAATAATTCTTCCTGGAGAGACCTGTTTAAGTTGCGAAGATGGAGGATAAGCAGCACGGTGAACGGGAATTTTGAACTGGTGTTGATGCCTGTAATTTCGAGGTTGCATCATCTTAAAGTACCTTGAGGAAGGCTTCAAGGGGCAATCAGGATGAGGATGCTTCATGGCCAGTTTTGATGGACATATTGTGCCTGCATTTCCAAATTTTTTTAACAATAAAGCATATACAACCGAAGCTAGTACTTCTGAAACAGAAAATATGCAAATATTTTGGTTTTGAAATTATACTGTCAAAGTGGCAAAATAAGTTATTTTAACACAACAGTTAAAACTGTAATGTCAAAGTGCTGCATGCAATAAGATAATTGATGCAACAATGCAACTGCTTAAGCAAATAGTTCCAATGAAGCAGTGCTATTAATTTATTTCAATGTAGTAATTAAGTGTACATGTCTATAACAAAGTACTTAGAATTCCCTTATCTGACCAAAACATAATCAAAGACACTGCCTACAAATGCTAATATTAAATTTTGACAATGATAACATTGGGAATTAAAATTGCAAAATCACAAATGGATTTTGATGCAAAATGAAAAAATGAGTAACACCCAAGGAATTACTAATAAAAATCCAGAACTACTACACCCAAGGAATTACTAATGAAAATCCAGAACTACTACACCCAAGGAATTATTAATGAAAATCCAGAACTACTACACCCAAGGAATTACTAATGAAAATCCAGAACTACTACACCCAAGGAATTACTACCCAAAGACTGGCGGAAAGGGGAAAATTGGTAAAGAGCACGCATGGATAACACAGTGATATAAAGTCCTCATATCTATAAAGAAAGCTAATTATGGAATCAAATAATGTAAAGACTGAAGAGATAATCAATTAATGGGGAAAATTTAAATTAATTTGCTGAAAAAAGAAGGCAACATCAAGAGAGTGAACTGCATATAAGTTCGCACAGCAAAATATGTGAAGTAGGAAGTGTATCCCGCATTAGTCAATGTCGTGGCAGTCAGATTGGTTTGGGATTCTCTCCATACTGGATTTCTACAACTTTCTATCTATATGGGAGGTTGGAATTATGAGCTCAAATATGGAGACTTTGTGTCCTCAAAGGAAAGCAAAGGCAGCCATGACATATATTGTAGTACTGCTATTAACACATTCACAGCTTTCTTTCTCACTGTGGAAATTATATCTAGGATGCTGTTGTTGTTGTTGTTGTTGTGGGGTTTAACACCATTTTTCAGCACACGATAGGCTTCACATGGCGGCCAGTATTAATGGTGAAAGAAGAAGCCAAAGACAACCCCGGAAAGAACCACCGACCCACGAGAAGCTACTGGCAAGCTTTCTCACATACCCACATTGGCTGAATATGAGACTCGAACCCACACATACAGAGGTGAGATGGCAGTGATCCATAACGGAGAGTGCTTTAGACCACTTGGGGATGCAAAGTTTGAAGTGAAAAATGATACAGATGGCAACCTATCTAATCTGGTCTCCTGGAAATTATAAGGAATGCAATGTCACACCATTTGTATCTAATCTGTCAATTATAAGGATTGCAATGTCACTACAAAATGTATCTAATCTAGTCTCTTGGCAATTATAGGATTGCAATGTCACACCAAATGTACCTAATCTAGTCTCCTGGCAATTATATGGATTGCAGTGTTACACCAAATGTATCTAATCTCGTCTCCTGGAAGTTATAAGGACTGCAATGTCACACCAAATGGTATAGTGGTAAATTACTGCTCAATTTATTTCCTTCACCATTTTCCAATTTCTGTAATTATCAGATATTCTTATTTATGCAGGAATGTATAACATAAATATTTTTTGTTGTTTCAAAGACCTTGCATAATATCGTAAAAACAGATGCAAGAGACAATTGGAAATGTCCTTGAAAATATGGCACAATCAGTTTCCCTCCCACAAACTTTGATAAATTTGCAAAGGCAAAGAAGAAAAAATTGGAATGATTGTTAAAATTCCAATTAGCCCAAAGTTATCCTAATATTTATTTTTGTACCAATTTTTTTTCTTCAATCCATGAAAACCTTATAAAGGTAATGAGAGAAAATAATATATGGCTGGACAAAAGAAATCTTTATAAAGTTAAAAAGAGAAAATAATATATGGCTGGACAAAAGAAATCCTTATAAAGTTAATGAGAGAAAATAATATATGCCTGGACAAAAGAAATCCTTATAAAGTTAATGAGAGAAAATAATATATGCCTGGACAAAAGAAACTCTTATAAAGGTAATGCGAGAAAAAAATATATGGCTTGTCACAAGAAATCTTTATAAAGGTAATGAGAGAAAATAATATTTGGCTAGACACAAGAAATCCTTAATAATAAATAAAATAATATATGGTTGGACACATGGAACCGATAGTGATGTGTATGACTAAAAGTCCCATCCATAAAATATCGGAAGGGCTTTTAAAAAAAACAAGACTGAAACACAAAATGTATCCAACTGTAACTTTACTACAACTTGTTACACTAAACATAAATTAATATTCATCTTTAAAATGCTTAAACATGGATTTCATTAAAATAAAACGGTATTTTGAAATCTGCATCATGATCTAGTAAACGCATCTATATTAAGCTTTTGATTATCATACAGTTCCTGTTATACAAAGATTATTGTCATGGATGCTATTTTCCTAAGTGGGAGTAAAATTATATCTGTAATGTACCTCATTATAAGGTCATGTCACCATAATGTCATATATTATTCAGTTCCCATGGACAGTGTTATAATGAGGCAGTACTTTTCACTATAATATAATCCCATTTTAAGAGAATATACTATACTGCTGTTGTGGACTGTTCTAATGAGGGAACACTGTCTTATGTATTGCTTAATAATGTAATTTCACTTTGAGAGAGCACTGTCTCATGTAGTGCATTATAATGTAATTTCACTTTGAGGGAGCACTGTCTCATGTATTGCTTTATAATGTAATTTCACTTTGAGGGAGCACTGTCACATGTATTACATTATAATGTAATTTCACTTTGAGGGAGCACTGTCTCATGTATTGCTTTATAATGTAATTTCACTTTGAGGGAGCAGTCTCATGTAGTGCATTATAATGTAATTTCACTTTGAAAGAGCACTGTCTCATGTAGTGCATTATAATGTAATTTCACTTTGAGGGAGCACTGTCACATGTATTACATTATAATATAATTTCACTTTGAGGGAGCACTGTCTCATGTATTGCTTTATAATGTAATTTCACTTTGAGGGAGCACTGTCACATGTATAGCATTATAATGTAATTTCACTTTGAGGGAGCACTGTCACATGTATTACATTATAATGTAATTTCACTTTGAGGGAGCACTGTCTCATGTATTGCTTTATAATGTAATTTCACTTTGAGGGAGCACTGTCACATGTAGTGCATTATAATGTAATTTCACTTTGAGGGAGCACTGTCACATGTATTACATTATAATGTAATTTCACTTTGAGGGAGCACTGTCTCATGTAGTGCATTATAATGTAATTTCACTTTGCGGGAGCACTGTTGCATGTATTACATTATAATGTAATTTCACTTTGAGGGAGCACTGTCACATGTATTACATTATAATGTAATTTCGCTTTGAGGGAGCACTGTCTCATGTAGTGCATTATAATGTAATTTCACTTTGAGGGAGCACTGTCTCATGTAGTGCATTATAATGTAATTTCACTTTGAGGGAGCACTGTCACATGTATTACATTATAATGTAATTTCACTTTGAGCGAGCACTGTCTCATGTAGTGCATTATAATGTAATTTCACTTTGAGGGAGCACTGTCACATGTATTACATTATAATGTAATTTCACTTTGAGAGAGCACTGTCTCATGTAGTGCATTATAATGTAATTTCACTTTGAGGGAGCACTGTCTCATGTAGTGCATTATAATGTAATTTCACTTTGAGGGAGCAGTCTCATGTATTGCATAATAATGTAATTTCACTTTGAAGCAGTATACTATATGGCTGCCATAGACAGTGTTATGAAGAAATATTGCTTAACTTACTTCAAAATAACCTGATCTCACTTAAGGCAGTTAACTCTATGGTTTCTGTATGGACAGTTATAATTTGTGAGTGATGTAATTAATATTTCATTTGTCTCTTGACTGTCAATATACAAGTACTTTTGTAGATCAAGACCATGGTGCAGCATGAAGAAAAGTGATTTTTTTTCCCCCTAAAATGTAACTGTCTTTTAACTGCTAGATCTATATATTTTACTGAAGTAAAGCAAACTACTGTCACAAAGTTGAAGTGAATGGTAGATACAGCTACAGTGGTGTTACAGCTTAGAGAAAGAAATACATGTTAAATTGGTGAGAAACATTTACATGAATCAAAAATAGTTGTTATAAACTGAGTTGTTATAAATTATAAAATCACAATGAGGAATGGTCAGCAATATGCTCATATAAACCTTGGGAATTTCCAGGAATAGTATTTAGGAAAGGTGAAACAAGCAGACAAGATGACATATTAGAAGGAACCACTGGTAGGGGCCAAGGGGACAGCACCTCAGAAAGCTCATGCATTTTAAGCACTGAACAAATCTGATTAGCATTTTAAGAGCATAATTGTTAACTATTTAAATATAAACAAAACTTGCTCTAGTAAGAATTCCTATTGTTTAAGTAGAGGTGCACCCAGTGCTGCCCATCTAAATATATACCCACATCCCACCACTACCCATATGGTTTTGACAAATCTATAGTCAAAAGTGCAGAACTCTTTGCAAAACAAGCAAGAACAATTTCGGATTAACACAAACATCTGAAGATGATGGCAATAATAAGTATGAAGTTTCAAAGAAATCCAATAAAAATTGTGTTCATACAATTTGGTCATGTATTGTATACATCTGTGTCAAAATGGGCAATAACTCTTATAAAAATTGTTGTACCAATGGATCTGTTAATATATCTCTCTTCAGTTGATGTCCATACGACCTGCCAAATTTCATGGTGGTCCATCATAAAGGCAATAAATCAAATAAAATTATGAGAGGAAGCAGCGGTAAGTACATCATCACCATCAGATGACAATGAACATGTCTAAAGTTTCATACTGATTGACTATAAACTGAGTCTAATTGTCTTTATACAAACTGAAATTCAAAAGGGCAATAAATCCAGTAAAACTTACGGAATCACAGTGAGATGGTGACCGTATATACTAGGGCATAACCGATTAGCATTTTTCTACTGATTTCCGATTCCGGATTTTGGGCATGAAATTTTTCCGATTCCGGATACGATTCAATTAATTGGAAATGCTAAATCCATATTTTTTTTCTCTAAAAAATTTAATCTTCTGTTTCCGGGTTTCTGGTATCTGGTTTTGCCGTGTCTAGCATGTTACTTAGTATTTTACCATATCCGGCTTCATTTCCGGTTTTCACCCGCTAGTTCAAATAGATTGTCTCACAGCGTGGTTGTGCTGACCATATTGGACTTTTCTGACTTCTTATTTAACTTTATTAACGCACTATCAAATGACACGCAGTGTTAGACATGGTGCTATAGAAATTCAAATTTATTATTTTTATTATCCGAATCAGTCGTTGCTGCCTTGTCTGACTCTGATTAATCGGAAGTTCATACTATCCGGTGGAATCCGATTTCCGGATCAAAAGTCGGTTATGCCCTAGTATATACTAAGTTTAACAGCAATCCATCAATAACTACATGCAAAAGTTGCATTCACTTGATTCTGTAATACACGCATTCAGCTGCAAGAAAAATAAGAGGAATAACTCTTGAGATAATCAAGGGAATAGAGTGATTTCTCACAATGTGAATCTTCAGATAATGACAAAAACAAATGCCCAAATTTCATGATAATCCACTGAAACTGTTGTTGTAGAGTTTAACACCATTTTTCAGCACATGAAAGGCTATACATGGTGGCCAGTATTATTGGTGGATGAAGAACCCGGAAAAACCGCTGGAAACAAACACAACCCATGAGAAGCTACTGGCAAGCTTTCTCACATAACTACATTAGCTGAATCTAGACTCGAACCCATGCAGACAGAGGTGAGATGGCAGTGATCTTTAACGGAAAGCACTTTAGACCACTCCAGTTCTAAGTATGAAAAGGCCCCAAATGACTTCATATTTCTCACCTGCTAGTTGACATGTCAGCTTGTAGATACAAATTCACACACATAGCAAGATACCTCACCCTTTTCCAATCCCATGGAACTGAGGTGGCTCAGTCATTACGGGATTGTATTTATGACCAAAAGCTTGCAGCTTTAATTAACAACATCCAATCTTCATTATTAATGTGCGGATATCAATCTAAGATTTTCATGATATAAGCTTACATACCAAAATCTGATAAAAAAAATCTGATGATAAATATGACCTCTGAGTGCTCAAAAGTTCAGCCAATCAATGCAAAATCACCTTATTAACAAATGATAATATTGCAATTACTGTATCTAAACGTATCCAAGGTCTTGGTGAAATAAACTTATTCTTGTTGTGGGTTTAGTGCCATTTTCCTGCACATGATAGGCTATACATGGAAGCCAGCATATCTGGTAGTTAGGAAATCATAGTAAGATCCACTGGCCAATGGAAAGCTACTGACACACATTATTAAATACCCACAATGATTGAACTCAATACAAATATAGGGAAACTACTGGCACACATTATTACATACTCACAATGGTTGAGCTCAACAACAAAAAATATCGGTGACCTTACTGATTGATAAAATAAGTGCTTTAAATCACTCAGCCAACCCTGGCCTCACTATAAACTTATATAATAAACCTGATTAGAATTAGAAATGAAACCTTTTGAATTGTTCACAAGAATATGTTTTTGGTTGCAAAACAAGCACACCTCAATTTTAGCCAGGTGAGCTAATAAGGATAGTAACAGTAAAATTGCAGAATGTTAAAATGTACATCTTTAAATGATTACTATAACATATACTATGTTTCAAAGCAATCCATCCCAAACTATAAATCTGGCTGCATTCAGCTGCAAGATAAAAAAGCACTAACTTATTTTACTTGTTTGTTTGATTAGGATTTTTAACATAGCTTTAACAATTTTTTAGTCATATCGCTACAATGTCTGCAGTGAGGCAGTTTATAGTGATGACAAACACTGGGGCTTCATGCCGCAGACATGTAGCATGATGTCAAGTCATGATGTCTAGCACTGGGGCTTCATGCTGCAGACATGTAACATGATGTCAAGTCATGATGTCTAGCACTGGGGCTTCATGCCGCAGACATGTAACACGATGTCCCACCTAGTCACATCCGTCCAGTCACATTATGGTGATACAAGGTCAACCAGTCCTAACACTTACATCTTAATGCTAAGCGCCAAGCGAGGCAGCTGTTAGTACCATTTTTGTAAGTCTTTTGGAATGACTTGGCTGGGGATCGAACCCACGACCTTCCACTTCTGCGGCGGATGCTCTAAATACTAGGCCACCGAAGCGGTTGGCATGCCAGGAGATAAACTGGGATGTTTCATAATATAAATTAATATGATTCTTCAGATAGCAATTCATTGAAAACTGACACAGACTGCATTCATACGATTTTGTTACACTGCATTCGCATGCAAGTAAAAAAGGGGTAACAACTCTTATAAAAATCATGAGTAGACAGTGATTTGCTGAAAGACTTGTCTTGTGATAATGATCACAACATTTCTCAAGTATGATGACCACAACATTTTTTAAGTGTGATGACCACAACATTTTTCAAGTATGATGACCACAACATTTCTCAAGTATGATGACCACAACATTTCTCAAGTATGATGACCACAACATTTTTCAAGTATGATGACCACAACATTTCTCAAGTATGATGACCACAACATTTTTCAAGTGTGATGACCACAATATTTACTAAGGTTCATGCCAATTTATTAAAATCTGGCAGATTTTTTATATAAATACCTGTCACAGAGATAACAATAATCTCTTATAGGAACTCCAGGTATATTCTGTCAAAATTTGTTAAGGAACTTATTAAATGTACTTTTTCTCTAGTTTGCTCTTTTATAAATGAGTAAAAAAATACTTGTCAGACTTTTGGGTTTTAGTATTGAAAAAAAGAAGTATTTTTTTTATATATACGTGATTTAAGATATTCACACATTTTGTTATGGTCCTGAGCTATGACATTAAACCCCAAGGTGAAGAACAAAGACACAAGTTTCCTTAAAATCAAAGAATACTGTTTTGATTCTAAAGTATATAAGCCATACATTTTCAACAAGAGTTGCTTGAAGGGCTGAACTTGGTCAAACTAATTTCCAGGAAACTGAGATATATTTATTTGTTCTTTTAATTGCTGAGGATTGAAATGATCTTGGATATTCTTTAGAAACTTCACTACACCACATCTAGTGAAAAAAACTAATTTCTTATGCTTGAATTAACATGTTCACATTACACTTGTAAGTATAGTATAAAATTGTTGGTGGCCCCCAGGTGATTGAGTGGCCTAGGCTGTCGTCTTTATAAATCACTTACACATCTCACCTCTGACTGCATGGGTTTTAATGTTAGGGATGTGAGAAAGCTTGCCAGTGGCTTCACATGGGTTGGTTATTTCCAAGGTTTTCATACGTTCTATCTCCACCAAAATATACTGGCTGCCATGTATGCCTGTCATGTGCCGAAAAATTATATTAAACCTACCAACCGCCAACCCCCTACAAGTCTTTCTCATGGTCTCTGACCTTGCACCTGATATTAAGACTGAAGATCACTAACTTGTCTCAGACAATGTCAA
The DNA here is from genome assembly GCA_030141615.1 of Unio pictorum. Taxonomy (NCBI): domain Eukaryota; kingdom Metazoa; phylum Mollusca; class Bivalvia; order Unionida; family Unionidae; genus Unio; species Unio pictorum. Next base: position 17,376,102 of record JARLTB010000052.1, read on the forward strand.
AATATAACCACAGGAAACATTTGGTTAAATCTGCAACAATTTTTTGGAAGACACCCCCCCCCCCAGTAGTTGAAATGATGTCATTTGAGATATTCTTAATACATATTTGCAGATTGGTTTAAATGATAAAACTACAGTACATAGCAATAACAAGATTTGGTTGAATGATAAAACTACAGTACATAGCAATAACAAGATTTGGTTAAATGATAAACCTACAGTACAGAGCAATAACAAGATTTTAAAGATGAGTGCCTTGTTGGATAAAAGACTGGCACCATTTTCATTTTGGACATATGAGAGATCACAAGTCTTTTAGTATTGATTAGACCATCATTTGAAAGATGACCATCTGTTTATGATGATTAGCATTACAAAGATGACCATCTGTTTATGATGATTAGCTTTACAAAGATGACTTTCATGACGGCCACTGTGGCAGCAATAGTAAATATCTGAGGGACACTATTTTCATTTCAGAACAACTGGATGTTCTTTGTTTTACTTCTATTACATAGTGTTATTGAAAATGTTTTAAAACCTACAGCATTTCAAGATCTATTTCTGCTTTTTATTCACTACTAAAGAACTGAATTGTTTTTGTCAAAAGTAAAGAAAATCTAAACGTTTACTCAGTTTTTGAAGACACTTTGAAAAAACAAACTCTACAATATGACTATCATAATTCTTGGTATCTGCTGAAGTGTCAATGTCAATTTACCATGTATGCTCACTTATAAAAAAAAAATCAACTTCATCTGCAAACAACAAAGACCCTGATCTGTCATCACAGAATGCACTGGCAGATCAGGGTCTATGTTTGCCCTGGAAACTACTCTTAACAAACTTTAAAGTCCAAGAACTAAGAGAACATTATGCCAAAATGAGTGTAAATGGTGAGATATGGATCAAATACCTCATGCAGACAATAAGTCCTTACAGATTAAAAATAGAACTGATGACACAATGATATAAAAGTATCAATTGAGGAAACAGTTGATTCTTATTCTTTCTTTTTCTTTGCCTCCTCTTTGAAGGACATCCCAAATTCATTCACCCTTGCCTTGTCCACAGGATAAAGCCTACAAAGATAATCATTATTAATACTACTACTACTAATTAATAATAATAATAATAATAATAATAATAATAATAATAATAATAATAATAAACTACAACTATATAAACTACAATCAATATTACTGCTATATGACATTAATTAGCTGAAGTTAATTGGGTAATATGTACTTTTTTGGCACTTTAAGGTTAAAAACATAATTTAAATGCTTTTGATTGGTGCACACACACACACACACACACACACACACACACTTAATTTTGCATTTACTTAGTTTCACATATGTGTCTTTTGGGTCGCATAATTGAAAATAAACTAAATAATAATGTAATCCAAAGGTACTGTACTATTACCAAGATAAAGGAAAGAACCTAACACACCTTAAGTCAATCCCAAGTTAGAAAACAGCTTGTGGTAGAGAACCACACAATTGAAACTATTAACCAAATTGAAACAATACAGTGCTGTACTGCTCAATATATTACAAATCAATATGATTATTTCTTTTATACATAATATGCTAACAGCAAATACTCAGTTATAATGGCTTGCTTGAAACAGATAAGACAAATAAGACAAAAGCCTACACTACACATTGTAACACTTACATAACAAAGCTGGCTGGTGAATATGTCATACTGATCTGTATTTAAAACTTTCCCATTTTAAATTTAGTGCTTAATTTTTCTTTAAAAAAAATAAAAAAATGATAAACATTAAGTTTTCACTTAACTTGTCATTAGAGGTGAGGAGTACCATGTCAGCTTAATTTAAATATATATGACATCTAGTTAAGTTTGAAGCTAGGTTCATATTGTATATACTTGCTTGAAAGTTGAGTCCAACTTGCTACTTCACATGTTCATACTGGTCTGTGCATAAAGTGCTGGCAGATCTGGGTCTATTCAGCTTGATAGGAGTGATTAGGAAAACAAACAACATAGATCCTGATCTGTCAGCACAGTATCAGTTGGATTTGCATTATAAATGAGTAATTGTCATTGCTGTGTTAACTATGCTGTTCTTTTAATATGTTATTTTATAATTAAACAATTTTTCACAATAATTAAGAGTGGCTCCGAGTGGCCAAGTGGTCTAAAGCGCTGTCCATTACGGATCACTGCCATCTCACCTCTGTCTGCATAGGTTCGAGTCTAAGATTCAGCTAATGTAGTTATGTGAGAATGCTTGCCAGTAGCTTCTCGTGGGTTGGTGGTTCTTTCCGGGGGTTCTCCCTCCACCAATAATACTGGCCTCCATGTATAGCCTATCGTGTGCTGAAAAATGGCGTTAAACCCTACAACAACAACAACAACAATAATTTAGTCTCTTGAGATGGAATTTAATTGAAAAAAATCAGTGTGGATCCCATGCTTTCCAAAACAAAAATAGAGTAGAAGAAATCCAAATGAAAGTTGTTTATATCAGGCACACAAAAGATATTGTATGGAAGTATTATGGAAATTTCCAAAATGCTTACACTGAAACAGGATAGATCTGGAGGCATTGATTGTTGTTGTTGTTGTAGGGTTTAATGCCATTTTTCAGCACACGATAGGCTATACATGGTGGTCATTGGTGGAGGAAGAACCTGGGAAAACCCCCCAGAAAAAACCACCAACCCACGAGATGTTACTGACAAGCTTTCCCACATAACTACATTAGCCGAATCTTAGACTCGAACCCACGCAGACAGAGTTGAGATGGCAGTGATCCGTAATGGAGAGCACTTTAGACCACTCGACCACTTGGGGCCCCAATGGAGGCATTGAAGGTGCTTGCATTGAAATGTGGTAGGGGTATTCAGATAAACTTGTAATTGGAATAGGGGTATGAAAAAGAACAAGAACTATCAGATGCATTGCAAAGGGCCCCATTCACTACAAATTGCTTGGCAGGGCCATAAATACAGGAATTTCAGTTGGGAAACCAAAGTAATGAAAAAATTAGCAATCAGGGGACACAACTTTTTAAACGAGGATTTGGAATGGAAAATACAACTTATTCTGGGTCTCATCAATACAAGGTGTATAACAAATATGGTTAAAATGGAACATTTCTTGCTAAAGTTGTGCTCTGCAAACCAAACAAGGAAACACATTCAAAGTCTATTCAGAGTAAACTTTAACCCCAACTCTTTCAAGGTCTCTTCAATATAAAACACAGCTACTTGGATCATCCTTAGAATACCAAGATCAGAGGACACCACCTCGCTGCTCTGTACCCTACACTCGCTATCCATTCAATCTAGAATCAAACTTAAAATTTGTTCTCTGTGCTATGTTTCACTGACGGACTCCAGTCCAACATAACTGTCCGACATCCCCCATGTGTATACACCAGCAAGATACTTATGCTCCTCTTCTGACAATCGTATACTCATTATTTCCACTATGAAAACAATGTCAAATGGAAAAAATTCTTTTGTATACTAGGGCCCAGCAACATGGAACAAATTAACCACTGAACTTAGGACACAAAGACACAGTGATCCCATTTAAGTGTGCTCTTAAAACTCATCCATTTTGACTGCAAGAACAAACTTAAGACCTAATAATGTTTCCTACCTATAACTCTGCATACCAAGTTATCTCATGGCAACAACATTGATGGAGACTATGGTGGTTCAGTGGATGGATGGATACAATTACTATTGGGCTCTGCTGAATTTGTTGAGTGGGAACATGAAATGCAAACTTTTTAATTTGTTGAGTGGGAACCTAAATAATGATAATGCAGACTTCCGAATTTGTTGAGTGGGAAACTAAATAATGATAATGCAAACTGCTGAATTTGTTGAGTGGGAACCTAAATAATGATAATGCAAACTGCTGAATTTGCTGAGACTTTTCCTAATTACCGTATTTACCGTATGTTTTCGGACTGCAACAAATAATTACTTTTTTTGTTGTCCGAATACATATTAAATTCTTTGATTAGATGTCCGAAAACATACAAGTGAAGATAGAATTATGCCGCCCCCCCCCTTACCCGTCCGTAACGAAGTTACCGTTAGCTCACATGACAACGTGCTGCCATGAAGTAAAACAAGTATTTTGTCTAACACCACGGAAAGGATAATTAATGAAAAATTGGCATTACTTGCCTATTTTGTCAATTTGATACATGTCCATCCACCAGAAAACAAAGCCATACATGTATTAGAGCCACGATTGTGTACAAATTTTCCGAAAGAACCGCCATATTAACATAGTAATCTTGCAATCCAGTTTAACCTTCTGCTAATGATCATTAAAATCTACATTATAAACGCACGCAAGCTTTATTTCTGTGTAATTAAGATATTAATACAAACTAAATAAAAAGATTTTGGGTTATAATTCTTAAGATATTTTGGGCAGAAACATTTTAGTATCGCGAGTCGAAACACCGGTACATGTATGATGGCTATTCTTAGAGCACCAAGGGTGAGAGGCTCCAAATGGGGCGAGTGTTGTATGTACGCCTACGAAGGGTAAAAATAAAAAGCAATTTGCAATATACGAGTCGGCGTGATTAATATGTTGATATTTGTTTTAAATAAAGGTGCTGCATTTGTTGTGGTTCTCTCTTCTTTTTTTCCCACCTAGCCGAGGGTAGATTAAAATGAGCAAAGCTTGCCGGCTGGAAACGATCTACTGCTCGAAGATTGTAGTGATGCATGTCAGAGATTTCAAAGTGTCTGGGTGTTAATTGTTAATAATATAACTGGTGGGATTTCTTTGACAGATGTGTTCGGAAATAAAAGGCAGCCATCTGGATTTGCCAAAATCGTTTTCAAAGAGATCAGTAGGCCGTCCACAGAAGCGACTTCGAATTAATGATTCTGAGGAAGCATCACAAAAACAACCGCCTACGAAGAAAGCTGCTCTAGATGACGAGTCTGATCAAAATAAAATAGCACGCGTGTATCATCGTATGTTGTCATATATGTGACGCGATCAAAATGTCGATACCGGTCTGCAAATATCACAATATGATTTGAGAAATCTATATCCGATCTGTTACTTTTCGTTGGAACATCTTGATTTAACAAGACAATCCGTTGTTGATATACACTTTGGAGCTCGTGTAACACGTCCGACTAATGCAGCAGGTGTTGTCACTATCCCGAATTACATGTAATTAATAATTTTAAATTATATTAGTTCATGGACGTTCATGATCGCATTAAATAATTGGCGACCAAATGAAGCGAACTTTGTATCAGTTAAATTAACGGCAAACACGCTGTAAATTTTACATTAAAACGACGAAGCAGATCATCCAAGATTGTGTCCGAAAACATAAATTGTAGAAACAATTATAGCGGAGCAACGTCCGAAAACTTACAAGGCATTTAAATATGATTTTTCCCCGAAAAAAACGGTGTCCGAAAACATACGGTAAATACGGTAATGACAATACAAATGAATAAATTCATTTAGTAAGGCCCTAACTAATAACAATGCAAACTGATATATCTAATTTTGAAGTACTGAAGCCATAGTAAGCAATAAAGTGAAATGAAGTTTTGCTGTGTGATTTTGTATAAAGCTAGAATGTTTTAAATCATACCATCTTTGGTACAGATAGATGACAAACACCACATCATCTCTAAAGCATGCCAGTCTATGGGCTGTTGGCATAGTAATGATGAAGGCAAATACATCATCTATGAAAGTGTTGAAGGCCTGAAATTAGAGGGAATGTTATCAGAACAAATACTACAAACACACCTGGTACATTAGGGTGTCAGTAAATAAGGGCAATAACTCTTACAAAATTATAACAGTACAAAGATTTCCATTCTGTGACTTGTTAGACGATGACAATAATACGTACCAAGTCTAGCATGGCCTTTTCTTTTGCTAGGGACTAGGTGGTACATATGTTTTTCTGAGCAAGCAGAATTTGACATGGGGCAAGTGATGCTTTAACAACCACTTAACCACTGATGGTGTGACAAGTTTTCATTTTGGAACAAAATTACATACTTTTCTCCCATGTTTGATATGTCATAACCTGAATACTACATGGGTAATCCTATATATTTATTACCTTGTACATAAAGGCCCTCCATGGTAGATGAGCAACTGACTTCATCTGAAAGTAAAGTTAAATTAAATTCATTAAATAAATTACTTTTTATTTTGTTTCATTTCTTGACTAATAATATATAATTCAAATAAAACCACATCACTAAACATATATTACAACCAACATGAACATGAGATCAGAGGTCCGATAGTCATGTGATATCACCAATAAACCCCTTTCCAATCTTGTTGTACAAATATGTTAAAAAATATTGTTGTAATAAAACATTCAAAAATATTGAATGAAAGTCGCATATTGTTTTTAAACAGAACTAAATTATACTTATTTCTCAACATATTTATTTAAAGAACAATGACAACACACCTGTTGCAGCAACTTGGAGAAAATCAGATTCAGTGGTTTGGTTAAAGTAAAAACCTTCAACTTCAGGATGACTCATAAATCACAAGACTTGTTCATCTATACACAGAATGCAACAAAATTCAAACTAAACCAGTCCCTCTGCAAACAACATCTGGCAATTAATTTTGCTTTAAAAAAATATGAAAACTTGGATCAGGATCTTAGAAACAGATATAAGGGTGTTTTAATTTAAATATAATGAAATATAGGTAGAGCAATTAGTGTTGTAAAAACACTTTAAAATGTAGGCTGCACAATTAGTGCATGAAAACATTAAAATATAGGTATATAAATTAGTGCATGAAAACACTTAAAAACAGGTACAGCAATTGGTGCATGAAAACACTGAAATATAGGTAGAGCAATTAGTGAACTTAAAACCAGTTTAAAAAATAAGCTGAGCAATTAGTGTTATAAAAACATTTTAAAATATAGGCTGAGCAATTAGTGCATGAAAACATGAAATATAGGTAGAGCAATTGGTACATGAAAACAATGAAATATAGGTAGAGCAATTGGTACATGAAAACAATGAAATATAGGTAGAGCAATTGGTACATGAAAACAATGAAATATAGGTAGAGCAATTGGTACATGAAAACAATGAAATATAGGTAGAGCAATTGGTACATGAAAACAATGAAATATAGGTAGAGCAATTGGTACATGAAAACAATGAAATATAGGTAGAGCAATTGGTACATGAAAACAATGAAATATAGGTAGAGCAATTGGTGCATGAAAACAATGAAATATAGGTAGAGCAATTGGTACATGAAAACAATGAAATATAGGTAGAGCAATTGGTACATGAAAACATTGAAATATAGGTAGAGCAATTAGTGAACTTAAGAATAGTTTAAAATATAGACTGAGCAATTAGTGCATGAAACCACTGAAATATGGGTAGATAAATTAGTGCATGAAAACAATGAAATATAGGCAGAGCAATTGGTGCATGAAAACACTTTAAAATATAGGCTGAGCAATACATGAAAAATTGAAATATACTAGGCAGATAAATTAGAGCATGAAAACAATTGGTGCCTAAAACATTGAAACATAGGTAGATAAATTAGTGCATGAAAACATTGAAATAAAGGTTGATAAATTAGTGCATGAAAACACTGAAATATAGGTAGAGCAATTGGTGTCTACAAACACAGACAGAACAATCTTCTTACCTTGTAGTTTACAAACAGCTGGGGTAGCATAAAAAGGAATCCAAATGCATATACACCTACAAAATATAAAGTACTCAGTAATTAGAACTACATTTGACAAAAGTCAATACAACTTTAAACTCATTTATTTATATCCAGATACACAGCATAAGATAAATGATATATTACATACATCAATAAGGCACTGGAATTTGGCTCCCATCTCTTAACCTTCACAGTAATCATATAGTGACCTATTAATAACACTGCCCATTTGCAATAAATAGACCAATTAAACTGATGCCTTTATGCACACTTTCCCTAAACATCTTACTGAATATGAACTAATGTCTATACGTTTACTAGAGTAAAATGCAACACATGCAGCCACTGTCATCTTGGGTGATCTTCAGCCAGGGACATGTATTATTTAAATAACCAAATACTGTGGTCACTCACACTGACATATGAGACCTATGTAGCCCAAATATTGTCCACCCACTTCATGTAACCTTACAGCTAACCATTCCAATAAGTAAGCTTATGTAGTATTTATAAAAATAGAAATAACTCCTAAACTTTATGTTATTTTAATTTTAACAATTTGAATACATCCTGATAACATTTTTTTCCAATATATCAGTGCTATGAATATGCAAAATCATTTGCTGGAAACAAAAGTCATCCAATCTCATTTGAAACAAAAGTCATCCAATTTCATTTGAAACAAAAGTCATCCAATCTCATTTGAAACAAAAGTCATCCAATCTCATTTGAAGTAAAGGTTTACTGACAAAGCTATCATTTATGATTCACAGACACATGGATTTCACACAAATTGCAATTACAATTCACTGGGTTATTTTTATTTTTTCAATTTTTTTTGGTTGTTAAGGTCATTAATTTCTTTACTCGAAGTAAAATAAATTGGAAGTATTTTATGCTTCAATCATATTGGGGTATTAATTTTTTTTATAAGCTATAAAAACAAAATATAATAAATGTGACTAAAGGTGTGGAGTATATAAAATGCAATACAATACTATTAATACATGATAAAAAAAATGATAAAATGTTTCTTGCACTTTAAAAGGTCATACTAACAACAATCACTATGTCATCTAGCATGTCAAACTTGCTTCCACATATTTAAGAATTTTGAATGTGTCAAAAAATATTAGTAATTTTCTGACAATCAATTTAGAAACTAAGACAAAATATTTGACATGGTTTTAAAATGAAATATTCTTTTTGGATTAAAAACAATGTTATAAATATTTTTAGTTGCAAACAAATATCTATAAATTATGTACAAATGCTATTGGTAACACTGCAAACAGTTTATGCTAACCTGCAAATGACCATTTTATTTAACAATATTTTTATTGAATACTTTATCTTTCAACTTTAAATTACAAATTATTTGTCTTCATCTCAAAGGTGTACTTTTGTGCTAACTGTTCTACTGACCTTTATACATTTAATTTTTTGTATTTATTTTGTTTCAATGACTGCTCTAACAATAAGTATTCATTGGATTTGCTGACAATCAATATGTAAAAGGGAGATCAATCTTTTTGACTGCCACCTAGGGAGCAGATAAATGTAACCTTTTAGTTAAAACATTTATGCCTGGAAGGAATGGATTTGCAATGAAGTATTAGTTCTGCTTAGAGCACATCATAAGTGAAGCCTTGGAAAACCACTGTGGGACAGTCAGCATTGGAGGGCATAACATCACCAATCTCTCCTTTGCAGACAACATTGATGGGCTGGCAGGCAGTGAAGACGAGCTTGCCATCTTAGTGAAGAACCTGGATGAAACATTTTCCAGATCTGACATGAAGTTAAGCACTGAGACAACAAAGCTGACGACAAATAGTGGCAAACAAATCTCAGCCAAGATAAAAGTCAGAGGACAGGAACTGGAAATAGTGAGCCAGTTCAAATATCCTGGTTCCATAATCACGAGAAGCACACACAAGGGCAGCTATGTCAAAGCTAAGACCAGTCTGGAGAGACAAGAGTATTTCTAAAAACTAAAATCAGACTATTGGGAGTACCAGTCATCTCAATCGTTTTGTATTCATGTGAGAATCCAATCACTTGAAATGAGATGCTTTAGAACCATCCTTAGCTTTAGAACGATCAAAAAGATAAAAACTGAAATGGTATGGTCATGTCACTAGAGTCCAGTCTATCCACAACAGTCCTGCATGGCACTGTCCAGGGTGGCAGAAAGAGAGGTAGACAGAAAAAAAAGTGGACTGACAACATCACAGAATGGACCAGAAAAAGTCTTGCGGAGACAAAGGCATTGGTACATGATCGAGACAAATAGAGGGAATTGGTCAGATGTTTAGTAGCACAGCACCTCAATGACCACATTAGGTCAGGAGACTGATGATGATGATGATGATGATGATGATTAGTTCTGCTAAGATATTATGATTGGGTAACATATTTGTGGAAGAAAATTCTGAGAATCAAAAGATGCCTCTCCACAGTATACTGGACATGTGTACAAAGCTTGGTTGATACAGTCTGAACAGTTTAAATGTTATGTTACAAAAATGAAAATATTTACAGACAGATGGACAGTAATAACTATAATACCTGTACTCTCCAATATTATACAAACTGGACATAAAACAGACGATCATGTTTCATTAGCAACAAAAGGCAAACAAAGTAAACAAAATGTCCACCGGTGCAATTGATCTAATTTAATATGTGATATTAATATTTAAAAACTACTGAATAATGATTCTTGCAGTAGAAGGTTTCTTTTTTATGACCATTCAAACAAGACAGTTCTAACAATCAATCAGTTTCCTTCTGTCTAGATCAGTGCATGTGTTCTTAACAGTATGGTTCAGTAAGTAGTACAGCATAACAAAGAAATTAATACAAAAGAAGCAAATGAAAGAAAAAAGTAACAAAATACAGTGTTAGAAAATACAAAGGATAATTAGCTAATTAAATGCAGTATTCCAAGGACTGTAATACTGCTAAAGTATTACAATTTCATCTGTTATTTGTTTGTGTGAACATGATATATAGTAAGAAAGGTAGAAAAAAAATATTATTTAGACAGACTTCATTTTCCCTGTGTGAACTTGACCATTTGTATATATGACCATTTTTGTATATATAGCAACAGACAAAGGTAAAGTACACATATATTCAGCATAATACTTCCAAAAGACTTTACCACGCAACCAAAAATGTAAGCCCTAACTATTTTTATAATTTTTTGGAGCATTTTTTATTTTTATATTCACCTGTGATGAAAATTTCTTGATTGGCTCCCTGAAGCCAACTGTCTTGCTAACTGTGGGATGGATGAATTTATATACTTCCTGCCCTGATCATTGTACTGGGACTCCAACCTGAAGTGTTCAAGCAGGGAACACAGACCACACAGGATAGGGGTTCTTATTCACAAAATCAACTGGATCTGTAACAATAGTCTACAACTTGTGTTGCTCAGCTCTCATGTCTTCAGAGGCCACCATAGGAACTAACTTGCCAAATAAGAATTCCAAGTCCAGCAGGGCTGCCCTCAAAACACACTTTTGTTGTGTTCTGGCAAAGCCTTAGAAGAATCCAAGTGGCATCCCTGTGCAAATGTAACAGTTCAGCCAACAGCACTTTGATTATAACAGAAAACATCTCAAATTTTAACAATGACCTGAAAGAGTCTCCACAAAGCAGCCATGAAAAAGACTCCTCATTTAAAAGGTTAAAGGCGGTCACTGAGAAAAGGTTGGCATGTGAAACTAAGGTAAGCACCTTAACTTCCATAATTGTTAGTGTATTGACTGGGATGCAGGAGAAAGTCCCCATGGAGATTCCTACTTAGAGAAGTTCTTGAATCCAAGCCAGGAGGCTTAAGTGGCCATGTGAATCAGTGAACCTTGTAATCACCCCTGAAATCAATGGCTGCATGGTGGTAGCGGGGACTGATCAACCCCTCTGCATCACTCATAATCCAATGGATTTTGCTACCCACACAGGTGCATATCTGCTACATTCCCAGACAGTGCTGCAGGGTTTCAGGAACTCAAAAGTGTATTTGAAGTTCAAATGGTTGGGGGGGGGGGAAGAGAATTCAAGTGACGAAAAATGTGACATTCTCCAATATTTTAGGTATAAAAAAATATTTTGAAAGGAACTGAATTTCTTTTAATTCTTAAAAATCACTCTCTGATAACAGGGTTCCTGCAGATTTAACAAAAAACAAATTCCATGACTTTTCCGAAACTTTTCCAGGGACATTTCACAAAACTCAAGGACCACACTATCTTGCATTATGAAGTAAATTAATATAAATAATGACATCTATCAATGAAAAATAACAAATAAGTTAACAAGAAATATTTTTAATATGTCCATTTGTTGTTCCAAGTTTCATCGAAGTGCAAAACATATCCATTACACTTGCGTATGCTCTTTTAAGGTTGATGCAAAGTATGGAGCTAGGCCATGAATAGCAATATAAGATGTTTTGTCCACACCGCAAGTGAATTTGTGTGCAATTGCACTGTCCGTAAACATCAGTGAAAAGGCTCATGAAATTTCCTCATTGGAATGAGGAATTTTCCAAACAAACTACACCGGAAACCACGTGATATCTACTGTTAGGGGAACTTACTCTTGTTATATGAAATGAAACCATTTATCTATCGTATCTTTTTTATCGTGTTTTATTTAACTGGTGCTCTGTGCTCTAAGAAATTTGAAGTAATCAATTTATTTTACTTCCTTGTCAGAAATTCCATGACTTTTCCAAAACTTTCCTTGGTTTTGACAAATTCCATTACTTTTCAAGGCCCTTGAAATTTATTTTTTAAATTCCAAAACTTTTCCAGGATTCCATGACCCGCGGGAACCCTGTGATAATGACTATAAAGAGAATTAGGATGATAAATGCCTTTTAAATAATTGCAACATCTGTCATTTTTTTCATTTGATAATTGAGTCATGTGTTCTTCTTACCATTTACTAGACTGTGTATACACCAAGAATACCAGCTGAAAATAAAGAAGTGGGAATGAGAACTGAATGATTTATTATTGCAACATGATACTCTTAATTATATAGTCTACTCTTGCGTATACAGTATATTTTATAAGAACAGTCCAACTGCAATACTGACAGATCTGTCAGCGCATTATGTGCCAGCAAAGCTGGGTCTGTGCAGTTTTGTTAGGACTAATAAGTAGAGAAAATAACACAGACCCTAATCTACATGTGCATTATACAACAGTAGATTAGGATTTTTGTTATTTGACTCAACTTATCAATGAGTATATGTGATAGTTACATAATTTTCTTTGCTTTAATTTCAGACACTGTATACAAGCACAACTGCACTGAACCAGATCTGCCATTGTGTATCACACCAGCAGACCTGGGTCTATGCAGATTGTTAGGAATAATCGGTAAAACAATCAACAAAGACCCTGATGTGCTGGTGCATTATGTGATGGCAGCATAGGGTCTATATTGTCTTCCTTCTAATCTTACTTACAAGTCAGTATATAGGGAAGTAATGACCAAGAAAGTTTCTTCATTCCATCACTTTTTAGATTTGCAGACAACAAATTATCTTTGCTTTGTTTCATAACATTTTTGCAATAAAAATACATGGAAACAAATATTCACTCTAGAAATTATTATTTTAAATATGGTAGTATGTATTTTCCACAAATGTTGACTACATTACAAATTTACAAAGTATTTTCAGATCTGAAAGATCTCCTTTGTCTTATATTGCTTGTTTTATTTAATAGCATTTCTTCCAATTAAAACGCATGGAAAGTATGCAATCTAGGCAAAATAGTAGCACAAGTGTCATATTGATACTAATAATAATAGTACTATAAAAATAAATTGATAATTAATAATCTATGCTATTGTATATGATGAATAAGGACATAAAACTAGTCTGAAGTTATTTGGATTATTGTCATCATATTGAGCAAGGATTTTCAATAATAATGACAGCATGTATGAGATATGCACATCAAAGAATTCTTCCAAATATAACCATATCTTTCTGGGGACAGAAAGTTCACACCTTAGAAACTCTTGAAATCCCCATCCTTAAAGTATATACACTTTGCTTGCTTTATTAGGGGAGTTAATCTCCACAATCAGCATGCATTTCAGTGTTTATTCATACCATATGAGGCTCTGTACCTGGAATCATTAACTTTTAAAACCAATGAGGACCCCATCCAAATTAGTGGTTAAAATGAAGGATTCATGACCAGATGGTTGCGGTTTCAATTCTCATCATCTGTTCAGCTTAGATCCTCACTAATATGGATAAATCTCACTCATATGAGATCTTGAAATAGGCTTAAATAGCAAGCATGATAAAAAATCTGTTAAGAAATATAGTTTCTAAAGTGTTCACAGGTTCAGCCAATCAGATGCAAAATCACCTCATTAATAGCATGGATGTCACTTATGCTGAACTCATTAAAGGTCTTGATTATATCAGCTTACCAAATCTGAATGAAATTGGATTAGAAATATGACCTCTAGAGTGTTCACAACTCAGCCAATCAGATTCATTATCACCTCATTAATGTGTTGATGTCATTAATGATACAGCCTTACAAGCTAAAACTGAATAAAATCTGATCAGAAATATGGTGTTCACATCCAATACAATGCAAGATCACCTTATTAAAATGTGTGAATGTTGCTCATAACTAAAATTAAAAATAAATTCTGATCTTAATTTCATCAGGAATGAATCCTTTATTTTGTTCACAACCAGCTGTTGATGAATGGCTGACCTATGATAATAACAGGACTTAAACTTCACTTATGCCTTGCTAAGGTGAACTAAAATGGATGGAAAGATAAAGATGGTGATAAATGGGAAGACAGAAAGGTGCCCTTTCCTTCATTAAACTTTGGTAAACTTTTTGAACAACACATTCTTTAAATTGGGAGAAGATTAAGGTTATCCAGTTGTAGGTGACTATGCTTGGTTGCTGAACCATAGCAATTATTTTTCATGCATGTCACTGACCTTTTACAATAAACTGAATAGCTAATAATGATATCCGTCTGTTCTGTTCTGCTCATTAATACTGATACATACAAGTGAAAAGTCTGAGCTTCCACCTAACTCCTCTGTGGAAGGCAATGCAAGTTAACTTTCATATCTTTTTTTTAGTAGAAAGCTACAATAATTTATTAAACAGCTGATTCATACCTTTTATGTTCGACATAGAGGAGGGAATACACAGCACCTCCAAGACACAGTGGATATAGTAAATATAATAAGTATGTCATAGCCTGCAAAAGACAATATTAGAATATATTATTTACATTATACACTGTATACAACTGTATTGCAACAACCATAGTAATTTATTAATTTCATTTTCCATTAATTGTTGACCATCTAAAGTTCTTACATAATTTATTGATTTTCAGAACCTGTTTGTGCCATTATTTTCCTAAAACTCCTTGACATTCAACAAACTGAAGGACTTCTGAACTTTAAAACATATTCCAGATTTTTGAAAGTCAACCCCTGAAATTCAAGTATTTTTCAAAATTGTATGAAATATGTCTCACGTTTTGACAATTGGAATATCAACACAATAAAAGCAAGATTACCATGACAGACACACTACACCTGCACTATTTCAATAGTCCTCCATGTAGGCAATAGCTGTATGGTTAACTCTGTGGAGACTAATGACCTCACTGATCTCAACCTAAGGTTAGGTATATACGGTCTTTAACAAATCCTAATGTGTTGAAACCATTATTTTCTTATCAGACTTACCATGACCATGGCATCTGACCTTTAGATCCCAGAATCAATAGGTTTTTTTAATTACCCAAAGTGTATGCCATCCACAAAGTTTGGTCCAGAAGCTACTTCCAGAACAAATATTATTTGGCAAAAATCATTTTCTTCGAGCCACAGAAACCTTGACCTTTGACCTAAATATTTATAGGTTTCTTAATCACTCAAAATACAGACAAACTTTGAATATTTATAACTGTAAAACTGTGGTAAAAGGAGCTTATTTTGCAGTGTTATGTATCTTTCATTTGTACTGTCTGTTAACTTTTGTCTATCATTATATATTGTACATATCATTTTATAAACAATATATTACATAAAAAATGTATCTACATAATTGTTGTTTATACTTGAATCTGAGTTTAGGACATTGGTTTTTCCTCTTAGAAATTTCCAGTCTACCTCATATTTGCAACGTTCTTTACTAAAATTGTAGTAAAAAACCTGACCTTGTTTACAACATTGAATGTTCTTGGAAATGAACTTTCGACCCTCATTCTGGTTCTTCTACTTATCTTTGGTTTTTATGTCAAGATTGTTTACATCAAAAATATTTGTTGCCATCTTAACAGCTGTAGAGAAATAAGTCTTTTAGTCATATATAAGCTATAATTTGTGGGGATTTACTGGAATTACAGTGCTCATTAACTCTTTGGACTAAGTTACTAATTTGGGATTATTTACTAATTTGGGATTATTTACTAATTTGGGATTATTGTGACTTTAAAGTTGAAGAACAGAAACAATCTTCATTCAATCGCAGTGACTTTGACCTTTAGATCCTGAAATCAATAGGATACTTCCTAACTCAAAGTGCAGGCTGTCTGTCTACAAGATTTGGTAACTGTATTGTGAAAATGTCCATATCGTGTGCAGAAATTAATATGTTAACATACAGATGAAACAATGGATGAAAAGAACATGAGAATATATGTTCTGCTCTATGGTGGGTATGCTGAACTTATCATACCATAAATTGTACTGAATTACATCTTGAATTATCTTACCTGAGAATCAAAATTTTCTGTTTCCTTTTCTTTCTCTGAAGTTATTCCAAACTATTGGAAGACAAAAATGCCAGCCATTAGTAAATTTGTGTAAAAATGTGTTCATGGAATATAATGCCCAAAAAGTGTCTGAAAATTAACTTAAACCAGATTATGATAAAATATGGATGAGAGAACAGTCACTATATGCTAATATGAAAACAATCAGGATATTTTAAATACTGTAATTCTGATATTTCCTTACAAACCTAAGGCTTGAAGTCTGCTTAAACCTACCTCAAAACTTGGTTTGAGTCCTTCCCAACTTATTTTCAGTTTGAATGCTTTTTTCACTTTCCACACCTGCAAAATGAAAATGAATTATTCTTTATTTCATATATTAATCATGAAATTTATCCAACAATCATTAGAAGTTTTAAAGACTTGACAGCTACATAATAATAATAAATTAGGTACATACCAAGCATTCTGTATGTATGTATGTATGTATGTATGTATGTATGTATGTATGTATGTATGTATGTATGTATGTATGTATGTATTTTTTTGCCTTTAAGGTTAAGGATAGTTTACAGGTGTCATGCAGGTCACAACAGGTCTATATTGTAACTATCCCCCACTCTCGAAAAACACTGGCAAATGCTCACCGAAAGATCATGAAAAAAACCTCAGCTTGCACTTCTGATTTATGTGAAGTTATAAGTTGCAAGTTTCAATGCAGTGTATGGATCCAAAGTTTCAATGCAGTGTATGGATCCAAAGTTTCAATGCAGTGTATGGGTCCCAAGTTTCAATGCAGTGTATGGATTCCAAGTTTCAATGCAGTGTATGGATCTCAAGTTTCATTGCAGTGTATGGGTCTCAAGTTTCAATACAGTGTATGGGTCCCAAGTTTCAATGCAGTGTATGGGTCCCAAGTTTCAATGCAGTGTATGGATTCCAAGTTTCAATGCAGTGTATGGATCTCAAGTTTCATTGCAGTGTATGGGTCTCAAGTTTCAATGCAGTTGATGGATACAAAGTTTCAATGCAGTGTATGGGTCCCAAGTTTCAATGCAGTGTATGGGTCTCAAGTTTCAATGCAGTTGATGGATCCAAAGTTTCAATGCAGTGTATGGATCCAAAGTTTCAATGCAGTGTATAGGTCCCAAGTTTCAATGCAGTGTATAGGTCCCAAGTTTTAATGCAGTGTATGGGTCCCAAGTTTCAATGCAGGGGATGGGTCTCAAGTTTCAATGCAGTTGATGGATCCAAAGTTTCAATGCAGTTGATGGATCCTAAGTTACAATGGAGTGTATGGGTCCTCCCAAGTTTCAATGCAGTGTATGGGTCCCAATTTTCAATGCAGTGTATGGGTCCCAAGGTTCAATGCAGTGTATGGGTCCCGAGTTTCAATGCAGTGTATGGGTCTCAGGTTTCAATGCAGTGTATGGGTCTCAAGTTTCAAGGCAGTTGATAGATACAAAGTTTCAATGCAGTGTATGGGTCTCAAGTTTCAATGCAGTGTATGGGTCTCAAGTTTCAATGCAGCTGATGGATCCAAAGTTCCAATGCAGTGTATGGATCCAAAGTTTCAATGCAGTGTATGGGTCCCAAGTTTCAATGCAGTGTATGGGTCCCAAGTTTCAAGGCAGTGTATGGGTCTCAAGTTTCAATGCAGCTGATGGATCCAAAGTTACAATGGAGTGTATGGGTCCCAAGTTTCAATGCAGTATATGGGTCTCAAGTTTCAATGCAGCTGATGGATCCAAAGTTTCAATGCAGTGTATGAGTGTAATGTTTCAATGCAGTGTATGGATCTCAAGTTTGAATGCAGTTGATGGATCCAAAGTTTCAATGCAGTGTATGGATCCAAAGTTTCAATGCAGTGTATGGGTCCCAAGTTTCAAGGCAGTTGATGGGTCTCAAGTTTCAATGCAGCTGATGGATCCAAAGTTCCAATGCAGCTGATGGATCCAAAGTTACAATGGAGTGTATGGGTCCCAAGTTTCAATGCAATGTATGGGTCCCAAGTTTCAATGCAGTGTATGGGTCCCAAGTTTCAATGCAGTGGATGGGTCTCAAGTTTCAATGCAGCTGATGGATCCAAAGCTTCAATGCAGTGTATGGGTCCCATGTTTCAATGCAGTGTATGGATCTCAAGTTTCAATGCAGTGTATGGATCCAAAGTTTCAATGCAGTGTATGGGTCCCAAGTTTTAATGCAGTGTATGGGTCCCAAGTTTCAATGCAGTGTATGGGTCTCAAGTTTCAATGCAGTTGATGGATCCAAAGCTTCAATGCAGTGTATGGGTCCCAAGTTTCAATGCAGTGTATGGGTCTCAGGTTTCAATGCAGTGTATGGGTCTCATGTTTCAATGCAGTTGATGGATACAAAGTTTCAATGCAGTGTATGGGTCCCAAGATTCAATGCAGTGTAAGGGTCTCAAGTTTCAATGCAGTTGATGGATACAAAGTTTTAATGCAGTGTATGGGTCTCAAGTTTCAATGCAGTGTATGGGTCTCAAGTTTCAATGCAGTGTATAGGTCTGAAGTTTCAATGCAGTGTATGGATCCAAAGTTTTAATGCAGTGTATGGGTCCCAAGTTTCAATGCAGTATGTGGGTCTCAAGTTTCAATGCAGTTGATGGATCCAAAGTTTTAATGCAGTGTACAGGTCCCAAGTTTCAATGCAGTGTATAGGTCCCAAGTTTCAATGCAGTGTATGGGTCACAAGTTTTGATGTAGATGATGAGCCCCAAGTTTAATGCATTGAATGGGTCTCACATTTCAATGCAATGGATGGGTCCCAAGTATTGCACTGTTGATTTATGCACTATTATGATTTTCAATGTAGCTGATGGGTCCCATACTTGTTTTACCAGAAGAGATCTTATCATTTTCTAAAAGTGAAATAGATATTATGATTCATGTCTAACTTTTTTATACACATCTGGTTATCATTTTCTAAAAGTGAAATAGATATTGAGATTCATGTCTGTCTGGCTATCATTTTCTAAAAGTGAAGTAGATATTGGGATTCATGTCTGTCTGGTTATCATTTTCTAGAAGTGAAGTAGATATTGGGATTCATGTCTGTCTCATCATTTTCTAAAAGTGAAGTAGATATTGGCATTCATGTCTGTCTGGTTATCATTTTCTAGAAGTGAAGTAGATATTGGGATTCATGTCTGTCTGGTTATCATTTTCAATGCAGTGAAAGTATATAGTACTGGGAATTCATGTCTACTATAGATTTATATCTAGTTATCATTTTCCATGCAGTGGAAGTATATACTGGGAATTCATGTCTACTATTGATTTATATCTACACATAATTATCATTTTCCATGTAGTGAAAGTATATAGTACTGGGAATTCATGTCTACTATTGATTTATATCTAGTTATCATTTTCCATGCAGTGGAAGTATATACTGGGAATTCATGTCTACTATTGATTTATATCTAGTTATCATTTTCCATGCAGTGGAAGTATATACTGGGAATTCATGTCTACTATTGATTTATACCTAGTTATCATTTTCAATGCAGTGAAAGTATATAGTACTGGGAATTCATGTCTACTATTGATTTATACCTAATGTATTTCATGTTATTTTTTGTACACTTTAATTGTTCGTATACCATCAAGCCATAAAAATAATAATTAATTCTATCATATTTTTTAATACACAAAATTTAATATTTTTTTGGTCTACCTATTTTTTTATATACATAAAACGATCTTCTGTGAAGATTTACTTTTCAAACGGATTCAAAAATATAACAAAGTTCGATTTAGGTACATCAAATGACCAGGGTATTGTTTTGCTAAGCAAGTTATGAGCAATGACTTTGGGCATGTTCTTAACTGAGGCACAAGTCGTTAATTCATTTTTAACTGGTTGTGATATTTTGATGAAGGAGTGTGTCACCAAACATAAATCCAGGCGGAGTTAAGTAATACACATATGTGTTAATTTTGCTCATTGATTTTTTAAAAATACTTTTGCCATCAATACCATGTTATGACTCCAGTGTCTTAATCTACACAACTTTTTTATACATATCTAGCAAAAAGCAAAACAAACAAGTTTTGCATAATTGAAAATAATTTATTTCTCAAAATACAATGAGTGAAAGAATTAAATTAACATACTGCATGGTGAATGAATTCCTGTTTCCTAAAAGTCCTTTCAAGTCCAATAATTATAAGAAATCTGAATACGTTCCAATGAAAAATGCCCCTTCTGTGTTGAAGTTTCAAATGTACAGAAAGATTTCCAAAGAATTAAAATAGTCGCTGAATAATTATAGTTAATACCGATCAGGTATTTTAGCATGTCATGCAAAAATAAATCTTTTCAAAAACAAAGTTGTGAGATTGAATCCAAAAACATGCAGATGGATTACAACTGTAAATAAGCAGTCATACCAAACTATTAATTTACCTCTATGATAGTCCCAATACCAGCAGGTATCAACACCAGCAAACTTGTCTCCTCATCCAGAAGGTACAGGAATATGATAATGGTGGAAATACATCTCCAAACCACTTCAAAGTGAAAAATGCAGAAACGTTAGAGCTGCTTTACTAAAATAAGACACTATTTAAAACAAAATATTATAAACTATAAAACATTATAAACTATAAAATATTATACAGTTTTTAAAACAAAATCCACTTGTAACTTTTAATTGTCACTACATAGTATTGTATTGGAATACTAAAAAAACCAACCAACAAACCCAAAATATGTACTTAGAGGGCTAAACCAACCAACCAGCCTACCCGCTATATCTACATATAGGGATCCACCAACCAACGAACCTGAAATATCTACTTAGAGGGCTAAACCAACTAACCCACCAACCCAATATATCTACTAGAGCTGTACTGATGTCACTTTTTGCCGATTATGCTGATAACATCTTATAGCCAATTTTTAAAATTGCCGATATCAATTATGAGACTTATTATTTCATTACTATTTGTTTTATAACAACGACTGGTTCCGAAACATAAACCTAGTGTAAGGCAAGCAGGTATTTTGCCATGTGAGTTATAACAAAGTTATTTATGTGGCAAGTAAATTTGAAATTTGAACTTCTGTACAAAAACAGCCAGAAACTGGATAAGAAATGCATTGCATTTTAGAGAAAACAATGATCACACAAACAAAACTTGAAAAACTTTAAAACTAACACTGATAAAACTTATGGTTTGCCTATTCAAGATATAAATGAATGAAATGTATTAAGCTAGTTTTTTGTTCCATGGTGCAGGCTGCCATTACTAGATTTCAATAAATGATTAAAAAATGTTAATAACGATAGCCCAATAATAATTAAAATTAATAATAAGCATGCTTTAAAACTAAAGATAGATGTCACTGTATGCTGGCTGCAGCTAATACTGATAGCCCTGTGGAGATAAATTATAATTAAGCAACAGCAACATTTCTCACTTCTTGCCAAATAACAATGCAAAACCATCCCAAAAAATCTGGCCACTAAACAGCTGCTCTCTCAGAAGCTGGTGCAAATAGTGTCTAGTTAATTTCGGCAAGTAGTGTAACTGAAACCTTTGAGCGTGCCACCAGCCATATATGTCTTTTTTTCATGGCAACGGAGGACTGATACAATTCAAGTATCATGTTAATAGCATCATCTAATAGGGTTGTTTTGTTGATGGTATGGACAGGTTCATCAAAGAAACTTGACTCTCTTCATGATCTCAAGCCAGCAACATTTTTAGCATAGGAAGAATGATGGATACTGATGTTTGGCTATCACTTACTTCTTTGGTAATGTCTGCTAATGGGCCTAATGTGTCCACAATACTGTTAATCAAGACCCACTGTCGGGCTGTTAGGCTAGGCAGGTCATAGAGAGTAATGTACGCCCCTATGATTTATTTTTGTTCATATAACAAAACCAACATATTGTATGTAGAATTCCAGAGTATCTGGACATCATGGACTAGTTTCTTATGGGCAATACCAATTTTTTCTGCTGCTCTTTGAGCAGCTGTTGTTACAGGATGGAGTGCCAGAACCTGCTGACTCTGGATTGCAAGATTGCCAAAACATCTTTGACAGCTTGTTGTGACAGAGTATCATCAGTGACAACGAGCTGGAGCATGTAAGCAAAACAGCTGATGCTGTAGATTTCAGCCAGATGCATTGCTTTAACCATGTTTGCACCTCTGTCATGCAGAAGAACATGGATATGAGTTTGAGGAATGTTGTATTTCTCAAATAATTTGTTCAGTTTGCTCGCGAAATATTATCCTGTGTGATTCATCGAGAGGTGTTGCTGCTAAAACCACCTGTTTCTACTGAAAGTCTTCCATCAGGCAGTGTGCCGCAAGACAATACAAGGCTATGTTGATGGACGGTTCTGACCATGCATCAGCAGTCAAACTAAGGTTAGATTGGGCAGAAACTAAATCACACACCTTGCTTTGTATCGCCTTATGCATGTCAGGTATCAAAAATGTGGAAAAGAACTTCTGACTTAAAGAGTTTTAAAGCACGGTTCTGCTTTGGTCATCAGATGTCGAAATCCAATGTCTTCAACAATGGAAAATAGGTAAACATCTACAGCCATGAACTCTGCAATAGCTTTGTGCCAAATAATAGCTCTGGGGTTGTCAAATACAATTGGCTGCTTCTAGTCCAGCATGGCGTCAATAGTTAGAGTACAAGGAATTGATGCACTTTTTGCAATAGGAACTTCTCAAGATCCATCCACTCACCATACACAAATCATGCCAAAACTTTAGTGGTCTTGAGATAAATGCCAAAACTTGTGTTTAAGATAAATGTCAAAACTTGTGTGGTCTTGAGATAAATGTCAAAACTTGTGTGGTCTTGAGATAAATGTCAAACTTGTGTGGTTTTGAGATAAATGCCAAAACTTAATCAAAGACAGTACAAGATGAAATATGGATCATAATGAGTACAAATGTAATGGAGATGCATAGGATCATCATCAATTTCACAAAACTAGCATGAACAATGCCAGAGAAAGCTTTATTCTTCTCTCAACATCAATGGATTGATAAAGATGGTGCTTGTAAATTACTGCAAAACATAAGAGAAGGGTTCATCATGTTTATCATCTATGGCCTGAGACTGGTACTGGGCATCTGAGAACACGATATTTTATACAATGTCATGATGGAGCCAGTTCTGGTGATGGGACCATCCGCTGGTGATCAGATGTGATTCCAAGGGTCCAGTACAGCATAGCATGAGATGCTTCACTAATTTCAGTGGTGCTATCCAAGTCTAGAAGTCAGGAATGGGTATCCCAATATAATCAATTATTGTAGCTGATACTGGTTCTGATTATATTTAAAATAACTAGTGTTGAGGTCAGATCTGATACTGGAACTGTCAGGTGCTATCTGTTTTAAATTTCATGGCAAACTTGATTGATATACCAGGTCTGTGGAGCTGAAGCCATCACTGGTGTTGAACCATCACTGGTGTTGTCAGTAACCATGTGGTATCTGGTGCCACAAATCTGGTACTGAATATCCATGGAAAAATCTGTTTACATTATGTTGTCTATGTTGATAATATATATATCACAAGGCAGCAGCAGTGGCAAGAATGATAGAATCCCCATCCTTGATTGTATTTTCTTACTCTTTCATTGCTCATGGCATGTGGTAACAAAGGTTGTCAATGGCTTTTCAAATCAGTCTGATCAATTATGACCTGAAATGCAACCCATACTTGGGCCAGGGCTTGTACTGGAACTGATCTGGTGAGTAGTTGACATCAGTTTAGCTAACAATATTTATAATGTAGTTGAACTGAACAAAGTACTATTGACTCTATGGCCAACAATCATGATGGTGCTGACACAACAAAAAAGTTAAGACACAAGAAGTGATAAACTGGGCAAGAAAATAAACAAAAATAATTATGGATACTTCCATGTGTGAGTAAACTGCTCAGAATTGCAAAAATGGTGAAAAGGTACATTTGGATATCCATTATTTATGAAGCGCGAAGCTACTTACTATAGTTTAATTTCACACAGCATCACGAATTTTATCTGTAATTTAATACATTCTCAGATCTGTGTCAATAGTACATAATTCATTTAAAATACTTTGTGTGAAACATATTAGGTACTTTTATTTATAGCTAATGATCCTGACTAAAAGCTTACTGAGTTACAGAAAGGATACAATTCATGATGCTGTGTTGAAAGAAGTGAAAAAGACAAAGCCAAATTATTGATCTGGATCATCTTATACTTAGCATTAACTTATATGTGGATGAAGGATAGAAAATTTGCCAAATCTGTTCATTCAACTCCTGCATCGACTTATAGGCAGCCCTACAGTAGAATGTCAGTTGCTACAAACCTGCTCGTGTTGAAAGTCCAACCATTGTGTCACGATTCTTCCAGTATGTGATGTCATTTTTAAAGGCCAAAAAGTCAAAGAGAAGCTGAAAAGAACATATTTATTTTCTGGTCATTCTTATTTTTGTTTCTATTACATGCATATCATTGGTGAAACATGATTTCATAATTTCTTCTAATTTATTATGAAATTACATTAAAACCAGTCTTTCCAAATAAATTTAAGATAAGGCCATTCCTCAAATACAACCATGTTTGATCATTATTAGTTTGTAATTTCCCCACATTCCTGCTTAATATAGATTTTATAGGTTATCCCACATCACATATGACTCTTGTCTCACATGTGATTCATTATATCACACATGTGACTCTTCCATCACACATGTGATTCTTGTCCTATCTCACATTTGACACCTTGCATACCACACATGTGACTCTTGACCTATCTCACATACGACTTTTCCTATCTCAAATGTGACTCTTATCCTATCTCACATGTGACTCATATTCTATCATACTGGTGATTCTTCTATTACACATGTGACTCTTCCATCACACATGTGACTCTTGTCCTATCTCAAAAAAGGAATTAAATTAACTGCTAACTTTTACAGAGACAATAAAAGCTTGTGATTTAAAATGAACTTCCAATTCATTATCATTTTTATTTCTTAGAATGATTCTTCATCAGGCCCCATGCTTCATGAGTGACTGCAACTGAATCTTTTAACACATTAACCCCTGGAGGTTTTTGCTTTTTTTGCATGAAATGCGATTAGGAAACACATTTTGGGGAATATTTATGAATACAGCCTAATATATCGACTTCCATGCAAATTTTATTACATAAATGTCTTGTTGTGCTAAAAAAAATGTTTCCATGGTTAGTTTGCTGGTGCATGAGCAGAAGGTGAAAAGTTAAGAGTTCTATTTCTTTTGTGGCCTAACATTCGTATATAAGACTCTTTATTCAAAATGTCCACCTTATCCTACTTTTTGCATAGGTTCACCTGTCTGTGTGCAATTCAGACTGGTCTTAATTAGATCTGAGGCCATAAAGTCTAAAATCTGGATACAAATTGGATTCAGACCATGAGAGAATTTTAGGTGGAAAAACAAACGGGTCCAAAAATTTAGGTTTTTCCCTCTGTATTTTGTAGTACAACTAAACTCTCCAGATTATTTGATATCACTGTAGAGCTAAATCTGTCTACCTTTCTATAATACCACCCAATTTAGTGTATCATGCATGACCCTGACACTACAGACCTTGGAAGTAGGCTACTACCTCATGTCCCATAAACTCTGAGCTAGGGGTTAATGTGTTAACAAGATTTTTGAAAAAAAAATTGAAAATTGTCACGGAATGGTTAAATTTGTAATTTATGTGCAGTGTTGATGGACAAGTGATTAAATATGCAAGGAATATTCAAATTTGGTGGTATCATGAAAAGTGACTGTTTAACACATTAACCCTAAGGGTTTTTGCTGTTTTCGCATGAAATGTGAGTAGGAAACACATTTTGGGGACTATTTCTGAAGGCATCCTAATACATCGACTTCCAAGCAATATTCCGTTAGACCAATATCTAGTTGTGCTAAAAAAAATGTTTTCCATTTGGTTAGTTTGTTGGCGCATGAGCAAAAGGTGAAAAGTTGGAGTTATTTTTTTCTTTTTTGTTTTGTTTAATGGACCATAATTTTCATATGGAGAAGACTTTATTCAAAATGTCCACCTTATCCTACTTTTTGCACAGGTTCACCTGTCTGTGTGCACTTTAAACCAGTCTGCCTTAAATCTGAGGTCATAAAGTCTAAAATCTGGACACAAAATCGGTTTACGACCATGAGTGAATTTTGGGTGAAAAAAAACAGGTCCAAAAAATTAGGTTTTTCCCTCTGTATTTTGTAGTACAACTAAAATCTCCAGATTATTTGCTATCATTGTAGAGCTAAATCTGTCTACCTTTCTATAATACCACCCACTTTAGTGTATCATGCATGACCCTGACGCTACAGACCTTGGAAGTAGGCTTCTACCCCATGCCCTGTAAATTTGGCGCTAGGGGTTAATGTGTTAAACAGAACACTGCTGTACTAGTAGTGCTGGAATAAATCAGCCACTGATAGTAATCTTGAAACAAATTCATACATTCTAGCAAGTTGTGAGTGAGCCACATTGAATTTCTCTCTGCTTCCAGTAAGCTTGTATCATCCTAATATCTGTTAAGTTTGAAAAACAGGCAATGTGAGCATTATTCATTATTCATTCATTGGTAAACAAATTAGTATATGTTGTTTTTTTATTAATCTGATAATGCATTTTTAAATTTAAAAACTATCCTACAAACTGATCTAAGGTTAGATCATCAATCATACCTTTCCATATAGTACATGCAAACAAAACTGGCGTCAATTTGTCTTACAACTTATTTTATCTGTGAGGATTTGTGAGTTTCTGATTAGGTCCATCGATGTGGGATTGGGAAAACCATAACCTTGTCTCATAATTTATAGACAGGAACTAGAGGACACCTTATTCCTGCAGACAAGTTGTGACCCTTTGTGTGGGATTTCCCACATCATATACTTGCCAACCTTTCAGACTCTTATATGGTTTATAAGTAAAATCAAACTTCAAGAAAATGTTGCTGCTCATCATGAAATAGCCAATAATCTTTAATTAAAATGACTTTAAAATTCTCAATCATGGTAATTAAGTGCTTCATCAACACACATCTCTTCAATTTACTGAACTTCAAATGATTCCATTTAATTTACTTTACCTATGCAAATTAGCTTTTTATATTCTACCTTATTATATCTGCAAACTTGTAAGGACCCCTCAGCACCAAAAACAATCTTGCTATTGTCATTCAATTAAGATATCTGTGTAATTGTCACAGTGGTTGTTTCTCTGACCACTCAAATATTTCCTTTTAATCACCTTTATGACAATCAACTGAATACTGTCATTATGCACAACCTTTAATTGTTTATACTCATTACAGGCCTATAGCATGCTGTCAGTAACAGGTGCTCTCTTCAGTCAATTACTGAAAATCATTTTTTATAAACACATCCATGTGTATGGGCTGGGAGTAAAAATGATGGTGTTAAGTGACGTTTTCTGGCATGTATGACAGTAATATATATATATATATATATATATATATATATATATATATATATATATATATATATATGTCAAATTCTTTAAATTCTTAAAATTTGAATAACTCCCAACTCAGACCATGTACTTTCTCTCACATTCAGTCCACAGGTGACTTAGAGGGTTACTCTGCTAGCATTAGTATAAATGTTGTTCTTATTGTTATTTCTTCTTTTCAAGTTCGGAATAACTTATAACTTTTTAGGTGCCTTATTTAATTGAAAAGACAATGCAATTGTAAACTGTTCTTCTGTTCAATCAAAAGTCAAGGTGACTGTAAACTATTTTCCTGTCAGGGACAGTGAAATTGTAAAATGTTCTTCTGTCCTATCTAAGGACAGGGCAACTGTAAACTTCTCCTGTTCAATATAAGATCATGGCAATTATAAACTAACTCGCCAGAGTATTTGAAAAAAAAAAATCAAAGCCACTTTGACAAGAAAATCAGTTTAAAAAAAACAGCTATTACTTCAGCGTCCTTAGTGCACTACAATAGATTTCTGAAAATAATGCATAAAACAAACTCTGAAAAATAACTATATCACATATTAGACTTATTTTTGAATATATGCATAAAATTTGAAGACGTGTTTGCTCATAATTTTCCTATAAATACAGATTTGCTAAAATGATGTAGTGGTCTATTGGTTTGAGTGTCTGCCTAGATGCAGGTTCGAACTCAGGCTGATTCATACCAAAGACTGATAAAAATGGTACAAGCAGCTGCCTTGCTTGGTGCTCAGCATATAAAGAGGTTAGTGCATGGAGTGGTTGGCCTGGTGTCAGGATAATATGACTGGGTGGGACATCATGCTACGTGTCTGTGGCATGATGCCCCAGTGGTAGACATCACTATAAACTATCATACTGCAGACATCATAGCGATATGACGGAAACATGGTTAAAGCTACATCAAAAATCCAAATTGCACACACTCTTACAGACATGTACTGTACCAAAGATAGCTATACACCTCATCTGCTGGTCTTGCCTTAGTAGCTCTGAGTTTTGTCAAACACTCTGACAGTTACATTCGACTGACATGTAAAACCAAAGACTTAAAGTACATGTATTATGCATGGTCAAGACAAAGGAAGACAAGACTGAATTAGAACTTAACAAATTACTAACAAACCATTGCTAATCAGAATATTAATAAATTGACAATTCAACATTTCCTATTATGTATTACAATTAGGCATGTAATGTTAGTGTTAAGCTTTGATGCTTTACCACACAGACGCACAAGGTTTTTTACTGCTGAGGCAACTGGTCAGATTCTGGTAGAATTCGAACCTCCACTCTTTCAGTTACAAGTCCAGCATGCAAACCACTAAGCCACAGCAATAACAATAATGCAATAATGACATTACCTATATGAAATGCAGCAATAACAATAATGCAATAATGAAATTTCATACATGAAATGCAGAAATAACAATAATGAAATTACTTACATGAAAAGCAGCAACTGTAAATGTCAGCATCAAGAAGTAAAAATTAGTATCGGCAAACATTCCTTTGATTTCATCTGTATCTTTTTCAGTAAAACCTACAAAAGATTTTGGAACAGTGTTACAAGTCCTTAATCCTAAATATCATTTAAAGGTCCTTAACTGCTTAAGATCAATTTTTTTTTTGGGTCTTATTTTTAAGAACCATGCTTACTAAAACAGACATAAACTACTATATAATTATTACTGTTAAAAAGTATACACAGACAGACAGATGTACATATCTCTACAGTGTGACTCTGAAATAACATGCTCTGTTATCACAAGATTTCAGATATAACACGGTATTGATGTGGCTCCCAAACTTTCACATACATGTTTTTTCTGATACATGAAGAAAGAAAAAAAATCTTTCTTAAAAGCACCCCCAAAAAACCGTAAAAAGTTTATTTTCTTTTTGAATAATACAAGACGATTGTGGTGTAGATCCTGAAAGTTTTTATGTATTTTTCTTATACAAAAAGTTTTTTCTTTCTTAAAGGTACGAAAAAAACCATGTACAAATTTTATTCAGGGATCGTGCATAGCTATGCTAATGACGCAAATTTTATTGTTTTCTTTTACTGGCAGTCAAATATACCATCTGGTGATTTTTTTTATTGCCAACATTGTTGGCTTTTTAAACTTGTATATACAACCATTGGTTTGGAGTGAAGAAATTCAGTCCCCATGAAAGGAAGCTGCAAACTAAATATAAAATACAATGAAATGTATCCATTGTTACATAAACAATTTCTACATATTGACAAACCATCTAAACAGTGCATTGTTATATCATAATCCACTTATCTTGACATCTAGCATGAGAACTGTATGTTGTGAGATATCGGCTTTAAATTTTTTGTACTTAACATTTCTGTAAATGTAGATCAATCAGACAAGGCATTATCTCATAATCTATCTTTCATCAGATTTTTGGGTGCTTGGTGGTGGTGTTGTTGTAAGGGTTTAGCGCTATTTTTCAGCACAAGATAGGCTATACATGGCAGCCAGTATTAATGGTGGAGGAAGAACCCAGGAAAAGCCGAGAAAGAACCACCGACCCACAAGAAGCTACTGGCAATCTTTCTCACATACCCACATTGGCCCAATCTGTGACTCAAACCCACGCAGACAGAGGTGAGATGGCAGTAATCTGTAACAAAGATCGCTTTAAACCACTTGAAAACACGGGGCCCCCAGTAATTGCAAGTAATTAATATATAGATTGACATTTGTATGTGGATGGTAAGGAAAATTCCTCTTTTCAATCAGAATTAAACCCTTCAAAACACTCGCAGCATCACTCCAATACATCATCATCATCATCATCAGTCTCTTGACTTAGTGTGGTCGCTGAGGCACTGTGCTGCTGAATATCTGACCAGTTCCCTCCACTTGTCTTGATCATGTGCTAATGCCTGTGTCTCTGCAAAACTCTTCCTGGTCCATTCTGTGATGTTGTCAGTCCACTTTTGTGTCTACCTCTCCTTCTGTCACCTTGGACACTACCCTGTAGTACTGTTGTGGATTGACTGTTGGTTCTGGTGACATGGCCATACCATTTCAGCTTTTTCTTTTTGACAGTGGTGAGGAGGTCTTCATAATGGCCTACTTTGTGCCTGATGGTGTTACACACTTCTTCATTTGTGATGTGGTCCATGTAAGAGATGCACTCCACTATAAGAAATGTAAAAAGTAAAACAACTTCCCTCCCCAAAACAGATCTTACTGGTTGGTCTATTCAATAGGCAGGGAAGAACAGTAACTACAATTGACCAAACGACGAGTGTCTGCCTCAGATGCGTGAGGTCATGGGTTCAAACCCTGGCCAAGTCATACCAAAGACTATTACAAATGGTACTAACAGTGGCCTCACTTGGTGCTCAGCATTAAGATGCTAGTGTTGGGACTGGTCAGCCTGGTGTCAGGATAATGTGACCGGGTGGGACATCATGCTACATCTTTGCGGCTTGATGCCCCAGTACTAAACATCACTATAGACTTCCACACTGCAGACATCGTATGACTGAAAAACTATCATCATCATCATGACAATTAGGATCATAACAGTATGAATTAACAAAAAATCCAATGGTCTTTATACTTTCAACAAAAAACAAAACGGTATTTAGGAACAAAAATATGGAACTCACTTCACACTCACATTTGATGTGTTGATTAATTAAAATTCTTTTTAAAAAATGTCAATGCAGTATTTCAAAACTATATATTAACAAACTAGAAAAATATCAGTTTGTGTTCTGGAATTTATTGCAGTGGTACTCTTCAATTTTATCACTTGCTTGTTTTGCATCTTTAATATCAGCGTATTTATAAAAGTACGTAAAAATACTTTGTATACATAAAGTCAGTGTACGAAATTCTCTACTTTTGTACCTAATGTTATTTTACGAAAAATTATAATTCTGATGTGATATGTATGTCACATTTTTGCAAAATGGTATAAAGGTATATCTACTCTATTTTCGGGCCTATAAGCTAATGTGGAATATAAGTTGAATACACTAATTTTGTAAATTTTCCATCCTTTGTCCATATTCGGAGTATAAGATGAGGCCAGGTCACTAACTTTTGATGTTTGTGAGTGATGTGCATCATTACAAATGTATAGAAATATCTAAAGTGAATTGACACCTCTCTCCATTCAAAATAAGGTGGGAAAAAGCAAATTTTCTATGTAAATTGTTTCTTTGAAAATATATAACTAATTACATTACCAGCAGGGATATAAACTTACTATGTCCCAAATCCAGCCCTTTGAAAAAAACAAAAAATGATTTATCCATCAATATCATATAGACAAAGGGCAATGGCTACTGACAATTACCTGCCCTTCACAGCAACAGGTTTTGCTAATTTCAATGAGCAATGGATCAACAAGTATACTCACATGGGTGGGAAATGGGTGGGTAATTATTTTTGGAGAACATAATTCACTTAAAAGGATATTTGCTTTCTCCATTAAATAATACCCAGATCAAATTAACATTAGGAGAATAGGTACTAAGAGGAGGTAATAATGGGCTTCACACATACAGCATTGAAGGAAGATGGCTGGGCATCCCATATACAGCTTTGAAGGAAGATAGCTGGGTATCCTACATACAGCCAAGAAGGAAGATGGCTGGCGTTCCTCTATGAAAGATAACCTATACTCCTAACCCCCCAGTATGTAGTTGCTTGTGAGGGTAAATTTGAAAGTTTTAACTAATAAACTATTTTAAATTGCTCTAAACTGGACCCACCCCCCACTCAACTGATCTTGTACTAAAACTGTAATGGCACTCAATTTGGGGAAAAAGTGGGCAGCTGAAAATGGAAATTCTAAGACCAAGGTCATTATTGCATTCTCTGAACATATGTGAAAAAACAACAGGCATATTGATTACAATTTCACCTGAATTACCCCTAAGCATGGGCCATGCAGTGATTACCATATCACCTGAACAACCTGAGCATGGGCCATGCAGTGATTACAATTTCTCATGAATTACCCAAGCATGGGAAATGCAATAATTACAATTTACCTCAATTACCCCTGAGTATGAGCCATGCAGTGATTAAAATTTCACCTGAATTACTCCTGAGCATGGGCCATGCATTGCTTATAATTTCTCCTGAATTACCTGAGCATGGGCCATGCATTGCTTACAATTGCTCCTGAATTACCTCTGTGCATGGGCCATGCATTGCTTACAATTTCACCTGAATTACCCCACAGCATGGGCCATAGCACACATGCATGTGCATACACACACAAAATACTGGCATATATAAAATTTCAAACAAAGTTTTTCCTTCAACTTTGAAACAAATCCTAGAAAAAAATATCTTACCTAGGCCATGAAGCTTTCCAAATGATTCTATCATGTTGAGCCACATCCTTAGCTTCCCTATGGAGATAGGTGAATAGGTTATTGTCAATGGAAGTTCCATGGTTTTCTCTGTAATTGGCTGAAAATGTGACAATGAATTCCTTTAAAATCAGATTTTTCTGCATGTGCACATTGTATATCAAGTTAAGAAAAAAGCAAATTATATTTCCAAAAGAAATTTACAAAAGTCAGTGTTCAGTTACAGATTTTTTAAAACGAAATGCTACAATGAAATTAGATATGTAATTGTAACAACAGAACAGCTTAACAGAAAATTCTACAAGGAAAAGGGTAATACTACTTAGAGAGGTATTCAAAATACTAACCATACTAACTTCAAAATAAATGACAAAATTCAAGGTTGAGTTTAAACAAGCATGCCTTGGAGGGATTCGTTTGTTTGTTTGATTAGGATTTTTAACGTAGCTTTTAAAAAAATTCAGTCATATCACTACGATGTCTGCAGTGAGGCAGTTTATTATGTCTACCACTGGGGCATCAAGCCGCAGATATGTAGCATGATGTCCCACCCAGTCACATTATCTTGACACCAGGCCGACCAGTCCTAACACTAACCTCTTAATGCTGAGAGTCAAGTGAGGCAGCTGCTAGTATCATTTTTGTAAGTCCAGTGGGACCCTGCTATAACACACCCCGTTATAATACCAATTCGGATATAAAACGGTCGTGGCATGGCTCCCGAAATTTCAGGTAATTAATTACACGTATTTTTCTCAAAGACCAACAAAAAAAAAATCTTGTAAGTATGAAAAATAAAATACGTCAAGAGTTTAATTATCATTCTCATACAGTGGGACCCCGCTATAACCCGAATTCGGATATAACCCGGTCGTGGCATGGCTCCCGAAATTTCGGGTAATTTATTACAGGTATTTTTCTCAAAGACCAAAAAAAAAAAAAAAGTTTAATTATCATTCTCATATTCGTCTAAACAGTGCGAAAAAGAACGTGTAGAAAATGTATTATCAAATTTCTTCTAGTTTTGTGCCAAAATAAACGTTGGAAATACGAACCAATTGCTGGGCCTACTGAGAACTTTGATCTTTGTTTATTGTTGAAAAATTACAGCTCATAAGTGTCAATATTATAATTACTGATTCCTGAGTAATGAAGCCATCGTGTCTACTTTGTGTTTGTCTTGAATGCATTCCGAATACAATCGTTGCTCAAATAATCGCCGATATATGTTCTCTTAATTTCATACACAACTAAGCAACAGCCAATGAGGCGGTTGATAAAAGATTCTCACCAGAATGTATAAATCAATTAATTTAAGTACATTGTTTATCATCAAAGTGAACTGCCAAGCTAAACAGTGACATAATTCAGTGGTTAAAATAAAGCTAGTTCTGCCTGCTGTATTTATTAGTGTACATCAAAAGAACATGACGCAATAACTGGGCGGCAAGTTCAAAGGACTTTGACTAGCAGCTTGGGTGGGAAAATGTACTGAAATTTACAATGACTGAATTCAGAGACAGAAAGATCCTGAGATGTACATAATGTTATTATATGAATACACTTTAGCTTCCATTATTTAATCTATGGACATGTACTATTTCATCATTCATTTCGTACACCCGTTTCGTAATTTTTGTTTTTTTCTTTTCATTGAATTCAGTCACATAATGATCTGTGACAAAATTATTGAATATTTTACATCCGTGTGTGGATATTTTCGATGGAAATATTTGTATTATGGATTCAATGTATGTTACAAGATTCGCTGGTGAGTACACGGTGTTGATACTCTTTTCATGCAATAGATTATACATGTATACATAAATTAGACACGTGTATGTACCAATGCATGGTTCTCTGAATAAAGTAATATATTATATCTGCAATTTCTGTTACCACAGGAAATGTTTTTCTTATTTAATATATATTGATCAAAAGTGGTAATTGTGCCATGCATTTTCGCACCCGTCTTTATGTAAACCCCCCCCCCAATTAAATCCAAAAATGTGTTGGTATTGTATATGGTTGCTTATAACACGGTTCGGTTCATAGCCCGGTCAGATTCTATGGCTCCCAACTACCGTGTTATAGCGGGGTCCCACTGTGCTCATCTAAAAAGTGCGAAAAAAAAAAGTGTAGAAAATGTATATCATTTTGGGGAGGAAATCACACACAAAATCGAATATAAAATAATCGTTGTATGGCTCCTAAAATTTCAAAAATTAACAAATTTCTTCTAGTTTTGTGCCAGAATAAACATCGGAAATACGAACCAATTGCTGGGCCTACTGAGAACTTTGATCTTTGTTTATTGTTGAAAAATGACAGCTCATAAGTGTCAATATTATTATTACTGATCCCTGAGCAATGAAGCCATCGTGTCTACTTTGTGTTTGTCTTGAATGCATTACAAATACAATCGTTACTCTAATAATCTCCGATATATGTTCCCTTAATTTCATACACAACAAAGCAACAGTCAATGCGGTGGTTGTTAAAAGATTCTCACCAGAATGTATAAATCAATTTATGTACATTGTTTATCATCAAAGTGAACTGCCGAGTTAAACTTGTTCAAATCAGGGGGAAACGATTTATACAGCATCAAAGAAATAAAAGCCGCCAACATGTGTGCGTGACTTGGCAGTGTTGTTTTATGCAATCTGTTGACTAGTAAATTCGAATTCTGCAACTGAGAACTATAATTGACTTTGCCAAGAGCAAATGTGACATTAGCAGAAAGCAGCTAAAAATCAGAGTTTTTCAAAAAATAATAACTATTGACAGATGAGAAATGTAATGGTATAAAATGTATATGACACAGTGGTCTCGGAAATGCTTAATTACGTGTATTTGAATGCAAATATTTGATCTGGGACACATAAATCACTCTATGCAGGAGTCCTCCGTACGCATGCAAATAGCTGGGAGACAAAGATAGTGTTGATTACTTTATAATTTTAGCTGTGCTGATATTTACAGTGACATAATTCAGTGGTTAAAATACAGCCAGTTCTGCCTGCTGTATTTATTAGAGTACATCAATAGAACATGACGCAATAGCTGGGCGGCAAGTTCAAAGGACTTTGACTAGCAGCTTGGGTGGGAAAATGTGCTGAAATTTACAATGACTGAATTCAGAGACAGAAAGATCCGGAGATGTACATGTAGTTATTATAAGAATACACTTTAGCTTCCATTATTTAATCTATGGACATGTACTATTTCATCATTCATTATGTACACCCGTTACGTAATTTTTTTTATTTTCTTTTCATTGAATTCAGTCACATAATGATCTGTGACAAAATTATTGAATATTTTACATCCGTGTGTGGATATTTTCGATGGAAATATTTGTATTATGGATTCAATGTATGCTACAAGATTCGCTGGTGAGTACACGGTGTTGATACTCTTTTCATGCAATAGATTATACATGTATATATAAATTAGACACGTGTATGTACTAATGCATGGTTCTCTGAATAAAGTAATATATCTGCAATTTCTGTTACCACAGCAAATGTTTTTCTCATTTAATATATATTGATCAAAAATGGTAATTGTGCCATGCATTTTCGCACCCGTCTTTATGTACCCCACCCCCAATTAAATCCAAAAATGTGTTGGTATTGTACATGGTTGCTTATAACACGGTTCGGTTCATAACACGGTCAGATTCTATGGCTCCCAACTACCATGTTATAGCGGGGTCCCACTGTCTTTGGTATGACTCAGCCGGGGATCGAACCCATGACCTGCCGATTCTGCGGCGGACGCTCCAACCACTAGGTCACCAGAGCCGTTCTACATACTTATATACATTCATACATTATAAGTCTTTTGGTGAAATCCCCATTTCATAATGATCATCCATTCAGAGAAGTGACAACAAGATTTTTAAGAAGGCATCCCAGAAGCCATATTGCATGTATGATGAATGGTGACAAGATTTTCATTCCAGTCATTATGGCAGCCATACTGGACCTCTGATTTGCATCATTTTCATTTAGAACCAATTTAATATCATAAAAAGTCTGTTGGTGAAAACCCCATGTTGATATAGAAATCCACTTGGGAGGAATAGCAATAATATTTTCATGATAGCCAATATGGTGGCCATTTTGGACCAACCAGACACAAGTTTTGGAATCTGTGACATGTGTAATGTAATTTGGATTTGCAGAGGTCAGTACATTTTGTGCCAGAATAAACATCGGAAATACGAACCAATTGCTGGGCCTACTGAGAACTTTGATCTTTGTTTATTGTTGAAAAATGACAGCTCATAAGTGTCAATATTATTATTACTGATCCCTGAGCAATGAAGCCATCGTGTCTACTTTGTGTTTGTCTTGAATGCATTACAAATACAATCGTTACTCTAATAATCTCCGATATATGTTCCCTTAATTTCATACACAACAAAGCAACAGTCAATGCGGTGGTTGTTAAAAGATTCTCACCAGAATGTATAAATCAATTTATGTACATTGTTTATCATCAAAGTGAACTGCCGAGTTAAACTTGTTCAAATCAGGGGGAAACGATTTATACAGCATCAAAGAAATAAAAGCCGCCAACATGTGTGCGTGACTTGGCAGTGTTGTTTTATGCAATCTGTTGACTAGTAAATTCGAATTCTGCAACTGAGAACTATAATTGACTTTGCCAAGAGCAAATGTGACATTAGCAGAAAGCAGCTAAAAATCAGAGTTTTTCAAAAAATAATAACTATTGACAGATGAGAAATGTAATGGTATAAAATGTATATGACACAGTGGTCTCGGAAATGCTTAATTACGTGTATTTGAATGCAAATATTTGATCTGGGACACATAAATCACTCCATGCAGGAGTCCTCCGTACGCATGCAAATAGCTGGGAGACAAAGATAGTGTTGATTACTTTATAATTTTAGCTGTGCTGATATTTACAGTGACATAATTCAGTGGTTAAAATACAGCCAGTTCTGCCTGCTGTATTTATTAGAGTACATCAATAGAACATGACGCAATAGCTGGGCGGCAAGTTCAAAGGACTTTGACTAGCAGCTTGGGTGGGAAAATGTGCTGAAATTTACAATGACTGAATTCAGAGACAGAAAGATCCGGAGATGTACATGTAGTTATTATAAGAATACACTTTAGCTTCCATTATTTAATCTATGGACATGTACTATTTCATCATTCATTATGTACACCCGTTACGTAATTTTTTTTATTTTCTTTTCATTGAATTCAGTCACATAATGATCTGTGACAAAATTATTGAATATTTTACATCCGTGTGTGGATATTTTCGATGGAAATATTTGTATTATGGATTCAATGTATGCTACAAGATTCGCTGGTGAGTACACGGTGTTGATACTCTTTTCATGCAATAGATTATACATGTATATATAAATTAGACACGTGTATGTACTAATGCATGGTTCTCTGAATAAAGTAATATATCTGCAATTTCTGTTACCACAGCAAATGTTTTTCTCATTTAATATATATTGATCAAAAATGGTAATTGTGCCATGCATTTTCGCACCCGTCTTTATGTACCCCACCCCCAATTAAATCCAAAAATGTGTTGGTATTGTACATGGTTGCTTATAACACGGTTCGGTTCATAACACGGTCAGATTCTATGGCTCCCAACTACCATGTTATAGCGGGGTCCCACTGTCTTTGGTATGACTCAGCCGGGGATCGAACCCATGACCTGCCGATTCTGCGGCGGACGCTCCAACCACTAGGTCACCAGAGCCGTTCTACATACTTATATACATTCATACATTATAAGTCTTTTGGTGAAATCCCCATTTCATAATGATCATCCATTCAGAGAAGTGACAACAAGATTTTTAAGAAGGCATCCCAGAAGCCATATTGCATGTATGATGAATGGTGACAAGATTTTCATTCCAGTCATTATGGCAGCCATACTGGACCTCTGATTTGCATCATTTTCATTTAGAACCAATTTAATATCATAAAAAGTCTGTTGGTGAAAACCCCATGTTGATATAGAAATCCACTTGGGAGGAATAGCAATAATATTTTCATGATAGCCAATATGGTGGCCATTTTGGACCAACCAGACACAAGTTTTGGAATCTGTGACATGTGTAATGTAATTTGGATTTGCAGAGGTCAGTACATTTTGTGCCAGAATAAACATCGGAAATACGAACCAATTGCTGGGCCTACTGAGAACTTTGATCTTTGTTTATTGTTGAAAAATGACAGCTCATAAGTGTCAATATTATTATTACTGATCCCTGAGCAATGAAGCCATCGTGTCTACTTTGTGTTTGTCTTGAATGCATTACAAATACAATCGTTACTCTAATAATCTCCGATATATGTTCCCTTAATTTCATACACAACAAAGCAACAGTCAATGCGGTGGTTGTTAAAAGATTCTCACCAGAATGTATAAATCAATTTATGTACATTGTTTATCATCAAAGTGAACTGCCGAGTTAAACTTGTTCAAATCAGGGGGAAACGATTTATACAGCATCAAAGAAATAAAAGCCGCCAACATGTGTGCGTGACTTGGCAGTGTTGTTTTATGCAATCTGTTGACTAGTAAATTCGAATTCTGCAACTGAGAACTATAATTGACTTTGCCAAGAGCAAATGTGACATTAGCAGAAAGCAGCTAAAAATCAGAGTTTTTCAAAAAATAATAACTATTGACAGATGAGAAATGTAATGGTATAAAATGTATATGACACAGTGGTCTCGGAAATGCTTAATTACGTGTATTTGAATGCAAATATTTGATCTGGGACACATAAATCACTCCATGCAGGAGTCCTCCGTACGCATGCAAATAGCTGGGAGACAAAGATAGTGTTGATTACTTTATAATTTTAGCTGTGCTGATATTTACAGTGACATAATTCAGTGGTTAAAATACAGCCAGTTCTGCCTGCTGTATTTATTAGAGTACATCAAAAGAACATGACGCAATAACTGGGCGGCAAGTTCAAAGGACTTTGACTAGCAGCTTGGGTGGGAAAATGTACTGAAATTTACAATGACTGAATTCAGAGACAGAAAGATCCTGAGATGTACATAATGTTATTATATGAATACACTTTAGCTTCCATTATTTAATCTATGGACATGTACTATTTCATCATTCATTTCGTACACCCGTTTCGTAATTTTTGTTTTTTTCTTTTCATTGAATTCAGTCACATAATGATCTGTGACAAAATTATTGAATATTTTACATCCGTGTGTGGATATTTTCGATGGAAATATTTGTATTATGGATTCAATGTATGTTACAAGATTCGCTGGTGAGTACACGGTGTTGATACTCTTTTCATGCAATAGATTATACATGTATACATAAATTAGACACGTGTATGTACCAATGCATGGTTCTCTGAATAAAGTAATATATTATATCTGCAATTTCTGTTACCACAGGAAATGTTTTTCTTATTTAATATATATTGATCAAAAGTGGTAATTGTGCCATGCATTTTCGCACCCGTCTTTATGTAAACCCCCCCCCCAATTAAATCCAAAAATGTGTTGGTATTGTATATGGTTGCTTATAACACGGTTCGGTTCATAGCCCGGTCAGATTCTATGGCTCCCAACTACCGTGTTATAGCGGGGTCCCACTGTGCTCATCTAAAAAGTGCGAAAAAAAAAAAGTGTAGAAAATGTATATCATTTTGGGGAGGAAATCACACACAAAATCGAATATAAAATAATCGTTGTATGGCTCCTAAAATTTCAAAAATTAACAAATTTCTTCTAGTTTTGTGCCAGAATAAACATCGGAAATACGAACCAATTGCTGGGCCTACTGAGAACTTTGATCTTTGTTTATTGTTGAAAAATGACAGCTCATAAGTGTCAATATTATTATTACTGATCCCTGAGCAATGAAGCCATCGTGTCTACTTTGTGTTTGTCTTGAATGCATTACAAATACAATCGTTACTCTAATAATCTCCGATATATGTTCCCTTAATTTCATACACAACAAAGCAACAGTCAATGCGGTGGTTGTTAAAAGATTCTCACCAGAATGTATAAATCAATTTATGTACATTGTTTATCATCAAAGTGAACTGCCGAGTTAAACTTGTTCAAATCAGGGGGAAACGATTTATACAGCATCAAAGAAATAAAAGCCGCCAACATGTGTGCGTGACTTGGCAGTGTTGTTTTATGCAATCTGTTGACTAGTAAATTCGAATTCTGCAACTGAGAACTATAATTGACTTTGCCAAGAGCAAATGTGACATTAGCAGAAAGCAGCTAAAAATCAGAGTTTTTCAAAAAATAATAACTATTGACAGATGAGAAATGTAATGGTATAAAATGTATATGACACAGTGGTCTCGGAAATGCTTAATTACGTGTATTTGAATGCAAATATTTGATCTGGGACACATAAATCACTCTATGCAGGAGTCCTCCGTACGCATGCAAATAGCTGGGAGACAAAGATAGTGTTGATTACTTTATAATTTTAGCTGTGCTGATATTTACAGTGACATAATTCAGTGGTTAAAATACAGCCAGTTCTGCCTGCTGTATTTATTAGAGTACATCAATAGAACATGACGCAATAGCTGGGCGGCAAGTTCAAAGGACTTTGACTAGCAGCTTGGGTGGGAAAATGTGCTGAAATTTACAATGACTGAATTCAGAGACAGAAAGATCCGGAGATGTACATGTAGTTATTATAAGAATACACTTTAGCTTCCATTATTTAATCTATGGACATGTACTATTTCATCATTCATTATGTACACCCGTTACGTAATTTTTTTTTATTTTCTTTTCATTGAATTCAGTCACATAATGATCTGTGACAAAATTATTGAATATTTTACATCCGTGTGTGGATATTTTCGATGGAAATATTTGTATTATGGATTCAATGTATGCTACAAGATTCGCTGGTGAGTACACGGTGTTGATACTCTTTTCATGCAATAGATTATACATGTATATATAAATTAGACACGTGTATGTACTAATGCATGGTTCTCTGAATAAAGTAATATATCTGCAATTTCTGTTACCACAGCAAATGTTTTTCTCATTTAATATATATTGATCAAAAATGGTAATTGTGCCATGCATTTTCGCACCCGTCTTTATGTACCCCACCCCCAATTAAATCCAAAAATGTGTTGGTATTGTACATGGTTGCTTATAACACGGTTCGGTTCATAACACGGTCAGATTCTATGGCTCCCAACTACCATGTTATAGCGGGGTCCCACTGTCTTTGGTATGACTCAGCCGGGGATCGAACCCATGACCTGCCGATTCTGCGGCGGACGCTCCAACCACTAGGTCACCAGAGCCGTTCTACATACTTATATACATTCATACATTATAAGTCTTTTGGTGAAATCCCCATTTCATAATGATCATCCATTCAGAGAAGTGACAACAAGATTTTTAAGAAGGCATCCCAGAAGCCATATTGCATGTATGATGAATGGTGACAAGATTTTCATTCCAGTCATTATGGCAGCCATACTGGACCTCTGATTTGCATCATTTTCATTTAGAACCAATTTAATATCATAAAAAGTCTGTTGGTGA
Organism: Unio pictorum; assembly: GCA_030141615.1. Taxonomy (NCBI): domain Eukaryota; kingdom Metazoa; phylum Mollusca; class Bivalvia; order Unionida; family Unionidae; genus Unio; species Unio pictorum. The sequence continues at coordinate 17,419,154 of JARLTB010000052.1, forward strand.
AAACCCCATGTTGATATAGAAATCCACTTGGGAGGAATAGCAATAATATTTTCATGATAGCCAATATGGTGGCCATTTTGGACCAACCAGACACAAGTTTTGGAATCTGTGACATGTGTAATGTAATTTGGATTTGCAGAGGTCAGTACATTTTGTGCCAGAATAAACATCGGAAATACGAACCAATTGCTGGGCCTACTGAGAACTTTGATCTTTGTTTATTGTTGAAAAATGACAGCTCATAAGTGTCAATATTATTATTACTGATCCCTGAGCAATGAAGCCATCGTGTCTACTTTGTGTTTGTCTTGAATGCATTACAAATACAATCGTTACTCTAATAATCTCCGATATATGTTCCCTTAATTTCATACACAACAAAGCAACAGTCAATGCGGTGGTTGTTAAAAGATTCTCACCAGAATGTATAAATCAATTTATGTACATTGTTTATCATCAAAGTGAACTGCCGAGTTAAACTTGTTCAAATCAGGGGGAAACGATTTATACAGCATCAAAGAAATAAAAGCCGCCAACATGTGTGCGTGACTTGGCAGTGTTGTTTTATGCAATCTGTTGACTAGTAAATTCGAATTCTGCAACTGAGAACTATAATTGACTTTGCCAAGAGCAAATGTGACATTAGCAGAAAGCAGCTAAAAATCAGAGTTTTTCAAAAAATAATAACTATTGACAGATGAGAAATGTAATGGTATAAAATGTATATGACACAGTGGTCTCGGAAATGCTTAATTACGTGTATTTGAATGCAAATATTTGATCTGGGACACATAAATCACTCCATGCAGGAGTCCTCCGTACGCATGCAAATAGCTGGGAGACAAAGATAGTGTTGATTACTTTATAATTTTAGCTGTGCTGATATTTACAGTGACATAATTCAGTGGTTAAAATACAGCCAGTTCTGCCTGCTGTATTTATTAGAGTACATCAATAGAACATGACGCAATAGCTGGGCGGCAAGTTCAAAGGACTTTGACTAGCAGCTTGGGTGGGAAAATGTGCTGAAATTTACAATGACTGAATTCAGAGACAGAAAGATCCGGAGATGTACATGTAGTTATTATAAGAATACACTTTAGCTTCCATTATTTAATCTATGGACATGTACTATTTCATCATTCATTATGTACACCCGTTACGTAATTTTTTTTATTTTCTTTTCATTGAATTCAGTCACATAATGATCTGTGACAAAATTATTGAATATTTTACATCCGTATGTGGATATTTTCGATGGAAATATTTGTATTATGGATTCAATGTATGCTACAAGATTCGCTGGTGAGTACACGGTGTTGATACTCTTTTCATGCAATAGATTATACATGTATATATAAATTAGACACGTGTATGTACCAATGCATGGTTCTCTGAATAAAGTAATATATCTGCAATTTCTGTTACCACAGCAAATGTTTTTCTCATTTAATATATATTGATCAAAAATGGTAATTGTGCCATGCATTTTCACACCCGTCTTTTTGTACCCCACCCCCAATTAAATCCAAAAATGTGTTGGTATTGTACATGGTTGCTTATAACACGGTTCGGTTCATAACACGGTCAGATTCTATGGCTCCCAACTACCATGTTATAGCGGGGTCCCACTGTCTTTGGTATGACTCAGCCGGGGATCGAACCCATGACCTGCCGATTCTGCGGCGGACGCTCCAACCACTAGGTCACCAGAGCCGTTCTACATACTTATATACATTCATACATTATAAGTCTTTTGGTGAAATCCCCATTTCATAATGATCATCCATTCAGAGGAGAAGTGACAACAAGATTTTTAAGAAGGCATCCCAGAAGCCATATTGCATGTATGATGAATGGTGACAAGATTTTCATTCCAGTCATTATGGCAGCCATACTGGACCTCTGATTTGCATCATTTTCATTTAGAACCAATTTAATATCATAAAAAGTCTGTTGGTGAAAACCCCATGTTGATATAGAAATCCACTTGGGAGGAATAGCAATAATATTTTCATGATAGCCAATATGGTGGCCATTTTGGACCAACCAGACACAAGTTTTGGAATCTGTGACATGTGTAATGTAATTTGGATTTGCAGAGGTCAGTACATTTTGAGAAAATTCAAGATGCAAAAATTAAAGTTTATTTATTGCCATTCTTTTTACCAGCTAAAGAAATGTTTCTGTCCTGTCACTTGCATGTGCATTGTTGGAAGGACCCAACCACCCTACCTATGTACATGACCCAGCTTCTACTGCAAGTCAAACACTGTATCTAAAAACTTTAACATGGAAATATTGCAATGTAGTTGTTGTGTGACAGTCCATTTGGCCTGCAGAAATTGTCATGTTGTTACTGAAGAATAATTGTAGAAGGCGTAATGTGGAATTTATTGAATACAAGACATCAATACAGCTTGGAAGGGGAGTAAAGTCTGCCTTGAGAGTATATTTGCTATCGCTCTTACACCCTAGTGAATGTATAACATAAACTAGCTGTTGGTGTGTATCAGTTCTAGTCCATTGTGGGATATCTGATTACATTTACTGTCAAGTGATATTTCAAAGCTAATTAGATTAAGGCTTACACTACTTCTCCCCATCTGACAAGTTTACATTAAAACGAAACATGATCTGATGACCGCATTTCTAAACAAGCTCCATTAGTTTATTTTGTTTTCTACAAGTTCAGTCTCTCAGGTGGTTTTGATAACCTTCCTGAACGTGTGAAATATCCGTTTTGAGTGGTTGGCATTGCTTTGCTTTCATCTGAGTCAGTCAATGTATCAGGGTTTGAAGCAGTCACTCTGAGAGGCTCTGATAATGTGGTAGGCATTGAAATTAAATTTCTCCTATTACGTCGTATCTCTCTCTCTCTCCCTCACGAGTTACTACCATGTATGAACGAGATGTAGATGCCTCAGATTTAATTATCTCTGATGAAAATTTATCTTTAACCCATACTTTATTCCCTACCTGAAGTTTTTTCATATTTCGGGTGCGGTGTCTACGATCATAATTTCTCTTTTGAGTTTTCTTTTGATAGTTTTCAGATTTCTTCAGTTTTATTAAATCTTGCTATTTCGGCTCCAAATTGTTTGGTGCCATTGGCAAAGTTGTAATTTTCTTCCCATCAATAATTCGGCAGGGCTATATCCATTTGGTAATGGTGTTGCACGATATGTCAAAAGAGCTATGTAAAGGTCGTTTGCTTTTTTAAACATTCTTTTAATTGTTTGAACAGCTCTTTCGGCTAGATCATTGCTCTGTGGATATTTCAGACTACTTGTAATATGCCTGAATCCATAACTTTTCACAAAATCTTTGAGTATCGCGGATGTGTATTGCGAACCATTATCTGAAACTAATACTTCTGGTATACCATGTCGCACAAAGATTGACTTGAGATGATTGACCACTGCTTTAGAACCTGTGCCTTGCAATTTGGTTATTTCAATGTATCATGAGAAATAATCAGTCACCAAGAGATATATTTGACCATTCAGTTCAAACAAGTCTGAAGCGACTCTTTGCCAAGGTCGACTTGGAAATTCATTTGGTATCATTGGTTCAGCTTGATCTCTTGAGTTTTCTATGCAATTTTGGCAAGATTTCACCAAGTGTTCTAGCTGAGTACTTAGTCCTTTCCACCAAACTGACGTTTTGGCGCATTCACGGCATTTCACTATGCCTTGGTGACCATCGTGAACTCTCTCAAGAATTTCTTTTTCAAGTGATTCTGGTAATACCAGGCGTGTACCTTTCATTAAAAGACTATTTTTAATTTTTACCTCTATCTGCCCAGTATGATTGTAGTTTTCCGTCAATAGCAGATTTCTCTGGCCACCCCGTTTCACAGAAATGTACAAGTTGTTTGCAAATCGAATCATTTTGATATTCAGACTTCATTTGTTCAAGTCGAGAATTTGATGCATGCAAATTACTAACTACGAAATCAACGTAGGCGTTAGTTTCAGCCTGAAAGTCTCTGTCACTCTCAGAGTAATAAGTTAAAGGTGCTCTGGATAGAGCATCAGCAGTTCATAGATTCTTGCCAGCAACATGAACTATGCAAAAGTTGAATCTCATCAAACACATTCTAAAGCGTTGAATTCGAGGGGTAAATTTCCCAAGATTTTTGTGCTCATTAGTGATACTAATGGCTTATGGTCAGTTTCATGTTTGAATTGTGACCCAATTAAATAGCTACTAATGTGTTCACAAGCCCAAGTGATTGCAAGGGCCTCTTTTTCTATTTGAGCATAGCATTGCTCAATTTCTAACATACCTTGTGACGAGAACGCCACCGGTCTCAGAGTGCTACCGTACTTCTGCCGCAGCACAGCACCTAGTCCAAATGATGATGCATCTGCAGATACAACTATTTTTCTATTTGGATCATAATGTGCTAAAGTAGGTGAAGATATCATTTCTTGCTTGATATCTCTAAAAGCTTGTTCTTGATCTGGACCCCAAGTCCATGACTTTTTACCTTTCAAAAGCTCACGTAATGGTTTTGATTTTTCTGCCAAATTTGGACTAAATTTGCCAAGCTGATTTGCCATACCGAGAAATGTTGAATCTTTGTTACGCATTTTGGTGTTTCCATTTCAGTTATAGCTTTGAATTTTTCTGGATCAGGTCAGCAACCATTTTCGTCAACAATATGCCCAAGAAACCTTATGGATGGTCTCGAAAATTCACACTTTCAGTGTTCAAAGTGACGCTGGCCTTTTGAATCGATTTCATGACCATTTCTAGTCTTTCGTCATGCATTTTCTGCATTTCCCCAAAAACAAGAACATCGTCAATGTGACAGAGTGTTCCGTCAAGTCGTTCCAGAGTTTCTGACATCTATTTTTAAATAAAATTATGCGCAGAACTGATCCCGAATGGAAGGCGATTAAAATAAAACTTACCAAAAGGAGTAATGAAAAGTTGTAAGGCGGCGTGAATCTTCTGACAGGTTTATCTGCCAAAAGCCTAAGTTTGAATCAAGTTTGGTGAAAAACTTTATGCCTGCTAGTTTTGCAAGGGAATCTTCAACTGACGGTAGTGGGTGGTTTTCTCTTTTAACCGATTCATTCAGTTTAGTTAGATCCACGCAAATTCTTACCTTACCGTTTGGTTTTGGAACAACAACCACTGCAGCACACCACTCAGTGGGCTCATCTACTTTTGAAATAACCCCCATTTTTTCCATTCTATCCAACTCCTCTTGAACTTTATTCAATAAAGGGATAGGAACCTTTCTTGGGGTAAATAAGGCATAAGGTTTGGCATTTTTGTCCAGAGTTATATTATAGAAACATTTTGTTTTCCCTAGACCGTTAAACAAATTTGGATATTTTTCGTGATAGTCCCTATCTAAATTTATGGACTTATCGTGAATTTTGCTTGCATTTTGTGAGTTTTTATCTGAGGCATTTACAGAGGATATATTTACCCATTCAATAATCTTAAGAGCCTGAATCGCGGGCCTACCCAAGAGTGCCTGTCACAACAAATATGTCTTGTACACTGAATGCATTGTTTGATTCCAGTCCACATGTAAATTTTCCCAGCACTTTAAGTTCAGAGTTTCCAGGTCCATACAGTTTTCGAACAAACTTTGAAAGTTTTTGTTCTCCGATTTTTCGTAAATCCTTCTCAGGAATTACAGTCACATCAGCTCCGGTATCAATCTTGAATAAAAGTGTAGAGTTGTTCAATCTCACCCATGTTATCCATGGTTGACCCTTCTTTGTGCTAATAGTCCCTAGAAATCCAGGTTCCGCTCTTGATTCTATTGGATGAACTGTTGATTTTGACAGACAGCATTTTGCATAGTGTCCTCTTTTTTTACACTTATAGCATTCTGCTTCTTTTGCTGGAAACTGGTCTCGAGAATGATTTCCTTTCTTTTCACATCTCATGCATCCTTTTCTGCTGACATTATTTTGTTGAGCATTTGGAAATTTATGTTTCTGTTTCCAATACTTCAGTGAAGATGATTTTACTGCATCCATTTCATTCATTCTCCACTTGCTCGTATCATTGTTTGTTGCTTTTTCACAGCCTCATTTTGTCAAGCTTGACTAACGGCAGATTGCAGAGTTAGATTTGCATCTAACTGCAATTCTTTTGACAGTTTTGAATATTGCAGTCAAACTACAAGTCGATCTCTGATCATTTCATCATGTAGTGGCCCGAAATTACAATTGTCTGCTAACACATATATACCTAGCTGTAACAAAACTGTCTACTATTTCTCCCTCTTCCTGTTTCCTTTGAATAAATTTTGCTCTTTCAAATATTACATTCCTCTTTGGAATGAAATATTGCATGAACCTATCTGTCACAGGCTTCCACTTCTTTTGGTCATCTTCTGTCTGGTTGAATGAAGACAAAATGTCATCAGCCTCATTTCCCATGGAATTAATCAAGGTATTCACTTGAATTTCTTCCTCTTTTTCACTAAGTCCAGATGCTTGATGAAAGTGTTCAAAGCACTGAAACCACTTTTCCCAAGTTTCTGGTCTCAAAAAGTCAAGTTTGTCCGGATTTGTAAACTGAAATGAAGCCATCTTCAACTCTGATAATTTCAATCCTGTGTTTTTACCACTGCCACCACCATTGGCTTCAGTATGCTTTTCTATTCTATTGTTACAGACCCTAGAGAGAACTGGCCATATTCTGAACCATTCTATTTGTGAAAAGTTACAAATATTCCTCCTAATTAAGTTTAAATGATCAGTATATTTTCAATATTGCTTCTCTTTGTTGTGGACATAGTAAATATGTTTATTCATTGGCTTGTTTGAAAATTTGATTTGTGACTTGTTGAATTTGTCTACATCATTAACTTTATCTTCTATAATTTCAAATGCTTGTTTGGTTTATTCAAACAAATATAATAAATTGAAAGCTAAAGCACCAGCTACATGACAGTACATTGTTGATTTAGAATGAAAGTAGTTACTAATAAACAATACTATTTTTAGATGCAATATATAAAAATAATGCATGATTCTGATATGGAGAAAATAAAAATAAGTATCTGATACTGTATATACAGTTAACACCAAAAAGGGACTCTGGACTCTAAGGCCATTTAGGCTTGAGATCACTAACCTGGCTAACATCCAATGAAAAGCTAAACGAAAAAAGGGAGCATCATCATTGGTGGCTCAGTCTCAAGAAACCATGCAAATAGTGCCTTTGGAGTGTCGTCTGTGGTTTTGACATTATCTGATGTGGCTGTGCAGGCCTATGCACGTGTGACAGTCCTAACTGCAGTTGGTGCAGACAAAATCGTAAGTCTGAGTTACTGGGTTGCTGCCACATGGTTCTTTCTCACACGTTTCTCTGCCGCTAACTGGCCTCTCCTTGCAACAGCGACTGCTATGCCCTTGCTTACCATCAATCTCCAGGTACCTCAGTCCTTGGCCAGCACTTCCAAACCATAAGGTGAAATGTTGCATGCCTTCATGTCCCTCTTGCACACATCCATGAAAGGGAGTGAGGGGTGACCGAGTCTTCTGGTGTCAGCAGCCAGCTGTCCATATATAATGTTCTTTGGCAACCTCCCATCCTCCATATGTCAAACGTGTCCCAGCCATTGAAGGTGGCATTTGTTCAGCAGGGAGTACATGCTGGATATACTTGCATGCTGCAAAATCTTGCTGTGTTGGACGCGGTCTTGATTTTCAGGATGTGTTTTAGGCACTGTATATGACAGGAGTTCAGCTAGCACTCTTGCCTCATATAGGTCTCACTTCCATATAGAAGGGTGCTGAGAACACAGGCCTGGTAGACTTATATCTTGATGTACTCTATCAGTACATTGTTGTCCCACACCTTGTTCATCAGTTGTGCCATGATGGTGTTTGCCTTTCCACACCTTCTATCCAGCTCCGCATCAAGCGAGTGTTTCTGAAGGTTGACTTCAGGTAAGTAAAGTTGTTGACTGTTTCCAGAGTTAACCATCAAATTTAATATAAGGGGCAATGGTGGTATTGCGTGCTGACCTTTGTTTTTTATAGGCTGATGGTGAGCCCAAACTACTTGCAGACATCAGCAAAATGGTCTCCCAGTCTCTGGATCACATCCTTGGTGTGGGTCACAAGAGCTGCGTCATCTGCAAAAAGCATCTCCCTGATGAGCACTGACCTCACTTTGGTCTTTGCATGCAGTCATGCCAGGTTGAACAGCCTCCCATTGGACCTGGTGTGTAGTCATCAGTGGACAAGTCGCAGGCATAAGACAGGAGCAGGGAGAAAAAGATCCCGAAAAGGGTTGGCACCAGCATGTAGCCCAGCTTCACACCACTGTTGATTGGGATGGACTCTGAGAAGGATCTATCATACTGTTTCCTTCATATCGGCATGGAAAGAGATTATCATGCTAAAGAATTTTGAGGAGCAACCAATCTTACTGAGTTCAAATAGGCCCTTCCTGCTGACCAGGTCAGAAGGGGGATTGGTACCGTTGATGAACATCATGTAGAGTGGCTGACCTTACTCTCTACTCTTCTCTTAATGTTGTCAGAGGAAGAAGATCATGTCATATCTTTCTCGTGTTGTAAGACTTATGGCAAAATCGTAAGAGTTGGCAGGTCTGTCATAGCCATATGCTCTTGGTAACAATATCCAAGTCAATATAGATCAAATGACCTTGACCTTAAAATAAACACGATTAATATGATGTGCAGCACACCTCAAGGTGATGTTATATTCCTTAGTCTCAAAACTTTGAAGTTACACAGTGGAAACACAATTATGATGGATGAACAAACGGACATACATAAACATGTCCCCCAGCTTTAAGTGCAAAGGCATCCCCGAAAAATTGTTGATATTAACTAATTTATCAATTAAGGTTTTCCAAAAAGCATTTTAAATAATGAACAGATGAGATTAAAACAACAGTTCTAACAATAATATGTAAGAAATAAAGTTTTTTTTAACATACAGAAAAATGCCATTTGCCATGAGCTTAAATCACTATGAATCATATATATATATATATATATATATATATATATATATATATATATATATAAAAATGCTGCTGTAAAGTCAGTCTGGTTCCCTGAAAAGTTTCACTAATTCAAAGCTGAAACCCGGATCCAAATAAAACCCAGATGAACCAATTATCCTGATTTTTGGATACCTGATGTTATTAATACCTCTCTCTCATCTAAGGAATATCCATCATTTATCAAAACTGCCATTGTAAAGCCTCTGCTGAAGAAACCAACACTCGACCATAATGATTTAAAGAACTACTTCACAGTTTCTAATCTCCCATTCATATAAAAATTTTTAGAAAAAGTTGTTCTAACCCAACTTGTATCTCGTCTGAATTCAAACAGTCTTTTTAGCATTTTACAATCTCATATCGCCCTTGTCACAGTAATGAAACTACTCTTTTGAAAGTAGTTAATGACATTTTCTCTGCTTTGGATATCTGAAAGATTACAGTCCTCACTATCCTTGATTTGTCTGCAGCATTGGACACAATAGACCATGATATATCACTTAACTGCCTCCAGCACATATTTGGCATTCACAATACAGCCTTACTGTGGTTCAAGTCAACAGGACACAAATTGTATCATTCTGCATATGGAATGCACTCCAGCCCAGTTGAAGTATGTGGAGGTTTTCCACAGGGGTCTGTTTTTGGACCGGTTCTCTTCATTCTTTACACTCAGCTACTCTCAAGTGTCATAGATCATCATCCAGCGGCTGACCAATTGTACGCTGATGACACCCAAATATACAAATCTAGGCAACAAAATGAAGGTGATGCTACCATCCAAGGAATAGAGAAGTGATGTGAAATCATGGAAGACATGTAACAAACTACAGATGAATGATGATAAAAACTAAGGCCATTCTGTTAAAAACACAGCTGCACAGATCATCCTTAGAGTACCATGATCAGAGCACACCTTTCTCAGCTGGTCTGTACCCTACACTGGCTATCCATTTGATCTAGAATGAAACAAAAAGTTTGTTTTCTGTGCTACGTTTCACTGACAGACTCCAATACAACATACCTATCTGGCCTCAACCATGTGTAAGGACCAACAAGATACATACACTCCTCTTCTGACAATCAAATACTCATTATTCCTACTATGAAAACAAAGTCATATGGGCAACGTTCTCTTGTATACTAGGGCCCAGCAACATGGAACAAACTGCCCACTGAATGCAGACACAAAGACACAGTGATCCCCAATCATGAGTGCTCTTAAAACTCACCTTTTGTGACTGCAAGAACAAACTTAAAGACCTAATGTTTGTTACCTTAAATATTTTCAGCATATTTTTATGTTATATATATCTTAAAACGTTGCTGGTATCTTGTTAAAATGGAGCAAATATTTATTTATCAAAAATATATAATATATCTCAATAATTCCTGTCCAATTCTGGAATAACTAGAAACATGGAGCAATAACTGTGTAACTTTTTCGGAATATGGTATCTCAATAAAATATTCTTAATGTAAAAATGAAATGAAGTCCATGAGAGATGTGATATGATGTTACATGAATATATGGAACAGGTGGATGTGGATTACAATATATGCCCCCCTGCCACATATAGAATGGGAGCTTACAAATGGATAGATTTAAAAAGAGAAATATCCAAAACATAAGATCAGAAGATGAAAATTCTTTTGTTCTTGTTGCATCTAAGTTTGTAAAAAAAAGTTTGCAATTATGACAGTTAAAGAGAATGATTCTCTGCAAATTGTTGTCTTGGAAATTTTTTCAAGCATTCTTGTTTGATGACCGTATTTGTTTTCTTACTTGGAGATCCTTGACTCTGAAGCTGAGCTGATCAATGTACACAATAGGCAAATAATCACCATCTGGAGAATTCCTAGGAAAGGAAAAAAGTGCCATTAATAGAAATGTTGAACTTAAAATGATTATTCATTTGTAAATTCAAACAAGTGACCCAAGTGGGCCTAAAACTGCTCACATAGTAAAATAACTTAACAGTGGATTTCACCAAGTCAGCCTACATATTGTACTTTACCCTGACAAATATCCTTTCTAAGATAAAAGCCTAAAAATCATGCAGTCTCTTGCTCATAACTTAAGACATCAAAGATCATTACAACCTGAACACATATAACAAATTTGATGGATAATGTATGAGAAATGGTCTCTACATCTAGATGGGGAACAATTCAGCCAATCAATGCAATGTATCTCATTAATATGCACAGATCACAATTATCAAGGATCCATCTACAACAATGATAATGCAAACTTTAGGTAGAGCAAAATTTGACTGGAATTTGGTCTCTTGACACCAGCCAGCTCAGAAATTCAGATACAAGATTACGTCACTAATATATGTAGATTTCATCAAACTCATCCAACAGCTTGATAACATGTCAGATCAAAATCTGTTAAAAAATACAGTTGCTAGAATGGTAGATTCTTGAAAGTTGAGTCAGTTACAGTACAGTGCAAGGGATTTTTAGAAATCAGGTGTCAGTTGGGGAGTGGGGTTGCGAGAGTGAAGAGAATAAAGCAAGAAAACCTTCACCATCTCTTAATTGGTCCTGATGTTGTTGCTGAGGCAACTTGCAGAGAGCTACTCAGCACACCAATCTTTCTTGTAGAATCATAATGGATGACCTCCATGGAGTGGTCATGGGGATATGGTCTCTATCAAATGGGACTGTTTTACTATGATCTATGCAAGCATGCTCATTAGAAGTTCATGGGGGAATGGAGTCGAGATCGTGAGATAGAGTTTTTATTTGATTAGGATTTTTAATGTAGCTTTAACAATTTTTCAGTCATATCGCTACAATATCTGCAGTGAGGCAATGTTACGTTGAAGTTTGTAAAAGCAGCTATAAGCCTTACAAAAGTTTTTGACTGAAATCCTGAATCCAAAGATATGCATTTTATTTCTATAGCCAGATGGATAAGCATTAAATCTTTTCCAAGCTATGCACAGAATAGGCTGACATATTGCAAGTCATGAAAACACTGGGGTGTTATCCGGTGTGTTAAAAATTAATATTATTTTGAATAGAATATTCTGGTGACAATTGCCTCTTTCAAATGGTATGCATTGCAGTATTTTATTTTTGTCAATAGGTCAAACTCGGTATGCATTTTGCTTCAATATAGGTAACAAAAACCTCAAGTGTGCAGAAATGCCCAACATCATTGTAATACAAGGGATACTTTCTCATTAAACTCCAAGATTCAACAACCTGGATGACCAAATATTGCTTTAAAAAGATAGCAGTCCATTTTCAAATCTGGGTTTACTCCCACCACATTTTTCATATTTGGGTATTTAGGTTATGGTGTGGGGGTCATTGCAATTGCGTATAAAAAATGTGGAATTTTCTGTCACTGTGTGGTAGCAACATATAATAGTTGCTTACCAGCTGGCCTAGAACATTTTACCTTATATTATATCGACTCGTACTTGGATGAAATCGATACGAAAATGATTTTCTCAGAAATGGCAAGTATTATAATTGTTATGACTTTAATCCACTAACAGACTAGAGGAAACTATGTCATAGATGAAATCTGACCCGGTAGTCGTCATTTGCATTACTAGTCACATGACTTCACAAATCTCAAACAACGACATTATAAGTCCAATAGTCATGTGATATCAACAACAAACTCCTTTTACTTAAATTCAATTATATTAAATGAAAGTCAAGTACCTTTTGTAAAAACCAGCAATTTGGCCAGTCTGATTTATCTAGATGAGAGCACGTCAATATGATAGTCACATGATACAACAAAACATCAGAAGTTGTTCTCAGAATATATAAATATGGAAAATTTTGTGTTCTTTTGTTTTTTGTATTTTTAGTACAACAAGTATATAACTTTCATTTATTATTTTTTAAAATCTTTTTCTCTACAACATTTGAAAATGGGGGTTGTTAGATTTATGTACTCATGAAATAAGGAATGCAAATCGCGATTACCAGGAAACATTCCATCAATGCCATAGTTTTATCTGGTCATTCAGCAGATTAAAGACAATGATTTTAATACTCACAATTTCTGAGAAAAAAATTAATTCATATCGATTTAATGCATGCATCGCTTGACCTAACAATGTTTAAAGTTTGCTAGACCATCCGGTAAGCAACTATGCTTTGCCATCACCATGTTGGCCCCTTGTGATGCTAGACTGGTTTTCATACCTACCATGTAAGGAAAGATACAGATATAGAGCTGACTTTGATAATAAAAGTCTACTTGACAAATCTAATCCATTGCAGAGACCCAAATCTGCCATCACATAATGTGCCAGCATATATGGGTCAATGCAATTTGTTAGGAGTAATTTGTAGAATGACACTGATCTAGTGGTGCAAAATGTTGCAGATAAGGACCTATGTTTTTTGCAGCAGGACATGACATATAGACTAGTAGATATGGTATATACTGGGAGATATGGTATATATCGTATATACTGGGAGATATGGTATATACTGGTTGATATGGTATATACTGGTAGATATGGTATATACTGGGAGATATGGTATATATCGTATATACTGGGAGATATGGTATATACTGGTAGATATGGTATATACTGGTAGATATGGTATATACTGGTAGATATGGTATATATGGTATATACTGGGAGATATGGTATATACTGGTAGATATGGTATATACTGGTAGATATGGTATATACTGGTAGATATGGTATATACTGGTAGATATGGTATATATGGTATATACTGGTAGATATGGTATATACTGGTAGATATGGTATATATGGTATATACTGGTAGATATGGTATATACTGGTAGATATGGTATATACTGGTAGATATGGTATATACTGAGAGGAATAATAGCACTACTAGAAAGAAATACTGTCCGGTGATTATACCTTATAAGTTGGTATATTTCTCCCATCAGGGCATTCCTATCAAATGCTATGTTATCTTCAAGGACATTGACCACTACCTTTGATCTCCAGTGTGATATTGGCACCCCTTTGCTTACAACATTTGTCTGTAATAAGACGAAAGAAATAACATTATTAGCGCTTTGAGCATAAAATAAAATTTGAATGTTTCTCTCAAGAAAGCAGCCACATTTTATGTTCCACTGCAACTATATAATTCAGTTTAGTAATACACCAGTCCTATTGTTCTACATTTCACAAAAAAACTGCAATATTTAGCCCCCAAAATTGGATGCTGTATTTGCTCCCAAAAAGACAGATGGGAAGTAATTTAAGTAACTTGTATCATTAAAATATTAATTCTCAAGTTCTGTTTTGTCCAATAGACCCTCGCTCTTTATTTACAGTATAAATTAAAGCAAGTACAGTATTTCTCTAAAGATAAGCCATAGGAATTGTATGGTGGCAGAAGGGATTTATTTTTTAATAAGGCTTTCTTAGATAGAAATTCCCAATTTATTTTGAATAAACTTATCATGAACCATTGGCTAGTTAGAAACCATTTTTTAAAAATGTGATTGCTATGACTAAACAATGCTTAGAAAATTTACCTGGATGTATCCAACCAGGGTGGAAACTATATATTAATATCAACGACTTTTCTAAAGTACACATCATACCCACATTTAAAAAAAACCCACTAAAGCATCATTGTTCATATTTGATATATAAGGTTTTTTATACGTCACAACAGACATGTGCCTATTAAATTTGCCTATAGCCATGTAAGGGGATGCCATTGTGACATTCAGGTATGTATCAAGGACTCCTAATTATGTGAAGATGACAAAGTGATGAAGCTGAAAAGTCAGAAACTTTGTTGTTGATGAAAGAAATAACAGAAGGATTGGAAAGTTATAGAGTGAGTATACTTCACTAAGAAAATGAAACTCCTCCAACATCCTTTATGGTAAAAAGAAATTCCAGACTGTTTCTCTGATTTTGCAAAGATTCTTTGTCTGTAGAAAGCTTGCTACCCTGCCAAAGCATAAGAACTGAAGAATTCTCAGAATTTGGTGCCAATCGCCAATCACGGTATGAAGGGGAAATCACTCCAACTGTCACACAGGCAGACTGAGAACTTTAAACTTTTTAGTTAAAAGGTTTTAGCCTGAGAGGGTTGGATTTTTAAGGTAGTAGTACATGTAATTCTCCTATGGTATTCTGACTCCGAATTATAAGACACTGGATAATCAAATTTACTAAATTATCATGATGCCACTTATGTTATGTAAAACACTGGAAGGATGAAAACCAGACTCCAGACTTCATATGCTGTCTACATTTTTTTAACCTTATATGCTGTGAAATTTAAAAGTTTCACAAAATTATAAAATACTTTGGCTACAATTACCTTAGAAGATTAATATCAGTTGAATATATTTTAATGACTTTGGTTTGAAACTTGAAAATTGAAAAAAAATGCAACAGCTAAAACATTTCAAGAGATTAAAAAACAATAAATTCTATACATATCTATAACTTGCAATATGCATTGCTACATCATAATGCAACTGAAACCAAAAGTTTAATATTTTTTCATTGAAATATGAGAAAGAAAATAAAATACAACCTCCAATAAAGAAAAAGTCCTTCCCCTTTAAATCTGTCAAATTAACACCATCTTCTGATATAATTCTGTTGGCAATGAAAAATCTGTCCCTCTCTGTGCCAAAAATTCAGTTTCAAGCTCCGAGTTGGGACATTTGGTAACTTGAATTTGATCAAAGGATGTATAAAAAAAATCCCACCTTTGATTTACACTTTATATTCAAGAATTTTGATTTAGGTCATGTCAGTAATATATTCCAAAGGGAAGACACTCATACAGTATTTTTATTGGAAATTTAAAGGCATTAACACATTAACCCCTGGAGGTTTTTTCTGTTAATGCAAGTAGGAAACATTATGGGGACTTATTTGTGAATACATCCTAATACATAGACTTCCAAGCAATTTTCCAACAGCCAATGCCTAGCTGTGCTAAAAACATTTTCCATTGGTTATTTTGCTCGTGCATGAGCAGAAAGTAAAAAGTTGGAGTTCTTTATTTTTATCTATTATTTTGGGCTTAACGGACCCATAATTTTTGTATGGAGAAGATTCTATTAAAAATTTCCACCTTATCCTACTTTTTGCATCCTACAGGTTCACCTGTCTGTGTGCACTTCAGACTAGTCTGCCTTAGATCTGAGGCCATAAAATCTAAATTCTAAACACAAAATCCGATTCCGACTGTGAAGAATGGGTGAAGAAAATAAAAACAGGTTTAAAAAATTAGGTTTTCCCTCTGTATTTTGTAGTGCAACTAAAATGTCCAGATTATTTTGAATCATTGTAGAGCTAAACCTGCCTACCTTTCTATAATACCACCCACTGTAGTGTATCATATAAATAAGCTACTACCTCCTGCCCTGTAAATGCAGCACTAGGGGTTAATGTGTTAAGCAGTTACTTATTCTGATATTCTGGAAATATCCAGAAAATTAGAATGCCCAATACAATCAGACTCGCAACATTCAGGATCTGTAACTTTGACTTCCTTACTGACAAGCAAATGTTTAATGATTTACTCTAAGTATCTATCTGTATTCTGACGTTTTTAAGTTGAACTAGAGTTTAGCACCTAAAAGTCAATAGAATGTTGCATGCTATAAATCAGCTATCAAACTGTGAAATATAAACAACACTTACAGAATCTTTCTTCTCTCCCAGCAGATTAAATGTTTCTGACTGTGGTAATGCGTAAGATGTTATTGGCGATGATTCAAATGACGAATATTTTGTGACAAATGGATCCTCCCCTCTTGGATGCACAAAAACATGGAGAAAAAGAGTTCCATTTTTTCGAGTCTTCATGGGTATGGACACATTGAAGGTCCTGAAAAACAAATACAGGTACCTATAATTAAGACATATCATAGAAAGCTATCACAAGTAATATGATCTCATACTGTGATAATATAATTATATAGCTGTGATAGGATCTCATACTGTGATATATAATTGTATAGCTGTAATATAATCTCATACTGTGATATATAATAATATAGATGTAATATGATCTCATACTGTGATAATATAATTATATAGATGTAATATAATCTCATACTGTGATATATAATTATATAGATGTAATATGATCTCATACTGTGATACTATATTAGCTGTAATATGATCTCATACTGTGTTAATATAATTGTATAGCTGTAATATAATCTCATACTGTGATATATAATTATACAGATGTAATATGATCTCATACTGTGATAATATAATTATATAGCTGTAATATCTCATACTGTGATACTATAATTATAAAAATGTAATATAATCTCATACTGTGATAATATAATTATATAGCTGTAATATGATCTCATACTGTGGTAATATAATTGTATAACTGTAAAATGATCTCATACTGTGATAATTTAATTGTATAGCTGTAATATGATCTCATACTGTTATAATATAATTATATAGCTGTAATATCTCATACTGTGATACTATAATTATAAAAATGTAATATAATCTCATACTGTGATAATATAATTATATAGATGTAATATGATCTTGTACTGTGGTAATATAATTATATAGCTGTAATATGATCTCATACTTTGGTAATTTAATTGTATAGCTGTAATATGATCTCCTACTGTTATAATATAATTATATAGCTGTAATATCTCATACTGTGATACTATAATTATAAAAATGTAATATGATCTCATACTGTGATAATATAATTATATAGCTGTAGTATGATCTCATACTGTGGTAATATAATTGTATAGCTGTAATATGATCTCATACTGTGGTAATACAATTGTATAGCTGTAATATGATCTCATACTGTGATAATATAATTGTATAGCTGTAATATGATCTCATACTGTGATAATATAATTATATCTCATACTGTGATACTATAATTATAAAAATGTAATATGATCTCATACTGTGATAATATAATTATATAGCTGTAGTATGATCTCATACTGTGGTAATATAATTGTATAGCTGTAATATGATCTCATACTGTGGTAATACAATTGTATAGCTGTAATATGATCTCATACTGTGATAATATAATTGTATAGCTGTAATATGATCTCATACTGTGGTAATATAATTATATAGCTGGATCATATTTTGTCATTAACCGCTCCGGTGGCTTAGTGGTTAGAGCGTTCGCCGCGAAAGCAGGAGGTCGTGGGTTTGATCCCCGACCAAGTCATACCAAAGACTTACAAAAATGGTACTAACAGCTGCCTCGCTTGACACTCAGCATTAAGAGGTTAGTGTTAGGACTGGTCGGCCTGGTGTCAGGATAATATGACTGGGTGGGACATCATGCTACATGTCTGCGGCATGATGCCTCAGTGCTAGACATCACTATAAACTGCCTCACAGCAGACATCGTAGCGATATGACTGAAAAATTGTTAAAGCTATGTTAAAAATCCTAATCAAACAAATAAACAAACAAAAAAAAAGCTACAATGTAAAGCCTTGCTTCATTTACATAAAAACTTCAGAACTTTTGCAAGAAATAATATATATATATATATATATATATATATATATATATATATATATATATATATATATATATATATATATATCAGTAATTCACCATACAACTACAGTCACCCTTTCATTCAAAAGCACAGGCTCTCCTTGCTTACAGTTTTATTCTTTCAAACAAGTGTACTCTTGATGTTTCAAAAGTTCAACTCCCATTACATATGAAAAGGAAAAACACAATGGAGAGAGTTTGTAACTTGTGTAGCTTGATTTGACAAAGTATAGCAAAGTGACTCTCAAACTCCTCAACAGGTTGCTTGAGATGAAGACCAGATGATAAAAGAACTGAAACTTTGGTACCAGTTAAATTCACAATGTTAATATGTTTATCTCATTAATGAAATGATCTCAGTTCAAATTCTAAATTCTAAATCATTTTCTACTGTGATTTTTTTTTAAACTTCAGTTAAAATCTTGTGAATGAAAGCTTATACAAATTGATCTGCAATTGCTGTCTAAAAAATCATGTCTTAATTTTAGATAACTTTATTTACTTAAATCTTATGTCATTTAATTTACATTCTATGTTGTTAGGTAAACTCTACATTTTCTAGCTTACAAACTATCTATATAGTAAATTTTTACTTATTTATTTATTTAGCTGATATTGATTTCTGCAATAAATATATTTATTTTGGAAAATTACATGGCATGTTTGAGTTTGAGACACTCTATATGGAGTTAAATGAATGCAGGTAAAAATAGTATTTTATCAACTGGGGAAAAATAACTGAAAATTTATAGACACACTGAACAAGATATTTTATGTTTATATTTTAATGCAATTTGAACATTTGTCAGTTTCTGATAAGTAAATTTTATATAAAATCTCTTGAGATCTAAATTAGGAACAGTTAATGTTGTTTAATGTACAGATAGACTGATAGTAAACAAGAACTGTGGGAACAGAATGGACATGAAATAAAAGACTTAAAATGTGCTGATTATTTTCGTAAGGTTAGTGTGGGGTCATATACATCAAAATGTTTAATTCATTCAACATTTCTAACTATGCAATACATAAATTATTGTGTAATTAAGAGTAATCAGAGAACCATTAATGATTCCCTCAGTTTTGTCTGTGTTTATCAGATTGTTATTATATCTATTTGAGAAGGAGAGAAAAGTATGAAAGCGATTTGTTTCTGAATTTTTCCTAGAAAACTTAACCCGCCTCAAAAATAACCAAAAATATTCATTTGATTTGAATTACCATTGTACATGTACTTCCTAATAAGTCAGCTTAAACAGCAAACAACACAGACCCTGATCTGCCAATGTATAATGTGCAGGCAGATCAGGGTCTATTTGGTTTTGTCCTACTAATTACAATTAACTCCAATGATCATCATCTGCTGGTACATTATGTGATGGTGGATCTGGGTCTATGCAATATGTATTTGGTCACAACTTATAAGTAAGTATGTACTATACTTTAAAGAGAGAAAGTTACGCGATAATGAACAAAAGATATAATTGAAGAAATAAAAACTTATCGTTGTGGGGTGAACACCATTTGTTCAGCACATGATAAGTTATGAATAGTAACCAAGATATCTTGTGAAAAAAGAACCAGAGAAAATACCAGGAAGAACCAGCCTCACAGGATGCTGTTGGTAAGCTTTCTCACAAATTCATGCTACCTGAACCCAAGACTTGAAAATTGGTGAATAGAGGGAGGTGAGATGTCAGAGATTTGTAAAGGTGAATATCTTAAACCACTCGGCCACCCTGCGTCCCGGAATAAAAAGAATAACAATGATTATCCTTGTCTGCACACTGAAACATCTTAGACAGACAATTCCTGATGATCTACATGTATGTAAACCCTTGTGCTTGCATTTGTATGTGTGATCTTTTTCAAGGATTTTACATTTTCCCTGATTTCTGGTCATCAGTTATCAGAATATAACAGTCATAATGGAGGTTTCACAATGATCATGGGGGAGAGGTTCCAGCATTGTATACTAATATGAGAAACATGATTTGGCAATGATGTGACTATCAGACAGACATGCAGACATATGGACAGACTGGACAAAGTGACATGAACTAGAAAGAATTAGGGAACTTAGACAAAGGAATTGTAGAATACATGACTTTACTCAAACTCTTACAAGATTTCAAGAGCATGTTGATGTTCTTTCATTATGCTTTTATAAATATTTCTGCCCTACTGCTTAAATTCTGCTTGATAAAAGACATTTTTTTAAAATGCAGCATTTATAATTTTGTGTTAAAAATTCAAACCACCTTAACCTTCAAAGAATTCTATAATTTAGTATGACGGGTTGCCCGAATTAATAAGGTATGTTATTTTCTTTTCTCAGTAAGATGTAATCATAATATTTAATTTTTTAAGTTTCAAATCATCTTTGTGATATTTTTTAAATTATGGCTTCCTTACAAATTGATGTCAAATATTTAATAAAACATAAGTTACATTCCAGACACATTTCAAGAATGTAAATGAAGAAGACATCTTGATAACAGTGTAGCTGAATCATGTTATGTCTTACATAAAGGGTGATGAAACATTTTTTGCAATATCTCAAAAACCAGAGTTCTTAACCAATGACAAAAACCAAAACAATCAAACCACAGGCGACTAGATGTAAAAAAAAAAATGTACTGGTCAACCTGTCTTTCAGGGGGTGTAGAAGAAATGCTTGATTCGGTATCATTTTAAACTCAAGAGTATATCGCAAACTAGCTGACAAGTTGTAATAAGTTTGAGAAAAAAATAAAAAGCTTCCCAGTACACGTCTGATATTTAAGTAAGAACTCACCTTACAGCTGTTTCTGAGAGACAGAAATTTTTGTATTTCCAAACTAAATCCAAATCTTTGGGCCCTACGCCTACTTCTTTTGTTGATGTAAATATCTGCATCTGTAAATGAAAGAAGAGTTTAATAATTTATCCTAAGTTCTGCAAGGCTTTGTTTTACAAAAAGTTTATTAATTTATCCTTAATTTCACAAGGCTTTGTTTTGCAAAATGTTTATTAATTTATCCTAAGTTCTGAAAGGCTTTGTTTGTAAAAAGTTTATTAATTTATCCTAAATTCTGCAAGGCTTTGGTTTGCAAAAAGTTTATTAATTTATCCTAAATTCTGCAAGGCTTTGTTTTGCAAAAAGTTTATTAATTTATCCTAAATTCTGCAAGGCTTTGTTTTGCAAAAAGTTTATTAATTTATCCTAAATTCTGAAAGGCTTTGTTTGTAAAAAAAAGTTTAATAATTTATCCTTAATTTCACAAGGCATTGTTTTGTAAAAAGTTTATTAATTTATCCTTAATTCTACGAGGCTTTGTTTTGCAAAAAGAATCCTAAGCTATCATAAGTAGTAGGGTTGTGGTTTTGGGCACTTTGGACATGGTCCTCTAAACTATCCTGGTGTCAGCAATTGCCACAAAGGTCAATTTTAAAAAATGTTTACACAGCCTTTAATTTCAATTAAGATAACAAATTTAGCATTGAATTATCTGATCTTTGTTCAGTTGGCTGCCATGTTCTGTGCAAAGTAACTGCTGGGACAATTAGAATGTACTTGTGAGGCTGAATGAATGACAACAGCGACTCAAATTTTGAAAAAAGAAGCATGCAGAAATTATTTTACATTAAATCAATGAATACAAAAAGAAAAATTATAAATACAAGCAGGAATAATCATCTAAACTCAGGCATATAATGATGAATAACAGTGAATCAGAGCAAACTCAGTAAATGAAAATTCCATTGTTCATTCCTTTAAAGGAAAACCAAATCTGCAGATGGACTCTATAAGATGATTATGCAATGGCCAATTAGGTCTGTGCTTTCTGCAGATGGACTCTATAAGAGAATATTTTAACACAGAAATACTTTGTAATAAATCTTATACTATTATCCATGGCATAATGGAGTTTGACCCCTTTGCATCCACGGCTCCTCTAAGGATGTTCTTACTCCATAATTTTCATGTACCATATTAATCTTAATGTTGACCTTGCTATACAAATTGGGCCTTTCTGTTTGAATTACTTAACATATCATTTGATATAAGTGCTCTCAAATCTTAACATTTTCTGGCCAGAGAAAAGGTGTGAAACCAAAACAAAATTATCCATATCCAGGCACATGTAGCATTTTATTTCTCATTCATTTTAAAGTATTGATTATTTTCCAAATGAAATGTGGCATCACTAGAACCAGATATACTGTCCCTTACACACTGCATCGGGTTGATTAACCAGTAATTCTGACAAAACAACCTCTCTGAAATATATATCTTTGGAATATAGATGTTCATGAACAAGTACATCAATGAGAATAATTATATTTAGCAGAAACTTAATTTCAAAATCATAGTTCAAGAAGAACAATAACAATAGTCACAGACAAATGAAACATGGTGAAAGTGAAAGATATTTCATTTTTAAATTTACAAAATATGAAATAAGCAGTGAGTTCAGATTCATTTTTGCTTATATTTAAAAGTAACATTCCCCATCGTACATAGGGGTAGTGACTGTTTTGTAGAATGAATTGTCTTAACATTATAATGATTAAAACCAAGTGTAATGAAAATCTATCAATGGTGTTCAGGAAATACATAAAATACATACAAATAAAACACTTTCATCAATGCCTTAAATGTCAACACTGACTCTACTATCAGAAAAGTGACATTTTTTATTTTGCTTCCTATCAACAAAAAATCGTCACAGTTGTATCTGTTCAGCTGCAATATATTTTTATTTGAGCAATAGATGCTTTGTCTCCAAGTAATGCTATCTGAAGAAGCTACTTTTGAGAAACAAATGCAAGAAATAGATTTATGGTAGTCAGTAACTCTTCAGGAAGAAAGGCATTAAATTATTTCCTGACATTTTAAAATCACTCAGCAAAATGCATTTTATTTCGAAAAATGCAGTTTTAAATGTGAAAGGATATGAGCATAAACAAAAATCACTTTCAAATGATGAATCTCCAATAAATCAGAACCTATGCCTTGTAGGCACAATATTTTCTCTGAAATTAAAACTTGTGAACATTTTTACCACTTTATTAAAAAAACCTGTTTCATATTGAAAACTGTACAATAATTAGTTACAGGTTAGATAAGTACATGATAGGAGACTGATGGAAAATTTACCAGGGAGGGGGGATGACATCAGTTATGCAGGCAACTTTAGGGTGTTTAGAGCCAGCCCCCCCCCCCCATTAATTCACAATAAATTTTCAGCCTGGCTTAAGAGTGTGCAGTCGGCCATAGAAATGATGAATAAAGATTATGCAACTGACACCAGGTGGTAGCTAGGTAAAATGGTCTTTATACAATAAGCCTAGGAAAGAAATACTTTTGCACAAGATATTATGTATTGTAGAATGAAACCAAAGCTCTTGGAATGATTATGACCACAATTCTCAAAAACCCAGAGTCCAGCATATTTAAAACCATCCAACTCATTTGGAAATGTAAGAGTCCAAAATCAGAAACTTGAGATCCTGGAAGCATGGAATATCAATACAGACATCTCTGATTAGACTCAAAATCTTTTAAATGTAAGGGCCTGCACCAGTTGCTGCATGGATCCAGTAACCACACAACCACAAGTTATTCTTAGTTTCATGCATAATTTCTGAAGGTCGCAGATACAAAAAATGCTCCTATTCATTAGTGTCAAGTTTGTTTTGTGCTCATTGACAAATATTGTACAGAGTCAAAAATAAGTAACAATAAGCGTGCGGTAACTAGTTCTATTTGGCAACTGGTGCAGGCCTTCAAATCATGAATACCTCAAGCTTTGGGTTTCTGGCTATGTATGGCTTGATGCATCTTTTGCCGCTTCCTTTACATGACTTAGGAAAGAAAACTCCATAGATGACCCAAATAGAATATGCTATATAGGCCAGAAATACCACAGATATGATGGCTGTCAATGAGGGCTTCATGCCGACTTTATGTATCACACAATTACTGAAAGAAAAATAAATCAATGAGTTATGTTATTCAAAGCAAAGGCAAAGTGTAAGAATTTTATTGATGAACATGAACACTTTTCATTCATACTTATTTTTGGGCCAAATATGAATAGTGTCCATATCAAGTTTCTATTGGCTCTTTCTGATAAATTTTCCTATGTAGTTTGAGAATAGCTTTTTTCTAGTTTAATAGTAATAGCAAACGATATTGTTGTTGAAGGGTTTAACGCCATTTTTCAGCACACGATAGGCTATACATGGCGGCCAGTATTAATGGTGGAAGAAGAACCTGGGAAAAGCCCAGGAACCCATGAGAAGCTACTGGCAAGCTTTCTCACATACCCACATTTGCTGAATCTGAGACTCGAACCCACGAAGACAGAGGTGAGATAATAATAAAAAATAATAATAATAATAATAATAATAATAATAATAATAATAATAATAATGAGGATTTTGTATAGCGCCTAATCTTCAGAAGCTCTATGCGCTTTACACCATCTATAATGATATGACTACACTACAGAAAAACAAATGACAAAAATAATGAAATTGGAAAACATAAAAACATACTGAAAACATATAAGATACAAAGCATTATTATGTCTCTAAGTTTGTCCCTGCAGATGGCAGTGTACAAGAACAGTTCTTGGGCTGGGTGCCTCCACATGTCCTGTACCTTGACAAAGAAAACCCGTGCAAACTGAATGGACTATTTGCAGGGTCAGAGTATGGTATGGTTTGAGTGAGTTCGAGCACAAGCTTGCATCCCACTGCACAAAACCATAGAAGGCAGAAGCCATTACATGTTGGGCCACCCTGTTAATTACATTAGCTATCCTTGCCATTTACTAAAACGTGTGCTATTGCTGGACATTTCTGCTAGCCTTAAAATTAACAAAGATACCAAATTGAACAATGAAGACATGGCTATTAAGAACAATTTCTGAAGTGGGGAGCATAATTCCATTGTCCACCTAATATTAAACAGAAAAAGTCAGAATCACAGATTGATTGCAACTTAGTTCTTGACTAAATCTGTGGAGAAGGCATTCAAATGGGTCTTATACCAGCAAGAACTGACTCTCAGTAAAAAGGCTTTGGAAATGTCTCGGTACTGATTTTGGCAGATTGCCTTGCTTAATTTTCCCTGATTTTCAGAGACTGAAAGAGATGATGGAAGGATGGCTGACTTCCTGATCGTCAATGCTGACTTGGGCTTTGACCCTGTAGGCTGGTGGAGAAGAGGGGTGGGGGACATGCCGAGTTTAGTAGAACCAAATGTATTACCTCTATTGTAGCCTTAAAGTGATACTCAGTGCCCTCCATATTGCAATCTGTGAATGAAACATCATAAGGCTTATGCCTACACTCTGTGTGAGGGTCCTCCTGGTCAGGATTAAGATTGATATCTGGATAAATTATAACAATATACACAAAGGCATCATCTTTAAGAGTGTCCTAGTACAGTCCAAGAAGTCAAGCCATGAGTAAATAGTTAGCCATGTCCTTATGATGTGGTCACTGATTTGGTGCAGAAAGCTTGTTAAAATTAATAATAATAATAATAATAATAATAATAATAATAATAATAATAATAATAATTACTTTTTATATTGCCTAATCTCTAGAAACTTTAGCACTTTACAACATTAGAAAACACCTATAACATAAAAAAATATATTTCGATATGATTACAAAAAAACCTCCATGAAATTAGAAAACATAAAACATGCTGAAAATATTTAATGTAGGAGACATTAAAACCAGTCAGAATGGGTGTAATGTGTATGGATGTATGTATCGATGGCTGTGAAAGTTTAAAACTACATGTCAGGGCAAGGAGAAGTAATGCCTAATGGGCAAGAATTATTGATAACTGTTTATATAAAAGGGATATAAATTAAGAACTTTCATCTTCTGGGATGGCTGGATTTGTGGGATTAGTGGATTAGTGGGGCTTATATTCCTAGCATTAATCAGATCCAAAAATGTATTCAAAGGAAAAAGTAAAAGTGTGCATTGTCTTCCCAATGTTAAAAAAAATCTCATAGTCTGACGCCAAGGGTCCCTTTAATTTTAGATCAGGCCTGTCCTATATTCTAAGGTAGGTGTCAGTTAGGCTTGTTGTTAAGAAAAATTAATTTGCCTCAGGAGTCTTTGATCACACTGATAAAATGTGAACATGTATTTTAAAATATGTTGATGTACCTGTTATAACAAGGTGTAATCTAAATTTGATACCCACTGTTGATGTGAAATTGAGATCTGATTTGAATCACATTAAAACATTGCGTGTCATGCTAAAATGACAATTTTGTTCATAGAAACCCCCTGGCACAGCTGTGTTTTGCGAAAATACAATTTTTAGTAATCTTCATTGAATAAATGAAAAGAAAAAGAAAAACACCACTTTCAGTATTTTCCCATTACATGGAGCATGAATAAACATTAAAAAGTCATGATTGGAGCTGATGTAAAACTATACCTTGGGCAGTTTATATAGCACCAATTAAAATCAAAGTGGAAAGTTATAAACCACCATTTCACATTTTATTTAATTGGCAACAATAGCTTGTTAGTTGTATTTGAAGGCACAGTGGGTGAACCACTGTGTTAATTTACATGGGTTGGATCAGTAAGTGGAACAATCCATTATAGGTAAATCAAAGAGATGCTATTTTACATATCACTGCCTTGAATAAGAATGTTTAAGCCATATGTATTATATTTTTGACAAGTTTGTGAACAGTGACAATGTTTCTTTGAAGTTATGATTTTACTGAATGTATAGGATGCAATGCATGCATACATGTCCATTTTTCAAAAGCCAATCTGGGAGATTGAATTTAAAAAAATAGGGAGATTGGGACCTAAAAGCCGGAGAATTTTGCAGCAGTTTTCTTTATTGACTGATCATCTGGGTCCAAAATGTGTGAAATTCTCAAAGGACGTGACATTTCACCCTGTGATGCACCTTATCTTCTCCCAGTACATGCCCTTTTTTCATATTTTGGTTAACTGTAGCTAAACTGCACAATAGCTCAGAGTTAGTTTTAAGTAAACAAGCAAGAAACCCAGCATGACTACTTAACAGTCAATCCTTATAATTTCAATTATATTATGAAAAGGACTGACCTTCTGACATAATTTAAAAAAACATGTTCCACTAGAAACTGATTGGCCAATAAATGATGCACTATTTTGATACCTAAACAGTCTCAAGCTACATGTACAGTACATGTGGCAATTTATTTCCCACATTTTATATCAATTTTTATATTCTCAACTCAAAAGGCACATAACATTGTTTACTAAATAGTATATTTATTCTAAATAATATTTTGAAAGCACATAAGCTGCTTAGTATGTTTCATCATTCGTTCTAATACTTTAATGATGGTAATTAACTATACGGTACAGTTTTTCACTAATGTAAATTTTCTACAGTGGAAATGGAAAAACTACAGTATCACATAGATAATTCTTTGAATTGAAGCTAATTGCTGAGTTTTGTTGTTTTGGTTTATTGTTTGTTTGTTGTGGTTTACTGTCTAATTTGAATACTGTAGTAAGGTTAGAAATATTCAGCAATTGTTTTAATTTAAAATTCTATGTAGTGAAGAAAAATGTAATAATTGGGAGTTCTACTGGAGGAATCTCAAGTGTGTCAAATCATTTGTTTACATTGTTTCAATGCCGTAAATCACACTTATAATAATTTCATGTACATATGGATAATTTGAGACTATTTTAAGTTTGATGTATGTTCTGTGAGATTGATAATATGTACAACATTCAATGTATTTTACGATGTTTGCCATCTTTGTTTTGGAGGCAATTTATGTACTGAAGGCACATCAGATTTCCAATTGTTTACAAGCATTATTAATTACCAATAAACCAACTAGTTTTTATGTAGAATAAGTTATGCAAAACAATAAAATAATACACTTACTGTCTCCTGCAATGATAATGCATCTGGCCAGTGCATGTTCTAATTTTCCAACCAACTTGTTTGGAGGCCAATACGTACTGTACTGTTCATACGTATGACACAATGATTTTAGTCTTTGATCATACATTTGTAAATAAAAGTGTAAAAATTTAATTAGTATTCAATATGTTTTGAATCTCAATATTTTAATATTTGATATTTATTGAGTCTTTAATATTTGCTAACAATATCTACTATTTTGGGAGAGTGTTACACTGCAATGCAAACAAAGGTTATAAATATAGGTGTCATGCACACCAGTCAGTTTCCTTCAACTGGCATCAGGTTCATTTGCAAATGAAATACATAAGGTATAATCATTTTCCAAAAGTGATAGAGAATGTTATCATTCTCTAAATTGAAATTAGCTGAAAATAATTGTATTAGAAAATATACATTCGTTTCTGCAAAATAAAAAAGTTGTAAATTTCTGTATTATGGAAAAATCAAAGCCAAAGATAAAGATAAGTACCAGAGGTCTTGGAAATGCTTACTCATGCATACTGGATACCAATTTTTCATCTCTTACGCAAAAAATCACTTTTTTATGCATGTATTATATGGGTGACAAAATTCAAAGAATTGCTAGTCCTGCTTTAGCATCCTGCTTAGTGGGAAAATATGTTGATCAATTAGCTGTGCTGATATTTACAATGACAGAACTCAGTGACTGAAAGACTCTGTGATGTACATGTTGCTATTATAGGAGTACATTAACAGAACACGATGCAATAGCTGGGAAAATTTGCATTAATTTGCTGATATTTACAATGACAGAATTCAGTGGCAGAAAGAGACAGGGATGTACATGCAATCAGTTATAATAGTACATCAAATAAACAACTTAACTTGCATTATTGTGTTTATTTCTGAGTGTAGTGCACATTACCTCGGAATCATGACATGTTGAGACTTAGACAAAATGCCATTCACAAATTTGGAAACGTATTTTGGGGTTAAATGGCAAATTGATGAAAATTCTAATGATTTTTTTGTTGTTGTTGTAGAGTGTAATGCCATTTTTCAGTACAAGATAGGCTATTCATGGCGGCCAGTATAAATGGTGAAGGAAGAACCCAGGAAAACCCAGAAAGAACCACCAACCCACGAGAAGCTACTGGCAAATTTTCTCATACACCCACATTGGCCAATTCTGAGACTCGAATCTATGCAGACAGAGGTGAAACGGCTGTGATCCATAATGGTAACCAAAAACTAACCACTTTAGATCACTCAACCACTCAGAAGAGTGCTAAAGATGCAAGAACTGAAAGTTCAGACGGGACAGCAGGTAAGTATAAGAAAGTGCATGACACCTATCTTAGTGCTTGGAATAAGACCTTCCTTGGATTGACAAAATTCAGGCTCACTCTGATGGACAAACAAGAGCTATGTCAGGATTATAAAGAATATAGAAATTAAACTAAATGGTAACTATTATTTCTTCTAACTTGCATCTTTTTGGGGGAGGAAACTGCAATTTTTGCTGGTGGGACTCCAAATCTTACCAAAATGGGAGTTATGGACTCCTAGTTTTAAAATCCTATTGAGACCTAGGAGTACTTTTATATAGGAAATAGGGCTTACATTTCGCTATTTCAGTCCATTTGAATGAGTTTGTATTTTTATTGCAACAAATATGGCCATCCGTTTCGCTTGTTAATTCTATTCACTTGAATTCCTTTGTTATTGGGTAATTAATATTATATTTAATTAATAATAATTAATATTATCCCTATGAATATTCTTAAGCCATTATAGTAAATTCTATTTCATCAATATTATTACAAACTGTTGTTATTATTATATTATTATTGTTATTATTATTATTATTAACTATTATTATTTAATACAAACTGTTGAGACTTGGTTATAATTATATGTAAATTTTGTAATAATAATTTATTTACTGACTAGGAAGAGAATACGTAAATCCTTTTATACTGATTCATTTTTATTGACATTTGAAGACAAAAATAAATCTTCTATTTTCTCATTCAGATTTTTTGTTGTTTATATACTTAGATAAATAATTTCCTCACATATATGTAGCTAGTATAGGAAGACATTATTTCTACAAGGATTTTGTCTGTTATCAGATTACTTTCTATATACTACCAGTACATCTTAATACTGCAACCACCTCAAGGTCTCAATTTAAGGATTACTTTAGTTTCTAAACAGGAAGTAATTTTCTAAATATAAGTGAGCTTGGGCTGGGAAATTAAACGGGGGTGAGCATGTTACAGTAAATTAAACTGGACAACAAATTCATCATCAATGAGATCCAAGTTTGCGCAATCTGCATAAAATTTGAATGAAAATATATCAGCTTATATTATCAGTGTATGAACAACCTGGAAAGAACTATCAACCCATAAAAAGCTAATAACGCATTTTCTCATATACATACGTTTGAATCTTGATACAAGAATAATTACTGCTATAAATTGACTATTACACAGCAGTTCCGTGCCAGAAGATAGTGAAGTAATAGTAGATATATACCCTAGTCCTATATGTAAGACCTCAACACTGATATTTTATGTTTTGTGCATCTGGGTCTTACTGCCAAAAAATGGCACTGTATAGCGTATTTTGATGTCAACTAATAGCGATATGAAAGTAAAATTTTCAGGAATATCTCACAACTGGCAACCAATAATGATGCTTTTCTACAAAGTAAAGTGATAATATTTTAGTTAGAAAACTTACACTGGTGTCTTTTATCTAATAAATTAAAGTTCTCACAAAAGAAATGGACATGTTTTCAAGTTTTATTGGCCAACATTTCAGTTCGCTGGAAAGCGATGAAAGCTGGAAATGCCAAAATAGGGATAAGTTGAAATATTATTCTTTAATGAAGCAAATAAAAATATATTATGCATGTTGGAAATGTAAGTAACATTTTGTTTCATTCAAGAAACATATCCCAGACATGAACTTACTTCGCAACACCTGGACTACTTTACTACATTTCAACAAATTCAAACATATGTAAACAGAATTTGAAAATGCATCTATTCAGAAGTGTCAGATTCAGATTCCACCAGATAAAAACAGTACAGTAAGTATATTAAATTTATTGAGATGGGCTGTCAAGTATGCGATCTACCGGAAACTTTGACTATTCGTTCATCTGTCAACAACATCGAACACGCAAGGCCGTTATTTGGGTAGTAAGTCGTAGCACTAAAACATAAATAACATGTGATACGTCTTACATTGTCAGGCTATGTTATACCCCATTTAAAAAAAAAATCACATCCTGTTAGAGGATTACAATATATTTGCAGAGATATGATAATGATGACCAGGATGATATATAGTGGCAATTATAAAACTAAAAATTCTTATTTTTCTTCTTATTGTTATTATTATTATTATTAGTATTACACATTATTATTATTATTATTATTATTATTATTATTATTATTATTAAGAGCATTTAAAGAATAAATCTGCTCCGGTACTTGATGTTTACGACGCCTCGAAATCACATTATACTTTTTCCCAAGTTATCAAATTCTCGTCAGAGTAACTTGTATCCAATAATTTCTGTAAAATAACATTCCCCTACATTTGTTTTTTGTCTAACGAGGCATGTTAGGAAGATAATTTACAAAGCCAATGATGATGACAAGGAGGTAGTCCTCTCGAATTGGTTTTCAGTCGAACTTCCGGTCACAACTGTATAATTATGAATCAGACCGATTCGAATGCGGTCTAATATTGTAATTCTTACATTATAAACGGAATGTCCACGTCAGCTGCTTGTATCACATGTCTGCTCTTTTCCTTTTCCGCAAGACTGCCAAACAGATGTTCGAGTTAGCTAAATAAGCGCCGTAGCATCATTGCCTGCTATATTTAGCAGTGTAACAAGCTTACTTTTAAAAGCAGTTGAACAAATGGATTCCATATTGGCTTATCACATTAATTTGCTTATTGTAGTATTAGTTGGTTATTTTCAGATTTGATCAAAAAGTTAGAAAAGTATTCTACTTAACGCTTTTTTTTATTACAGCAAGCACATACAATCATTGTCACAATTATAAACTATTTCTTTTTTTATTCATGGCCTATTTCTGTAAAATCATGCAGTTTTCAATTGTGTGAATTAAAATTCTCGCCAGTTTTATCTTCTAGTCTACATACTTCTTACTTTGTCATGTTTTATATTGGTCACTTCATATAATCATTTTCTTTGTAACAATTTGTTTTAGCAACTGCTGGAATTCTATTCAGTATTTAATGCATGTAATTGCAGCCTAGCAACAGAGAGGGTGGACAGACCGAAACTATTTCAAGCAAACCGAAACTATTTAAAGCAAACCGAAACCAATTCAGGCAGACAAAAAAAAAAAAAAAAAGAAATCCTTTAGAATTTTACGCTACAGACCCGGCACTGATGTCGCTGCGGAGGCGAATTGAAAATCCTTGAAATTGCTAGCAATTTACGATTTCACAAACAGACTAATTTGTAAAACCTCACCTCGTAAATCAATCAGATTATTGGATTGGTCGGTGAGTTTGAAATTAATTCTCGTTAACAAATCATTATGACATCGCATATAGCCTTGATTAGTTGGATCCTCAATTATTAAAAATCCGGGTGGAGCTGTTGGTGCAAATGAATATAAAATATATCCCTGCTGGGCTTGATTTGATCTGTCGAGATTTATTTGGTAACTTCCTTCGATAACATCACATACTAAATTCACTGCAATCACCGAGGATATATTGACGTTTTGAGGAGCGATATGTCGCCCACCACCATCTGGGTCATTATTATGCTCGAGGATTGTTGTTGTTTGTGGTTGTGCTATTTTCTTCCATGCGTCGAGAATCCTTTTAAAATCATCATCGATGATGTCATTGAGAGATTTTTCCATCTCTGGGATGTTATATCCTGGTAATTTAAAATTTAATAACTCTTCTTTTGTTAAATTATATGCGGATAGAGATTTTTGTTTTTCTCCTTTTCGCACGTCAATAGATTCATCAAAAGATTTTATAAAAAAATCATTTAATTTTTTTTTATGTCTTTTATATAAGTGTTCATATCTTTTATTATTTCTATGATTTTATCACGTGAACCGTTACATCCAAAAGATATTTTTGAAAACTTTGCCGAAGTCTCTCTCTACCAGATTCGAAAAGTTCATTTATTTTTTTAAAAAAACATTAATATGTTCATCTAATAGAATCGTGTATGTACTTTCTTTATCATCGTGTTCAAATTCAAAATGCAACCCAGAGAAACCCTTCCTATAGAATTCAAAATATATTTTCTTTACTTTTATTATATCTTCTCCTTCTAGAAGATAAAAAACTGCATCTCTATCACCTTTATTAATCTCGTCTGTGGTAAAATCAGATTTTTTTGGTTCAGGTGGAGGTGTTTTTTCAGGCCAACCCAATATTGTCCTTATAGAACTCTGATAGATATCTACGACATATCCGGGCGAGTTTATCTCAATGGCAGATGATAGTGTTGGTTCATGAACCGTTATAACGCTTTTCGATTCTTTTCCAGTAATGGATTTTATTCTGCGTTGTAATTCGTTATTGATTTGTTCATTTTGATAGGACCCAGATGGTAGCGAAACAACATTCCAGTCTGGAGTACCATCGGGTTTATTCTTACTCGCAAACACCAGGGAATTATTCGGTTGTTGACCACCGAATGATTTTGATCTAATATTTGGCCAACTGTGATACACTCGTAATTTTGCTAGTGCTATCTCCTTCACCGGGATCGCAGAAGGGAAATTCACACTGAATTCAGGATTCGTTGAGGTTATTGAAATCATGCTGGTTTTCACCGGGGCTGCGTTTTCCGCTTTTCGTTGAAGTAGTTCTTACGATGTTGCCATTGTTATTATACTCATGATGGTTTTCTAATTTTGACATCGCGGAATCATAAACACGTACCATCGCGGAAAACTCATTATCGGATATTAATGTATCATCGAGGGAGGACGATATCATCGAGGATAATTGTGAGTACGCGGTTGACACAACATGGAACTTAAGTACGTAATTCTGCAGTTTACCCTGGCTGCATGATGATATTCAAGCGCGATGGAGCATCTCACTGTTGATCAACATTTCGAATTGATGGTAGTGTTGATGCTACCATGAACGACGAAAGAGCAGCAGTGATAATTTCACATCTTGACAAGAAAAAGTATTTTTTTTTCTGAGCGGATAATGAATTTCACTCTAAATTGTGTAGCAGAACGAATAATAGAGCATTTTACAAATGCTTTGCGTGGAAACAAATTGACGGATCTAAGACGCAAAAAAAAAAAAAATGAATGGGGATTAGCAGTGAAGGAGAGCGGAGCAACAATTCAAAATGTGGCCGCGTTAGAGCGGATATTAAAATTCCCAATAACCGTAGAGACAATAACAGGCGAGATATTATACGACTCGAAATATAAATCGAGAGGATCTCCATTCCAAATTATTGACCATAATGCACACGCGTGGACATCGGCAGTAACAATATTTCCGCGGGATAGAACCATAAAATATTACACGGGAAATTTATTTGATTTGATTTACGAGTCGAGTAAAAACGATCCTGTGTCAGTGTGGTTATTTCAGTTTTGAAGACGAAGAGGGTAAATTCGATCAATTTGTAAAACCCAGTGGCGAATTATATCGTACTGAAGCCCTCCACAACGAGATGAAAAAAGTAGCTAGTGGTTTTTCAACGGATTACGACGAACAATTACTAACAAACTGTTTTACAATACCGTCAGTTGCAGCTCATTTCACGAGAAAGAGAAATCTATGGAAACCAACAAGAGCAGAATTTCTCTCAGATATCGAATCAAGCTGCGTTGAATATGGCCATTGTGGATTATGGAATACAAAATCCGACCCTGAAAGTATGATTTCGGTTGATATGATTGCGTGTTATCCAGGGAGTTTTCTCGGGTATGGAGAGTGTTCTGAGTACTTCAAAATATTTGGACATCCCACACATGAGATGACCCATGTTGCTATTAATGGACCACTGCCTGATTTTGATTTAACCGGATTCACTCGAGTGGTATCATTTGAATTGGTTAAAGGACTTCATCCATGCTGTTATGTTTGGTTTGGTAGACACATCGCTGAAAAACACTGGATGCCAATAGTGTTATTACGGTATATGATTCATTATAAAATGCTGATATCGCTGATTGTCAGTGAAGCAATTACATCATATCGGAAACAAACTGAAGTCTGGTTACCACAACCCGATAGTCTACATAGTATAATCACCGAAAAAAAACAAAATTCGCCGATCTCGACCACGAATATATCGTGAAATGGTCCAAAGAAATCTTTGAAGTTAGAAATAAACACGCAAAAGATTTCGGTAGAAGAATAATTGGTAAATTCACACAAGGTGGAAAATACGACCACAAACGATGTTCTTCGCGGTTGATTATCAGCAGATGTTACAATTGAAAACAATTACTTGAAAAATAATCAGATATCAGAACTATCTAATGCACCGTCGTGTTCCGATCCAATATGTAGATATAAAACCAGTTACTTAAACGGCTGTGATGGGTCAGGGAAGACGACTCGTGCGACTGAATTATTTCGAGGGAAATCAAACATGACTGTTCTAACATCAACACACAGACTTGCAAGAGAGATTAAACAACGCGGAATTAATGCTTGCACTTATCACAGGTGTTTTCGATGGAAAGGTGATGAATGGAATCTTGATCGAATTGGCGTAAAATATATTCCTGAAATCATCATTTGGGATAAGATATGCACAGTGTCGTTAGATGTATTACAAAGGTTTCTCGATTGGTTATTGCGAATACAAAAGTGATAATGTGTGGCGATCATGGTCAACCACCACCATTTGTCGGTTCGTCTCCACATGATTGGCTAAAGAATTTTGTAGACTATTATGAAGAAATTAATACCGATCATAAAGCACTTGATAATGAATTACGCGAGTTCAAGAAACTAATCAGATTATAGCCAGATAGAATCCAGTGTGAAAAAGCGCGTGAAATAATTTCGGAAACCCCATTAAATGATTTCTGGGAAGGGTGGAGACCAAACGATTTGATAGTGGCAAGTAGAAAGATAGTCAGAGACACACTTCAGATGAAGTTATTTAACACACACAAAGAAAAATTTGCAACACTTCCAGTGCCATTGTGTTATAGACACAAGGATACACGAAGACAAAATATCGAAGTTGATATTCCTGGACAAAGTGAAAAGCAGATTCTAGTGTTAAATGATAATGTGTTAGTTGATATCAATGTCGTCGAAGATGCATTGCGTGCTGATAAATCCCTATGGAAGTTAGGATACGCAGCGACGATACATTCTTCGCAGGGGTTGACTATATCCGATACAATTGTTTGGATCATAGATAATTGCATCGAGTGATCGAATTTAGTTTATCTTGCAGTGTCCAGAGTACGAAAAATAAATCAACTTCGAAGAGTTGTTTTAGACTATAATGACACTACAATAAGGGAAGTGATATTGTCAGCGATGGTATAATCAGACAAAAACTATCTGGTTATAAACAACAGGATAAAAAAAATAACAGAAAATTTGACATTGATGCCGAATTTATAATCACACTGAAACAGCAACAAAATAATCACTGCGTGAGTTGCAATTGTATAATGCGTTGGTGTTGGTCGGATAAAGATCCTCGCCAATTTACCGTAGACAGAAAAAATAGCAGTATTGGTCATACCAGAGATAATGTGATGCTGACTTGTCTTGAGTGCAACAGACGCAGAGGTGCTAGTTAAGACCATTCTGCTGTAATTGAGTATACTCGGGTATCACTTGTAGTTGTTCACGAGTAAATCCTCGCTGAGGAGCAGTTGAATCCAACCTATAGACTGGCGGTCTACCCGTAGATCTCGTTATACTAGATATTTTATGTGTAGTAACACTCCAAATAGGAACAGTAGCTTTTTTTTTGCCACCTTCAAGCTCTCCTGGTTCATATAAATACCTAACAGTGACATTGCCGAGTATTGGTTGTTTTGAAAAATCATTTTGCGGTTTTACGGGTATATACTATTTTTTAAATCGCGTTGTCAGGTTACATATTAATTGTTCGAGTAATCTCATTATACAGCGCGGTAATTACGCTTGGTAATCTCTTGACCCATTCACGAGATCGTTTATCCTGAATAAATTCCTTCGCGTATTGATATCGAAAAAATCGCTCAGCAAGTGTCCGATTAAATCGTTCAACAATTGCCTGATCGCGATCTAGTGCAGTAAGTCCTCGTCTGATGGTGACATTATGATGCTTCATTGTTAATAACACTGCACCCTGAAATTCCTTGCCAGGATCAACTTTTGTAATAGATTTGGCCAATGCAGAGGACCCCTACGATAAATCCTTTCAAACGCAGAAGCCACTTCAGTTGATGATTTTCTCTTTAAAGGTTCTTCTTGTTTGTATCGACTCGCAACATCAACTACGGTTAACACATACTTGTAAACACCATCATACGGCAGAAATAATATATCAGCTTGATGAACCTCATTAGGGACGCTGACATCAAAATGCGAGAAGTTAATTTGTTTAGGCGGTGGTAGATAAATTTGCCATATCGCCTGTTTGGATAACCAATCTGCTGCAGTGGTATTTTTCACCCTTGCGGCGCTAGCGAGTTTATTGATTGCTGATTTACCCCTCCAGTATCCTCTTGGAGAATAATAAATAAATTCCATGATGTTATTAATTACCAGTACCCAACATCAATTTACTTTTCATAGCCGATTTTATCAACCATGAAGCCAATTTTTCTTTGAAGGATTTATCAGTGATAGAATTCAACGCATGAATTAATTTCACATTCTAACAGCCCAGCTTCTACTAAATAGTTCGCTCCATAAAATAATTTATATACCTGTTTTTACGTAAAAACAAGGAAGGGGTCACAAGATCTTCCAGAATCTTTAGAACAAATCTACGTTCAAAAAAATCTCGTGCACACCTTATGACCCAGATGAAAATCAGTTATTTTTACTTTCAAGAACTAAAATTAGAAAGATGTTTACAACAAAGCTCCATAATGTCCTTGGAATCAGCCAATCATTTTAAAAACTTGTGTACAAACTCTGAAGCAAGGTCAGAAATGAGTTCAACATCTGGTGTTTATTTGTAGAGTACAGGTCATCCCTCTTTTCAAAACAATATCTCTCAATGAATGAATTTTAAACTTAAAATGTCAAATTTGAATTTGACAACCAAAATTTAAAAAAATGACTTAAATCAAATACACCTTCCCCCATAAAATAAAAAGAAAGGTTTATATGATAAAACTTTCTTTTTACCACTAACCAATTTACACCTGAGGTTAAAAGAACTCGTATAAATTATATATGATATAATATATTATTATACACGGGAATGAGCATCTGCTATTAAATTATCTTTTCCCTTGATGTGCCGGATGTCAAGATTATATTCCTGCAATAACAAACTCCACCTTAGTAATCTTTGATTTTTATTTTTCATCTTGCCAATGAAAGTAAGGGGGTTGTGGTCACTAAAAACTATAATCGAAGAAGGAGCTGAACTAAGATAAACTTCAAAAGGTTGTAAAGCCCAAATCAATGCCAAACATTCCTTATCGATAGTTGAATAATTTCTCAGGTGCTTATTTAATTTCTTTGAAAAATAGCACACTGGATGTTCAATACCATTTTTGTCTTCTTGAATTAAAACTGCTCCAAAACCAACATCACTTGCATCGACAGATAATTTGAAAGACTGACTAAAATTTGGAGCTGCAAGAACTGGTGCTGTTTCAAGTATGGCTTTTAACTTGTCAAAAACCTCCTGACATTTTTCAGTCCAAAAGAACTTGTTCTTCTTCTTCAAAAAATTTGTCAGGGGTTCTGCAATTATAGAAAAATTGGAACAAAATTTCCGATAGTATCCGGCCATACCTAAAAATTGCATCAGTTGCTTTCTATTTTCAGGCACAGGGAATTTAGAAATAGCCTCAACCGTAGCATCTATTGGTTTAACTTGTCCATGTCCCACAATATGTCCTAAGAAAGTCACACTATCACGGCAGAACTCACTTTTAGATAAATTAACTGTCAAACATGCATCAGTGAGTCTGTCAAAGAATTTTCGAATTATTGCTAGATGTTCTATCCAGGTGTTGTTGTAGATGATGACATCATCTATACAGGCATCACAATTTTCTAGACCAGAGGTGAGACGTTGAAATGTACTTGGTGACCCTTTCATCCCAAATGGCATTACTTTATATTAGTAAAGTCCATCTGGAGTCACAAATGCCGAGATTTCCTTTGCTCTTTCCGTTAGTGGAATCTGCCAAATCTTTTCAGAAGGTCAAATTTGGTGACATACATGGCATTCCCGATTTTATCAATACAATTGTCAATTTTTGGTAATGGGAATGAATCTGTTTTTGTCACAATGTTCACCTTCCTATAATCAGTGCACATGCGGAAAGTTTTATCTGGCTTTGGAACAAGTATGCATGGTGAACTCCAATCACTTTTATTGGGCTCGATAAAATCATTCTCCAGCAACTATTGAATTTCCTTTTTTAAGTATTCCTGTTTGAGTGGATTCATCCTGTATGGATGTTGTTTGACAGGTTTGGAATTTTACAATTTCGTCATGAAAAATTTTGTTTGTCCTTGTAGGAACATCTGGAAATAAGTGCTCATACTCAAATAATAACTGTTTCAGTTCGTTTCTTACTTGCACATGCAAATGTGAAAGTTTCTGGTCTAGATCTTTCATAATTTCTGAATTACAAAGATTCGTCATTTCAATATCAGTAGAATCTGATGATATTCCTTCACTGAGTGGGACAGGTACAACTAAATTAATTACATGTTTAACATGGCTATCTCTTTCAATATACTCTTTTAGCATGTTTATATGGCAGAGTTGTTTTTGTTTGCGCCTACCAGGAGTATTTATGATGTAATTTAAGTCATTGATTTTCCTGTCAATTGTGTAGGGACCATAATATTTGGCCTGAAGAGGATTTTGTGGCATTGGTAAGAAAGCCTATCACCAGGATGAAAATTCCTTTCCTTCGATTTTTTATCATATCTTGATTTCATTTTAGATTGAGCAGAGTGCAGATTTGCTCTTGCAACCTCACAAGCCTTTGACAACTTGTATCTAAAATTGGAAACATAATCAAGAAGATTGATCTCAGTGTCTTTCAGTTCTCTTTCAATAACTTCAATGGTCCATGCACAGTGTGTCCAAAACCCAGTTCAAAGGGACTGAAGCCTAAAGATTCTTGAACTGATTCTCTAACAGCAAACAATAGTAAATGAATGCCTTCATCCCAATCTTTATTTGTATCAAAACAATATGATCGGATCATATTTTTCAAAGTCTGATGGAATCTTTCTAATGCCCCTTGGCTCTCAGGGTGATAGGCAGAAGATTTGAATTGCTGAATGCCCAATTCATACATAACTTGTTGGAAAATTCCAGACATGAAGTTTGAACCTTGATCAGACTGAACAGATTTGGGAAGGCCATACTGAGTAAAAAAAACTTTATCAAAGCTTTTACTATT
Organism: Unio pictorum; assembly: GCA_030141615.1. Classification (NCBI taxonomy): domain Eukaryota; kingdom Metazoa; phylum Mollusca; class Bivalvia; order Unionida; family Unionidae; genus Unio; species Unio pictorum. The sequence continues at coordinate 17,460,289 of JARLTB010000052.1, forward strand.
ATTTTAGATTTTATATTCCTCAACGGAATTGCCTCTGGAAACCTTGTTGATGTACACATAATGGTCAACAGATATTGGTTACCTGACTTGGTCTTGGATAAGGGACCTACACATTCTCCCATAATTCTACTAAATGGTTCGTCAAAGGCAGGAATAGGTTATAGATGAGCCTTAGGTATCTTCTGATTGGGTTTTCTTACCATTTGACAAGTATGACAAGATCTACAGTATTTGGCAACATCACTTTTGATTTTTGGCCAATAGAAGTGAGTCAAGATCTTGTGATACATTTTATTAATCCCTAAATGGCCAGCCAAAGGAGTTTCATGGGTCAGATTAAGTATTTCCTGTCTGTAAGGTTTTGGAACTACTATTTGATAGTTCACCCACCACTCATCACCAGTACGTACCTCGGGAGGTCTCCAATTTCTCATAAGAATTCCATTTTCAATGAAATAACAGACAGGAACTTCAGTGGCTTCAGTCTCACTTATGGCCCTTTCATACAAACAGGAGATCTCAGGATCCTTTTCCTGTTTGACGACAAGTGACTGTCGCTTATCACCCTGATTAGAATAAAGAGAATGAGTTGTTAAAAGAGGATCACTGTGATCAATACCTTCTGATTGATCCAAACAAGGAGTAAAATGACCTCATCAAAAGCCTGACCTATACAAGTGTCAGTTAAAGGAATACTGTATTCATCAACATCGTTCTCAAGAGCTTTCTTTGCCATAGCTCTGGTAACTGCACAAGCTTGAAATATATCAGGGAATTCTTTTTCAATTGGATAAACTTTTTGATCCATAAAAGGCTTGTCAGTTACAAGTCGATTAACCACAACCTTGTCTCCAGCTAAGTCGTTGCCTAGCAATAAATCAATGCCCTCAATGGGTAAAACCGAGACGGTTCCAACTGTCACAGGTCCTGACACTAAGTCTGATGACAAATTTACACAATGGAGAGGAACATTAACAAAGCCGCACTCTACTCCCTGAAAAAGAACACTTTCATTAGAAGAAGACTTCTCAGAAAAAGGCAAAGTACTTGACAATAAAAGACTCTGAGAAGACTGGGATTTATTAGACCCAACAAATGTATTGCTTTCAATACATGACCGTGACCTCGACCTCTTAGAAATAAGAGCATTTGGATCAGGTCTGTCTTGATTCTGATGCCTATTATTCAATTTGTAGCAATCAGAAATAACGTGCCCTTTTTTCATGCAATAGGTACACGTCAGAAGAGACAAGGATCAAGAATTAAGCTTCTCTGAAGTTTGATTTTTGAAAGTTGTGCTAGTTTGAGTTTTGAAAGGGCTGGTATTAAGCTGAAATACTTTTCTGCCAGAAGACTGTTGAGTAGAAGTCTTGTCAACAAAAGGAACTTTATGTGTCAAAGAATATTCGTCAGCAGCTCAAGCAGCATTCTCCAAGGTTTCATTCCTATGCTCATCAAGATAAGACTTAACGTCACTATGGACACAGTTTTTAAACTCTTCAATTAATATCATTTGCTTGAGATATTGATAATCTTGTTCGACTTTCTTGGCTAAGCACCATCTATCATACAACTGCTCTTTTTCTCTAGCAAATTCTACATGAGTTTGTCCAGCTTCTTTTCTGTAATTTCTGAATGTTTGCCAATAAGCTTCAGGGACTAACTCATCATTCCCTTAGAATGCATTCTTCAATGACATCATAGTCACCACTTTGGTGAATGAACAGTGAAGTGTAAATCTCACAAGCCTTACCAGTGAGTACACATTGCAATAACTGAGTGCAATGCTCCCTTGGTCAAAATGAATGAAGTATTTGTCTACTTCTTTTTCTCTGAAAAGGGGGCACTAATCTAATATTCCTTCCTAAATCAAAACTTAAAGTTGGATTTGAAGTATGAAGGTGTTTTTCACTTGCCAGCTCTATTTCTTTCATTTTACATTGATATTCCCTTTCTTCCTTCTCTCTCTCTTTATCAATTTGTTTTTCTTGTAACTAAATGTGCATCTGCTCTTTTTGTAATTCAATTTGCCTTACTTCTCTTTCTTGTCTCTCTCTCTCTCTCCTCTTTTTCATATTGTAATTGTCTTTCTTTCTCCCTTTCTTGAAATTCCAGCTTCAACTCTAATTCCATCTTGAATTTTAATTCTAAGTTCTTTATTTTTATGTCAGAGTCTGATGCAGACTTACTGACCGAAATCAAAGCACTTTTTTCCAAAACATTCTTTTCTACCAAATGTTGGACCAAAATCTTTTTGATATCTTGTTTCATTAAAGAAGCCTTGGCTTCAGAAAGATCATATTTTCTGGCAAGTTGAATCAACTCATATTTTTTGAAAAGATCTAATTGCTCCTGAGTAGGATTATAAAGAAACATTTCTACTTTAGATGTCATTTTAATACAAGCCTGTCAATCTCACTAAAGATTTAAAAATATTTCAAAAACTAAGGGAATTCAAATTTAAAACAAAAGTTTTCTGAAAATAATTCTAGTCAAATTCCAATTGATCCCAATCCTGGATGAGCCCTCAATTTCTACGTTACGTGCTTAGGCTCGAATAAACAGTAACATAGAAAGAGTGAAAATAACACGGTTGTAAAAACTTAATAAACAATTAATTTAGAAAAATATTTTCTAGAAAAGAAAAATAAACTTACAGTTTTAAGAATCAATTCCAAAATTAATCCAAAAATAATTCATTAATATAATCCACTAGTGAAATTGCAAAAGTCCTGGTAATAAAATGTCCTAATAATTCCCAGTTCGAATCTTAGTGAAGCATCCAAGATGGAAGACGATGTCATGTGATCAAGTCAGTTCTGGTCTTATGAAATTTAATGAGCACAATTGTTTTCCAGATAATTAATAAAATAAATCCTCTTGATCCAAACGAATTGAAATAATTTCTAGTACAAGGTAATTTAAAATAACTCAAAACAACATAACTTAGTATTCTATCAGCCCAGCTTCTACTAAATAGTTCACTCCAAAACATAATTTATATACCTGTTTTTACGTAAAAACAAGGAAGGGGTCACATTATCTTCTAAAATCTTTAGAACAAATTTACATTAAAAAAAATCTCGTCCACACTTTATGACCCAGATGAGAATCAGTTAATTTTACTCTCAAGAACTAAAATTAGAAAGATGTTTACAACAAAGCTCCATAATGTCCTTGGAATCAGCCAATCATTTTCAGGATATTCAATAATAGTGCTCCTGAATATTTACAATCCCTATTCCAGTATAGGCTACCTGGTAATACACCCCACCTGTGATCAATATCTACAAAACAGTATAAAATTCCCAAACCAAATAAGGAATTATTCAAGAAAAGTTTCCAGTACTCTGGAACTTTGCTCTGGAATAGTATTCCAGATGAGATTAGAAATGCCCACTCTATTTCCATCTTCCAAACCCAATATATCCAGTGGCTTCTGAGATGCTGCTGAATTAAATAAATTCCTTGTATGAGGGCCTCAAGGTAGATTACTTCTTAGCTAATTGTGTTACCCTCTTTAAATAAAGTCATTATTATTATTATTATTATTATTATTATTATTATTATTATTATTATTATTATAAAAGCTTGTTTACAAACTCTGAAGCAAGGTCAGAAATGAGGTCAACATCTGGTGTTTATTTGTCGAGTACAGGTCATCCCATTTTTAAAAAAAAATATCTCAATGAATGAATTTTAAACTTAAAATGTCAAATTTGAATCTGACAAACAAACAATTAAAACAAAATTAAATGACTTATTAAATCAAATATACGTAGCATTACATGTACTTTATATTTCATTGACTTGCTCACTTTTATGATCATAATGAACATTTTGTTATATTTCTGCAGGCTTACTCGAAAACTATCTGGAAAGATCAAATGTTCAGTCTCATTTTTTAATCTGAAACATATTGCTGAAATGTTATTGCAATGTTACATCTTATATTTATTTGACTTGCACAATCAACACTGACAGCTAGATATATGTTAAATTTTGTACCTGCACATCTAAGTACATATAACATTAAGACCTATTACTTTGATGTAGTCTACATATTCCTTCTTCTCCTAGTCCATTGCTACCTCGTAGTAAGTCCATTCCATTTTTTCATCACTTCTGAACATCAAATTTACTTCTACACCAAGCATTAACCGCTCCGGTGGCCTAGTGGTTAGAGCGTTCGCCGCGGAAGCGGGAGGTCGTGGGTTCGATTCCCGGCCGAGTCATACCAAAGACTTACAAAAATGGTACTAACAGCTGCCTCGCTTGACGCTCAGCATTAAGAGGTTAGTGTTAGGACTGGTCGGCCTGGTGTCAGGATAATGTGACTGGGTGGGACATCATGCTACATGTCTGCGGCATGATGCCTCAGTGCTAGACATCACTATAAACTGCCTCACAGCAGACATCGTAGCGATATGACTGAAAAATTGTTAAAGCTACGTTAAAAAATCCTAATGAAAACACCAAGCATTATTTCCAGTATTCAATGGTTCCAGCTCTGAATTAAGTTCCATTTGTTTTAAGTAGCCTTTACATATTCTGGTGATGGTTTTCCAAGATTTTGATGTCCATAGAGAATATTATATCCTTGAGGATTATCAAAAATATTTGTAATATTTCCATTATCTCCAATAATGAGGAAGGGGAATATAAAATTTATTCCAGATTATGTAATTTTTTAGAACTATATTATTGTTAATTGGATTATAACAACAATTCTCCAAGTGATGGTGTTATGCATTTGGAGAAGTGTTTATTCATTAAGTTGATTAAATCTATATCTTGATTGTCTAATTATGGTATACTAGTATCAGTTAGATGCATTTTGTCATGTATATTACACAGTTAGATGCATTTTGCCATGTATATTACACAGTTAGATGCATTTTGTCATGTATATTACACAGTTAGATGCATTTTGTCATGTATATTACACAGTTAGATGCATTTTGTCATGTATATTACAGTTAGATGCATTTTGTCATGTATATTACACAGTTAGATGCATTTTGCCATGTATATTACACAGTTAGATGCATTTTGTCATGTATATTACACAGTTAGATGCATTTTGTCATGTATATTACACAGTTAGATGCATTTTGTCATGTATATTACACAGTTAGATGCATTTTGTCATGTATATTACACAGTTAGATGCATTTTGTCATGTATATTACACAGTTAGATGCATTTTGTCATGTATATTACACAGTTAGATGCATTTTGCCATGTATATTACACAGTTAGATGCATTTTGTCATGTATATTACACAGTTAGATGCATTTTGTCATGTATATTACACAGTTAGATGCATTTTGTCATGTATATTACACAGTTAGATGCATTTTGCCATGTATATTACACAGTTAGATGCATTTTGTCATGTATATTACACAGTTAGATGCATTTTGTCATGTATATTACACAGTTAGATGCATTTTGTCATGTATATTACACAGTTGGATGCATTTTGTCATGTATATTACACAGTTGGATGCATTTTGTCATGTATATTACACAGTTAGAAGCATTTTGCCATGTATATTACACAGTTAGATGCATTTTGTCATGTATATTACACAGTTAGATGCATTTTGTCATGTATATTACAGTTAGATGCATTTTGTCATGTATATTACACAGTTAGATGCATTTTGTCATGTATATTACACAGTTAGATGCATTTTGCCATGTATATTACACAGTTAGATGCATTTTGTCATGTATATTACACAGTTTGATGCATTTTGTCATGTATATTACACAGTTAGATGCATTTTGCCATGTATATTACACAGTTAGATGCATTTTGTCATGTATATTACACAGTTAGATGCATTTTGCCATGTATATTACACAGTTAGATGCATTTTGTCATGTATATTACACAGTTAGATGCATTTTGTCATGTATATTACACAGTTTAATTGATTTTGCCAGTTTAATATCGCACTGGCCTCAATTTCTGTTCACATCATCCTCGTCAAATTTTGTGTATTTGTTTAAAATGCTCAGTGGCTTTTATTTAAAATAAATGTATTCTGTGTTTTATATTTTTTATATATCTCTTCATACATATATTCTGAGAATTTCTTATTAACTTGACATTAAACTGAGTTGATGGATGAGGGTAAGGTGCAGTGCTTATACATGTACTTTAAAAATGAAAAATAATGCTTATATAATTTGCCATTGTTACAGTATATGGATCGAAACCTAATGAGGGTCTGAAGGAAAAGAGCACATTGGTCTTGAACAAAAGTATCTCCACATTTCACATTCTTTTTTTAAATTTATGTATCTACTGATGACTTTTATAAATTAATTAGTATTTAATTTTTAAATAATTATTTAATATTTATGGTATATTTTTTAATGTTTAATATTTATGGTTTACTTTTTAATGTTTAATATTTATGGCTTAGAGTAATCTTTTAGATTTTATTGATCATCATTTGGAATTATTACAAGGCAAGGATGTACCCAATTTCTACTGATCATCTTTCAAAGTTTTAAGTATTCGTTAATATCTGTTTCTCATTTTTATTCAATCATCTTTCAGTCTTATACAATGTGTCTACAAAGGCAATGAATTGCTTACTTTACTAGCAATATATAAAAGCTTGGCATTCAATTTTAGGGAGAAAGACTTTTGAGCCAGGGGTGGGTTGTTTATTTTTTAAAAATGAAAGGTACTTTAATTTTCATAGTACCGGTATATAAAAAAAAGAATATTATTGTGGACAGTTTGGTGTTATTTTTGGCAAATTATTTTTGTCTAATTTTTATGGCAGCAGGAAGGGTCTGAATCACATTAATACTGTTTATTTCTCAAACACACTTTATAATTTCATAGTGTACAATCAGTGTACAAAACACACTTTATAATTTCATGGTGTACAATCAGTGTACAAAACACACTTTATAATTTCATGGTGTACAATCAGTGTATAAAACACTTTATAATTTCATGGTGTACAATCAGTGTTTAAAACTGACAATGTATTTGAAGTAAATCATATGGCCATCTCCATTAGACAGTTTATTTTCAATTTAAATTTTTGGAAGCCCCATGAGAAAGGAACTTGGTCATCTTTTTTCTGATAAAAGTAATTTTATTCTGAACATGTCATATTCGCAGGAGTATAATTTTACTCTTGATCTTTGGCCTCACAAAATTTTGAACTCTGACCCAATTAGAGAGAGTTCATATACATAGATTGATCTGAAGGCACATTAACTAGATAAAAACAAGGTCACTGAATTCATTAAAATTAATCATAGAAACTGAAATTAGACTAAAACAACTTCTCAGAAACTGCAACTTGTCATAAACTTAATTAATTTCAAAATTAGTAATTATATTGTATCCAGGTATGTGGAACATCATAGATTTTCAAAGTCACAGGTCAGATGTCATGACCACTTTAATTCTATTGGCTAAATTGCTGGGAATGATGTATGCCATTATAAATTATTTTGTCCATGTTAAATGTCATTTCTAGTTTTTGTGCCTTGTTTTTTTTCTCTTTGACAATGAGACCCATAGGTTCTGATACATTAAGGTGTACACACACACACACACATACACAATCTAAGGTTTATTCCCTGCATTTGGATACTGCAGCCAATCCAAGATCAGTGGATTTTTCCTTTTTATCCAGTTTCCTCCACCACAAAAAAGTAAAGACCCATGTTATATCAATGTCCAAGCCATATAAAGTGCTTCATTATAAATTGTGACAAATGTGTTCTACATCTGACTTTTGGTTTATGTTTTTTTTCATTGTGGAATTCATTGCAAGCAGACATCAAAATCTGGATTGTTGTTTTAATGTGTACATCCAAACACTAGTACAATTAACAAAAACCCCTTCTACTGGTTAAAATGATTTTTATTTAGGAATTCAATATATGATCATTTCTTTCTTTTAAGTGCAGAGTTTTGAAACTATCTCCGATATTCATAAGCAGTAGCAAGATTTTTAAATCAAATGTTTTGGTGGACACTTGGGATATCAGATTTATACCATTTTCATTTAGGATCAACAAGACATCACAGAAAGTCTTCATGTGCAAACCCCATGTTGATCAAACATTTTGTTTTGGAGAAGTACAATGTAATGATAACAAGATTTTTAAGATGGCTGCCATGGTGGACATATTAAATATCAGTTTGTAATAATTTCCATTTATGAATATCTAGACAACACATGCAGTCATTTGGTGTAAGATTATCAATATGGTCAGTCATCAAGTAGAAGTACTGATAACAAGATGGCCATAGTGACTGCCATATTGGAAGTCAGATTAACATTTTCTTTTCTGACCAATTAGACATCACAAGATGCCTTTCCATGAAAATTACATGTTGGTGACCATATTAAATGTGATCATTTTCATTTAGGACCAGCAAGACATTAAAAAATGTCATTCAGTATATAAAAAAATTTGAGAAAGTTTATATGACCAGCCAATATAGAAAAGCAGCAATAGCAAGTCATGTGACCAGCCAATAAGGAAAAGCAGCAATAGCAAGTCATGTGACCAGCCAAAAAAGGAAAGTGGCAATAGCAAGATTTTCAAGAAGGGTCACTATGGCAGCCATATTGGATGTATAAGTACCACTGTTTTCATTTGGTACAAACTAGACATGATAAATCTTTTAGTGATGAAAACCTTATATTAATATGACCATCCCTTCATGTGAACCAGTGATAACAAGATTTTTAATTTTTTAAGGGGAACCAATTATCGATTATGAATTTCTGACGATTCCCATCACTAATTCATCATCAGATTAGCACCATTTTTATTTAGGACAAACCAGATATAATATATAGTCAACAGAGGAGTAGTGATAACAAAATTATTTAAGAGTTTTGATTGAAAACTATATGTTGATATGACCATCCATTCCAAAAACCTAACAATAAATTTTAATGATTACTGCTCCAGCAATAATACTGGAAATCAGATTAGCATCAGATGGCTGCTATGGTGGCCATATATTGAATAGAAGACTGGTACCATTTTTCATTTAGGTCCAACAAGTATTCAAAAGAAGTCTTTTAGGGTTAACCATATTTAATATCACCATCCATTCAGAAGGAGTAGCAATAAGAGGATTTCAAGATGTCCATGATGCATCATTTTCACTGAGAACTAACAAAGATCATGGGACGAATGTCATGGCAATCCTTCACATACTATAGGAGAACTAACAAAGATCATGAGATGAATGTCATGGCAATCCTTCACATACTATAGGAGAACTAGCAAAGATCATGAGATGAATGTCATGGCAATCCTTCACATGCTACAGGAGGACTAACAAAGATCATGGGATGAATGTCATAGTAATCATTCACATACTATAGGAGAACTAACAAAGATCATGGGACGAATGTCATGGCAATCATTCGCATACTATAGGAGGACTAACAAAGATCATGGGACGAATGTCATGGCAATCCTTCACATACTACAGGAGGACTAACAAAGATCATGGGACGAATGTCATGGCAATCATTCACATACTACAGGATGACTAACAAAGATCATGGGACGAATGTCATGGCAATCCTTCACATACTACAGGAGGACTAACAAAGATCATGGGACGAATGTCATGGCAATCCTTCACTTACTATAGGAGGACTAACAAAGATCATGGGACGAATGTCATGGCAATCCTTCACATACAACAGGAGGACTAACAAAGATCATGGGACGAATGTCATGGCAATCCTTCACATACTACAGGAGGACTAACAAAGATCATGGGACGAATGTCATGGCAATCATTCACATACTACAGGAGGACTAACAAAGATCATGGGACAAATGTCATGGCAATCTATCACATACTACAGGAGGACTAACAAAGATCATGGGACGAATGTCATGGCAATCCTTCACATACTACAGGAGGACTAACAAAGATCATGGGACGAATGTCATGGCAATCATTCACATACTACAGGAGGACTAACAAAGATCATGGGACGAATGTCATGGCAATCCTTCACATACTATAGGAGGACTGACGATTACAAACCTGTGATAACAGATGGTGAACAGATCATTCTATGAAATCATCTGTTGTATAACCAGTTGTGTAATTCTGTCTACTACTAGATCATAATAATATAGTAATACATCAATTCCAGGATGAATGTGTGCAAGCCTTAATACTCTGTCTGGATGCATGTAGGAAGTGAAATTAATACATTTCAAAATGATATACAAAATAATAAACAAAACTACTTTTGAAAAAATATTCAAACTTTAATATAAGCAATTCAAACAGATCATCAAGGATAGATTCTATAAACTCAAGCAGAGATTCTACACAAAAATATTAAGTTGTCATTCTATGTAATAATAATTTGTTGATCTACAGGCATGAAATCTAAGTGATCTACATATACAAACATGTCAACCAAATTTTATTTGTCTACTATAATTGATTTTTGTTTCACTGTGCACAATTATCAAAAAAATGTCCAAAACATAATTGGATAAACTGAAAATGGTATAAAATAGCTGATAATGTAATGAGATGACATGTGTCACTACAATAAGATCATATCGCATATCAAATTATCTATGTATATAAACATTAACACTATATTCAGTTTATCTACATCAAGTGGTTTTGGCATAAATGTGCAAAACATTTTATTACAACAGTAATGGTCCACAAAATTAAAAAAATATGTAACAAACCAAAATATTGCTGTGTTTTTTTTTAATTAATAAGCTTTACATAATGTTTTAATGTACGTAATGACTAAATCAAGATGCCCCTGCCACAAGCAGTGTGGGCGTAACAACTAACTTTAAAAGATGATCTAAAGTCTGTTAGTTTTATGCAATATCTTACCTTAAATGATAGAAAGTTAAGAGTCTGACTAGATAAATTACCTGTGCAAAATGAGACTATGTTGTTCTATTTACATTTTCAGTGTTAATACAAATAAAAAGCTAAAGATGCAAGCTAACAACAAATAAAGCTACTGTCATGTATATCATTTCTTTTGACATCAAAAGATTGCGAATTCTGGTGGAATGGAAGGTTAGAGAAATATTAAAGATTACAAAAGATCAAAGAGATGAGCATAAACTGTGAGAGATTGATAATCTTGTTTTGATTTAATAATCAATAACCAATATCCCTCTAAATATATGCAATTATTATATCAAATTTAATTTAATCTCATTATTTCTTAACAAAGCATGATTTACAAAAAATTCATTAACAATTTTACAACAAAATATTTGAGCCATTACCTTCTTTGAGCATTTTATACTGAAATAAATTGCTTGAAATACTATTTAGAAACTATCAAACTATGTCAATCTTAAGATAAAAATGTTAAAATATGTCTCTTTACATGGTAATTTCCAACCTGACTGAAAGTAAATAGATGCTAGAAATAAAAAAACATTTCTTCTAGTGAAGAGTTTATATAAAACAAGTCTTGTACATATATTATAAATAAATGTAACACGGACATTCCCTTTAAGGATTTGGTCTAAAGTTTCATTCAAAGTAAACCTAAATGTTCATGACTTATTTCAACCTGATGTTTGCACACAAAAAATGAAATATATAAAACTTTACATACAAACAAAAATAGAAAAAAGTTCATACCAAAAATGGATAATGAAACATCAGATATAACTGGAAACAAATAAAGTAAATTTATTCTAAACACAAAATCAAAACTCAATGCTATGAAAACATTGCACCAAATATCTGCTTTTAATTTTTAGAAGTAAAAAAAATATATAAAACTGATTAATGGTCAAATCATTATCTATCTATCGATTGATCGATCGATCGATCGATCTATCTATCTATCTATCTATCTATCTATCTATACACACACACACACACATATATATATATATATACACATACAGCTAGAGTAGTCAAAACATACTAAATTTTATTCCAATAAGTTCCTGCATTCATTCCTTTATAGTCCATGTGCATCAAAGTCATTAAGTGAATCTGTCATATGGCTGCTGTCGGCTAAGGAAAAGTCCCTCAAGGGGACATTACTCATTGGCACAAAACTTTGTCTAGTTCTGTACACAAATTATGAACTTGATAGGATTTCCCAATCACACAAAAGTGATTATGGTTCATCATTGTATGTGGATTAAACAACAAACATAAAAACAAGAAACATGCCTATAAATCATGGATGGTCTTGATGACATGATGCATTTAAAGGGACATACTCAAATAAAAAACGTGGGCCGTTAACTTAACATTCAGCAAGAAAATAATAAGCTGTCCTTGACACTCACAGCTCAATTCCAAACAAGAGAATGGAGTTAAATCATATTAAAATCAACAGAGAAAAGTCCTTAACACTGAGGGTAATCTAGGGTGTGGACTGGTATATCTATTGAAGGCAGAACAGATGGACATGCTAACAGACACCAAAAATTATGCTATTGTTGGACTTCTGCCATGGTGAATTTGAATGCACACTGACAACAAGGTAAGCTCAATAACAGGATGGCTTTGACAAAAATCAAACTTGAATAGATCTTCATATAAAGCTTCATACCAAATTTGTAGGTCCTCCAAAATGTATTAAATGGAAACTGCTGCAAAACATTTTAAGTCAAACAGGAGTCTTACTTCCAAACAATTTTGCCATAAAATGATGAAAGCTGAATTGGGCCTAGGTCTTGTTAATGTTAAACATAATGCAAAATTTCATTTAGTGGAGACCTCCAAAATAGAAATAAAACTGAAAATCAATGTTCCAAGGGAAACCGATGTAATAACTTCACAGAATGTTTGCAGCAACCATACAAATATTTGACCACGTCTTTTCAAATAATTCTTACACCAAATTTGATTTTAGTTTTTGAAGTTCTTCACAAATGACTAAGTGGAAGTGGATGCAAAATCAAAGAGTCAAGTTCCCAGGTCATAACTCTGTAAGATTGTGCAAGAAACTGGTGATAACTTAACTTGATCTATGATGTAAAGCTTCACACTATATTTGATTGCAATCCATGAAGTCCTTCAAAATTTATCAAGTGGAAATGAAATTTGGAGCACACATGATACAATGTGATTGACCAGAATGGGCAATATCGCAGGAGCATGGAAAGGATTATAAACAAAATGATTCACCTTTGGCACAAGTAAAGTTTTATAAATGACAATCTGCCATTCAAAGTCCTTGTTTATTAAGAGGTTATGATTTCCTTTACATTGTATTTTCAATGTGAACTTTGAAAGCGTTGGTAAAACAACAATTTTCTTGGACAAAAACTGAAAAAATAACTCATCATGTCATGGACGTTGGAATCACTCTAGTTGGAACACTTGAATGAAACTGTACCACGAGGCTGAACAGAAATCTTGCATTGGGTCTGTATATTGTAAGAAATGGTCCATACACATATGGGAATGAGAAAAAATGCCCCATTTTGGGGTTCCCGTTATAATCTTGCATGTATGATGGAATATATTCAAAGTGATGCTACATGAATTTTTTAAAATAAATCCACACACATAAACTATATATTATGCTGAAAGCATTAGGGAATTATTTACAAAAAATGCTTTGAGTGCAATTAGGAGTTACATCCCTTTCCTTTAGCATCACTACTATTAACCTTTCCTACACAAAGTTGGAATGTTTGGTATAAAACATATTCCTGTGGCTGCTACGTCTATAAAAGTATATAGATAATTACATGAAACCTCTTATGAAACATTCACTATTTAATTCTGAATAATGATATACAGAAACTTAGCCATCCCTTAAGCTGCTACCCAAAATATCCTACCACAAAAGAAAGAACTTCTAACTAACATTTTGAAGTGTAAAAAAATTAACTAAACTTTTTTTAATTTCAAGAAAAACCCATACACCCTATACCCAAACCTTATGCTGCCCAACCCCACATGTATTAACACAATATTTTCATGAAGGTTAGCTTTCTTGATTGAGTGTTTAAGATTGGGAGTAGAATAACTTATACCCTGATCTGTCAGTGTATTATGCGACAGCAGATCAGGGTCAATGTTTTTTTGCAGTTGGTACTAGCTTATATACAAGTATATAAAAAAATATTTTCCTCTAGTTATGATTATACTTTCCTGTTATCGATGCTATTACATTATCAAAATTGATTACCTATAAGCCCCTACCAAAACACCTTATTGGATTATGCCTTTAAATAAAAATATACAAGTACTGATTTACAGCTATGCACCACCACCAGTTTCAGACTTAGGTAAAACATTCAACACTGACAAAGAGGTCAAATAGTTATTAAAATTATTATCACAAAACATGCAATGTTCATTTGATGATTGCATTGCATCCATAATTATGATAATCATTTTCTGTCTGATGGTTTTAAATACCAAGGCATTAGATTTATTAAATTAATGTGTTGTTAATTTTCTAATATTGCTTGAAGTATTGCCACCAGTGGAACAATATACAAAAGAGAACTGTTATCAATTATCTGATTTTGAGTTTGCCTCCTCTGACATAAAAAAATTTATCTGACAGGTCAATGGGTATATAATTTATTACTAATGTTAGCATGACCATGAAGCTTGTTACTATTGTTAGTAATACAAACTATATTTAGTAACACAGAATGGACATTATATACCATAGGCATAGAAGGATTGAAATCCAACAGGCCAAAAATAACAACAAAGATCATCCTTCCTCTAATTTGACTGACAATTTAAAGGTTGTAAAAGCAAGTGTATACCTAAGATGAGTGAATAAACTGCTTCATAAATACACACACTTTGTATGTATCACTATATCATTAATGCTTTCAATACAAATTGTGGGGGAAAAAAACACAATTCATATTTACAATTATAATTTCAGTTAGAACCATTGACCCTTACATCACCTCCACCACCAACATCATGATAGTGTCTTTTACAGAACTCTGCAATCCTGCCACAAGCTAGCAATAGTTTGTCTCTTGGAATTGTGAGCACAACACGGAAAAACCCTGGATACTGGAAACACTGGAAAACACAAAATCATTATACAGAGATATTGCCAGAAATTTTAGTAGGAGGGGGAGGTCTCCCACAACTACCTCCAGAGCGGAGGGGAAAATCTTCAAAGGGGGGAAAGGAGTAAACAGTGCTGAATGGTAGAGAATAGAAGACTAATATTATATGGTTTAGAAACATTTGAAGCATTAAATTTTTTGTATCACTTCTATGACAATAAACAACAGCCTCTGCAAACTGAAAATTTAATGGACCACACACTGACACATATGTACAGTCATCTGTTTGCTGTTTCAAATGGTAGCCCATAGGAATTTGAAACTATCAATGTAGTAAGAAATCTTAGAAGGAAATTGAAAAAATCCTGCGCGCGCGCACACACACACACACACACACACACACACACACACACACACACACACACACACACACACACACACACACACACACACACACACACACACACACACACATGGTGACAATATTCTTCTGAGTAGTGTGAATTTTACTTTGAGAACTTTCATAATCAGCTTTTTATAATGGCGGAATTGTAGCAATTATTGCCAGTATGTATAGCTTCTAGAACTGGTTTTCTACAGTTTCTGCAACACTCCAAAAATTCATCACTATAAAGGTGCTTGTATTAAAATAATATTCTTCAATGATGCAGGGCACAGGAAATTGAAATAAGGAGAAAAACCAAAAAGACCAGATCTGATTAACCTAATTGAAAAAAAAAAGTTAATCACACATTGGTTATGAGAATTCATGGGAAACACATAGCTTGTGTGATCTTTTTCCCAGTGGATTTTAAGACTTGCATGACTCTACATCACTTCTGCTAGTAACTGTTGATCCCCTGGCCTGGCAGCATTTCTGATTATGCATGGATTTTCCTATACTAAAAATCAGGGTCTACTCTAAACTGAAAATATTGGGTAGAAGTTCACCCCATCTATTGGAAAGACAGAAACGTTCTAAATACAGGAGGGATTTGAAGAAATAAAGAAACAATTTGCAAATATGATGAACAAGTTTTGCACATTATGTTGATTGTTCAGTGCTATATTAGCATGAATCATGCAACTGCACATTCAAGAACAGGCCTTCAAACAAGAGGCCCAAATGGACTGATGCTGCTCAACTGGCTTAATGGTACATAATGGTTGACCATTTCACGAAACAAGCTTATGAAACATTGAAAGACCACAACCTTTGTAAACATCTCCCTAAAATTATATCATTCAGAATTACCTATTTTTTATATTCTGAGAAAAATTTGTACTAAAGATAATGAGATAAAAATAATGTGCACATATCTTGCCCATAATCAAAGTCATCCAAGAACTTGATGAAATAAACCCATTTACCAAGTTTTAAAGCAACTATATAAAAAATATAATTTCTCAGTCAATTGAAAGAGATAATGAGGACAACTATCCAACACAGGGCATCTCATTAAAAATATCTAATAGTTGAAGTTTGATCGAAATCAGATTTTAAAAATATGGCTTCAAAGGTGGCAACAAGCTCAGCCAACAAAATACTTAGATCATCTCACATCAGATCTCGGTGGATCCTATTCACTTTTGATCTTGTCCAAGATCTTAATGATATAAGCCCTTATTTGAAAATTTGATCAAAACTTTCAGAATTATGGCTTCTAGGGTGATAATAAACTCTGCCAATCAGATGCAAGATCACTTTATTAACATATTATATGTTAATCTTGTTCATTATCGAACCCATCCAACATATTGATGATATAGGCCATAATTTTAAGTTTGATTGAAACCTGGTAATAAAACGTATAAGCTCAGCCAATGAGATGCATGATCATCTACCGGTAATTTATATTTATGTATGCTGCTAATTACTCAAGTCATAGAAGATCTTAATGTTAAAAGCATATATACCAAGCTTGATCAAATCAGAAACTATATTCTCTAGAGTGGTAACAAGGTAATCAGATAATCTAATTAGTATGAGCTGATCTCACTCTTTATCAAACTTGTCCAAATACCTAATGATATAAGCATTATTCCAAGTTTGATCAAAATCAGATTAGAAATACAGACTCAAGAGTGGTATCACATGTTCAACCAATCAGATGCAAAATCGCTTCATTCATTTGTGTGAATATCACTCATCATAAACTTTTCTCAGCATATATTCCAAGTCTGATAAAAACTGGATTGGAAAAATTTCTGCATGGAAAAAGGTTAACCAATCAGATGCATTATGACCTTATTAATATGCATAGATCATGCCTTAAAAATGATTATATACAGATGTTTTCTTTTTGACTAAAGGCTGACATTTGCAACACAAGTACAGCAGAAATACGAATTATTATCATTTCAGGGTGTTTGGGTGTCCAAAATTAAATTGTGTTTTTGTGTGACAGGGCATGTTATTGCAGGTATGCTCATTGATAGCAAACTGCAAGATCAGGTGGCCAAGAAATCTGAATTAGTAGATTGCTTTCTAAAGAAATTTTTTCCACATGGTTCATACATAAATTTGATCAAGAATTTAAAGCACTTTAAAATTTTTTTTTTTTTTAAAGTAATATAATTATCTGTGAGAAAACTTAGGACGAATGTTAATTATGACATGTTCAATCTACAAAATGTCTGACTTAAATGCTTTACAATTATACCATGACTATACGATCTTATTATACCATGACTATATTGTCTTATTATACCATGACTATACTATCTTATTATACCATGACTATAATATCTTATTATACCATGACTATACATGTACTATCTTATTATACCATGACTATACATGTACTATCTTATTATACCATGACTATATTGTCTTATTATACCATGACTATATTGTCTTATTATACCATGACTATACTATTTTATTATACCATGACTATACTATCTTATTATACCATGACTATACTATCTTATTATACCATGACTGTACTATCTTATTATACCATGACTATACTATCTTATTATACCATGACTATAACATCTTATTATACCATGACTATACTATCTTATTATACCATGACTATAACATCTTATTATACCATGACTATAACATCTTATTATACCATGACTATACTATCTTATTATACCATGACTATACTATCTTATTATACCATGACTATACTATCTTATTATACCATGACTATAACATCTTATTATACCATGACTATACTATCTTATTATACCATGACTATAACATCTTATTATACCATGACTATACTATCTTATTATACCATGACTATACTATCTTATTATACCATGACTATACATGTACTATCTTATTATACCATGACTATACTATCTTATTATACCATGACTATATTGTCTTATTATACCATGACTATATTGTCTTATTATACCATGACTATACTATCTTATTATACCATGGCTATACTATCTTATTATACCATGACTATACTATCTTATTATACCATGACTATAACATCTTATTATACCATGACTATACTATCTTATTATACCATGACTATACTATCTTATTATACCATGACTATACATGTACTATCTTATTATACCATGACTATACTATCTTATTATACCATGACTATACTATCTTATTATACCATGACTATACATGTACTATCTTATTATACCATGACTATACATGTACTATCTTATTATACCATGACTATACATGTACTATCTTATTATACCATGACTATACATGTACTATTTTATTATACCATGACTATACTATCTTATTATACCATGACTATACTATCTTATTATACCATGACTATACTATCTTATTATACCATGACTATAATATCTTATTATACCATGACTATACTATCTTATTATACCATGACTATAATATCTTATTATACCATGATTATACATGTACTATCTTATTATACCATGACTATACATGTACTATTTTATTATACCATGACTATACTATCTTATTATACCATGACTATACTATCTTATTATACCATGACTATACTATCTTATTATACCATGACTATACTACCTTATTATAGAACTTGAGAGCACTTTTCATGTATTGATCAATTTCACTGGACAAACAAAACAGAATTCTTTGTTGATTGCCCCGACCCCTTACCTATATATAGCACTAAAAAGCGAATGCATCTGAAAATAATGTTTCCATCATGGAGTACTTTTTTGAAAAAAAAACCTTAAGAACCCAGTCAACACAGCATCCAATCAGACAAACATCTAGAGGCTGAATACTAAGAAGAATATATCCATCCCATCTGGCATACTTACTGAGTGTGTATGTGTGATTTGGATTTTTAACATAGCTTTTAACAATATTTCAGTCATATCATTATGATGTCTGCAGTGTGGCCATTTATAGTGATGTCTAGCACTGAGGTATCATGTAGCAGACATGCAGCATCATATCCCACCTAGTCACATTTTCATGACACCAGGCCGAGCAGTCCTAACACTGACCTCTAAATACTGAGCACCTAGTGAGGCAGCTGTTAGTACCATTTGTGTCAATCTTTAGTATAACTCTATCAGGGATTGAACCCATAACCTCCTGCATCTGAGGCGGATGCTCTAACCACTAACCACTGGAGTTGTGCATACTTACTGAAAATATAAGCAACCAAACACAGGACAGGACATGTCTTGGAAGATCAACCTTCGGACTCTTTAACAGATCTCTATTTTTTAAAATCAGATTTGAATCTACAAATTATATTTCTGAGTAGAAGTCATTTAAAGGTTTTTCTATTTTTAGTCAAGTCTGCCCTACTTGAAACTGGATCTGCATTTGTACAAATTTCAAAACCTTCATGCCAAAGCTTACTGCCAAGCTTATTTAAAATTGGTTCAGTGATTTCTGAGAAGAAGTAAATATTAGAAAAGGTTGATCGATGCCAGATTCCTAACTGGAAGAGTGTAGGTTTGACTTCAACCATCAGATCACCCCAGTTCTGTTAGTATAGTATATCCTTAGGCAAGACACATTACTTACAAACTGTTATCAAATTAAATGACCTACTTATATCGTTATACTGTACAATATTATGGCAAACAAATTCTGTTCTAATGGTGGTGAACACGATGCTGCTTTGAATATGGTAATGTTTCATCATGGAAGCAATCAATAATAATGCAGTTACTTTAATATATAATTAAGACACATGGCAGATTAAGTATGACCAATTCTGAATTAGAAAAATCTGATTATATCAATATATTTACCTTGGCTGGAAGGCAAAAGACACTTTCTTCATGAACCAAAGCTTCCGTAAATGCAACGTCATCTGTGTACTCTGGAAACTTTTCCATCTCAATACCAATCTGCAAAACATTAAATGTACCATATAGCAGAACATTTTGTGGATGCAAAATTGGTCAATTTTCTTCAATATCGGGATTTTAAATTTTGGAATAGTGGTCATTCTAGTAACATGGATGTAGAAAAGTTTATAAAATTAATGTGTCAAAATTCATGGGATTTAGTTTTTTCATTTAACTCTGAGACCACTAACAATTACTGCCATAGGAACACACTAAGTTTCTGAAGGTAAGATGTTTATCTTCAATAAAACTTTAGTCACAATACATTAGAACTATTTCCATTACCTCAATAAAATTCATCCCAGCTAAGCCAGACAAAGATGCTCATTCATTTTGGTTTGGTTTAACAAGAATGGTGCCAAAAGGTCTGCTTGCTTAAAAAGTACCTCAGAGTAGTTTCCCTAGGAAATGGGTATTGGCAAAATAAAGTCTATAGCCATCAATTACTAAAATAAAGGTGCAGCTCTACAGGGATGCAACTGCAGAGAGGACTTGTAAGGTGTGCCTGTATTATGATTAGGTAAGTATTATAACTGAAACATTTGACCTTCAAGTACACTGCATGATCAAAATATGTTCAATTTGGGAGAACAGGAGACAAATAGGAGTTACTTCCACTTGCCCCAAAGTCATCCCAGATTACTGTCTTTATATGTGCATAAAACAACTTTGCAATGAAGAAAATATAGACTAAAGTTAGCAACATGCATACAGAAAATATAGACTAAAGTTAGCAACATGCATACAGAAAATATAGACTAAGTTAGCAACATGCATACAGAAAATATAGACTAAAGTTAGCAACATGCATACAGAAAATATAGATTAAAGTTAGCAACATGCATACAGAAAATATAGATTAAAGTTAGCAACATGCATACAGAAAATATAGATTAAAGTTAGCAACATGCATACAGAAAATATAGATTAAAGTTAGCAACATGCATACAGAAAATATAGATTAAAGTTAGCAACATGCATACAGAAAATATAGATTAAAGTTAACAACATGCATACAGAAAATATAGATTAAAGTTAGCAACATGCATACAGAAAATATAGATTAAAGTTAGCAACATGCATACAGAAAGATCTGTTATGTTACAGAGGACAAATCCAGCAGAAGTAGATTAACTCTGTCACCTAAGTATATATAAAAATATAATGAATCTGTGATGCATGGTTTCAAATTCAAGAACCGGTTTTCTTGGAAACATGTCATGTACAGTTACTATAAAATAGAAAATAAGGAAACTATTTGCTGTACATGACCAAATAGTTGTACACTTTGAAAGAAAACTTGAGATCAGTAGATGTAGGAATATGAAGGTAACATGTGCAGCAGATAATAATCACACGACAAAAGCCTTGACATTGTACTCATTATTCTGCGTTTCACTCGCTGCCAACATTGTCAAATATAATCTTTTATTTGAACTTGGAAACATTTTTATTATTGAATTAAACATGTACCCTATGGCTCATTTTATTACCCTGGTAATTATGAACAGGTGGGTATCCGGATAACAAGCTAACCATTAACAGACTAACAGATGATGAAATTATCTGGTGCTGGTCAACAATACTTCTGTCAGCCCTGTCCTGGGCTACATCATATGTTTCCTGTGATAGGTATTATGAGTGTACTGATGAAGTAGCCTGAACAGGGATGTGAACGAGTCCAATAAACAATCTTTTTATCCCACAAATATCCCCAGGCATACATCAAGCATCCATCCTCATCCTGAGCTAGTGCCATGCATTTGGAACAAGACCATTTCTGAATTTGATATAAATTTATGGGGAATAAGGACCAGTGATGGACCCCTCTCTTTAAACAGAGTAACTAGAATACAGTGGCATGATTGCTGGTCAAGCAGAGCATCTGAGACAAAGTAAGGGTTGGTATTGCTATCACCAAGCACCTGGCACTATCTATCTAAACATTAGAACTGGGTATACTGTATCCAGTCCTGCAGATGAAGTCACCTGCTAAGCCAGCTCTAGTTCTGAAATTGAGCTGGGATGGGGCTGGCTAGGGACAAAGCTGAGGACAGTATTGGCTATACTTGGAAAGATCAGCATAGCCAGTACCATCATTAGTAGAGAGCAGATATGTTTGAGCCTAAGCATGACCGGTTCAGGATATGCTGACATCCTGGGATGAAGTCTAGGACTGGCTATCCGGGGATGTCAAGCTGGACCTCCATTGCATGATGATACTGGTCCCAAGGCTTGTATCATGTAATATATATATATCTGGCTGTGGTGATGGTAGAACTGAAGCTGTGAGAAGCTTATGATGTTGCACTGGCAGATATCCCTCTCTCTCTTGGTGATCTTTCTGCCTCCACTGTCTAGATAAGACAGTTAGATACCAAAAGCATCATCAGTCTTTTCTTGCCATCTCATTGACCTTTTATGTAAAAAATACATCCATATCTTGTGTTGCTTCACACAAAATGGAGTGATTAGTCTCTGTCAGCTTAAAAACTGTATGATTAGTATTTGTAATCCTGCCAGATTGACATGGCTCTTACAACTGGAGAGAAAAACCAAAGTCATATACAGGAGAAAATCAACTGTTGTGTTAACTACCAGTGAATGGGAACACTAACACCAGTTATGTATGTATGTATGCATGCATGCATGCATGCATGTATGTATGTATGTATGTATGTATGTATGTATGTATGTATGTATGTATGTATGTATGTATGTATGTATGTATGTATGTATGTATGTATGTATGTATGTATGTATGTATGTATGTATGTCTGTCTGTCTGTGTGTGTGTGTGTGTGTGTGTGTGTGTGTGTGTGTGTGTGTGTGTGTGTGTGTGTTGTATGCATGCATGTATGTATGTATGTATTGGGTTTAATGGCACATAAACACAAAACTGGTTATATGATGCCAAATAAAAGTTATTTCTGACAGCATACAGTAAATGGCACATAATAAACCCATCTTTATGTAGGTAACAAATAAATTTTTCCTGAGGATAAAAGTCTTTAATCAGTGACCTTGACTTTTGATTCCTAATGGCAGGTGTATCAAAATGTAAACAAATAAGTGCAAAATACCCTCAAGGAAGATAAACCCTTCCATAAAAAACTCCATAAAAGAGACATGAAATGAAAGGTATCAGTAACATGTATAAAATACTCCATATATAATACTTTCAGAAAATAATTACAAAGGCATCAAAGTATGAATACAGGCTTAATTATTTGTGAAGTGCTGAAATTGCCTGTAATTATTACTGACCACCTTGCAAACAGTTCAGAGCACCTCAAACAAAGTTGTCAAGTGATAAACATTCATCAGAGTGAAAGTAGAGAGTGAAGGAGATAGAAAACATCTTCTTGCCTGAAGTAAAAAAACTCACAAATATTGCAACAGTAGTGAAAAGACACTAACTGACTATCTGAAGTGGAATTTTCAAAGCTTTATGAAAGAATAGCGCATTCTGGCATGAGCAGAAGTACTTTTGATTATATGAATTTTGGTTTAAACATATATATCCAAGTACATTTGATTATATGAATTTTGGTGTGAACATGTATATTCAAGTACATTTGATTATATGAATTTTGATGTGAACATGTATATTCAAGTACATTTGATTATATGAATTTTGGTGTGAACATGTATATTCAAGTACATTTGATTATATGAATTTTGGTGTGAACATGTATATTCAAGTACATTTGATTATATGAATTTTGGTGTGAACATGTATATTCAAGTACATTTGATTATATGAATTTTGATGTGAACATGTACTGGTATATCCAAGTACATTTGATTATATGAATTTTGGTGTGAACATGTATATTCAAGTACATTTGATTATATGAATTTTTATGTGAACATGTATATTCAAGTACATTTGATTATATGAATTTTGATGTGAACATGTATATTCAAGTACATTTGATTATATGAATTTTGGTGTGAACATGTATATTCAAGTACATTTGATTATATAAATTTTGGTGTGAACATGTATATTCAAGTACATTTGATTATATGAATTTTGATGTGAACATGTACTGGTATATCCAAGTACATTTGATTATATGAATTTTGGTGTGAACATGTATATCCAAGTACATTTGATTATATAAATTTTGATGTGAACATGTATATTCAAGTACATTTGATTATATGAATTTTGGTGTGAACATGTATATTCAAGTACATTTGATTATATGAATTTTGGTGTGAACATGTATATTCAAGTACGTTTGATTATATGAATTTTGATGTGAACATGTACTGGTATATCCAAGTACATTTGATTATATGAATTTTGGTGTGAACATGTATATCCAAGTTCATTTAATTATATGAATTTTGATGTGAACATGTATATTCAAGTACATTTGATTATATGAATTTTGGTGTGAACATGTATATCCAAGTACATTTGATTATATGAATTTTGATGTGAACATGTATATTCAAGTACATTTGATTATATGAATTTTGGTGTGAACATGTATATTCAAGTACATTTGATTATATGAATTTTGATGTGAACATGTACTGGTATATCCAAGTACATTTGATTATATGAATTTTGGTGTGAACATGTACCGGTATATCCAAGTACATTTGATTAAATATGAATTTTGATGTGAACATGTATATTCAAGTACATTAGATTATATGAATTTTGGTGTGAACATGTATATCCAAGTACATTTGATTATATAAATTTTGATGTGAACATGTATATTCAAGTACATTTGATTATATGAATTTTGGTGTGAACATGTATATTCAAGTACATTTAATTATATGAATTTTAGTGTGAACATGTATATTCAAGTACATTTGATTATATCATATTTGGTGTGAACATGTATATTCAAGTACATTTGATTATATGAAATTTGGTGTGAACATGTATATTCAAGTACATTTGATTATAAGAAATTTGGTGTGAACATCTATATCCAAGGAAAGACCACACTCATTGGACTGATAGTTTTCATATAGTAGGGATCTTCAGGGGTCAAAAAATGGCAACTTTTATCAACAACATGGCTTCACACTTACCATCATATACATGGCCCCTTGTGGCATCACAGGCTGAAGACCTGGAATTCGAACTATGTTGTCGTAAAACTGTTTTGCATTTGTTTCAACAAATTTAATGGTTTCTTCAAAATAGATCTGAGGTGTATTGGTAAGAATTCCTTCTACAGCTCCTTGTACAATACTGCTAGGACCAAGAATTCGCTGCGAAAGGCTGATTAGCCCCTGACGGATCTGTGGCATAATCATAAACAGAATACAGTATAGCAAATGAAAAAAATAAAGTAAATTAATCAAATTTGTTAAAGCAACTTTGTTATGATGAAAGACTTCATGAATAAACTTCGTTTTGAGTCAAATCTAAAAGCAAACTGCACAGAATCAAATCTGCCATCAAATATGGTTCTGGTAGATCTGGGTGTCTGCAGTTTGTAAGTAGAAATAGAACAAACAACACAGACCCTGATTTTCATTATGTGATGACCAATCAGGGTTTGTTTTGTTTGTAGTTGGACTATATATTGTATGTCTCTTTACAGTACTTTTGGAGGAGCACACACATAAGAATTGCTCTCAAGAAATTACTTCCTGTTCATTACAGAATGTTTTATGTGAAATTAAAATATCCAATTTGTAAATAATATTCAGTTCAACCTTTCCTGAAGCAAGTTTATTGACCTGCCAATGAGCAAGATAACATTCAATTCCTAGAGATCTGATTATTGTCAATACAACAGTTCCCTCTTATAATCTTGACAATAAGTAACATGACATTCAAATCTTTGTCTTGACAATAAATAAAGGACATTCAAATCTTAGTCTTGACAATAAGTAACATAACATTCAAATCTTTGTCTTGACACCAGTCATTTCCCCCCCATTATCTTAAAACTTAATTCATATTTAATTATAAAAACTTATATTAAGTTATGTTAAAAGAAAAAGGTTATTTGAAATAAAGATAACAAGATTTGTAACAAGAAAACAGAGTTTGGGATTTCCGGATTAACAACAAAACACTATTGATGGTAATGCAAATACAATATTTAATGATACATGAAAATAAAGAAATAAGTATGACTGATACGTGCGTGTATGGGTCCTAATATTGGATGAATTAACATAATTAGCACGATACTACTAATGCAACAAATACAAATGCAAACACATTGTTATATACGGTACAAGGACAAAAAAAAAAACGAACGATTCATGGTATATCACAAAATGAAAATACGATTTTCACAATAGCAAAACAAATGATGTTTTCACTCAAAATAGCGAATTGATAGTTTACTCACTCAAAATAGTGAACTGACATTTCATTCATTCAAAATAGTGAACTGATATCAACATAGCAGATATCTCAAGATATCTCTTCACCTCGAAAATACACACACACGCACAGCACAGCACAGCACTGCACACGCAGTAAGTAGTAAGTGTTAAAGAAAGTTAACATTTTCACATATTAAAAAAATGTATTGTTTAAAAGTTAATGTTGTAAGCAATTGCTTTTAAGTATTCTATGGTGTCACGATTGTCAAAGTCGGCGACTATGTTTGCAATTCTCGAAGAACAATCTTTGTACTTCTTCTTTGGTTGTTCAGGCAAATGTCCACCGAAGATCTGATTTAGGTTGACATTATTTAAGCTCTGTTCACGTTTAAGAATCCGAAGGAAGCTCCAGATATTTGGATGATGATAGGAAACTGCGGACTGCATTTTTCTATGCCAACCTTCCACAGCATTGTTTGTTCTGGGCAAACTGTTGGCAACACATGAATGCACACTCCAAATGCTTTTATCAAACACCGCTACTACACGGCGATTACGACGGAGACGACCAATGTAGTTGTCCTCAAAATAATCCATGACAGTGGCAAACTCCTTTGACAATGATTCCTGAAGTGTTTCGAATGATTCGATTACCTTTTCGCTTGGAACGAATGCTAATGCAGCAATCATCCAAATTGACAAGGCAAAATCTTCATCATTCTGGTATGGATCCTGCAGTCCAACAGATTGAACTTTTCTGAATATATTTTGTGCAAGATGGAAGAAGCAGCCATGTATTTCAACGTTTGCAAAACACTTGGTGGCTGCATTAATTGTAGCCTTTTCGAAATCCGTCGTAATTGTTGTTGGATGAACTTGAGGCTGCAGCACTTTGATTTCTTCAAATAAACGACAGTAAGTAACCTGTGTTTTGTTTGGTAGGAGAACATACATGCACGGAACAATTGATCCAGTTACAAGAGCTTGTAGTGTATATAATTGAAAAAACAGTTCAGGTACCACCTTGAAAGTTCCATCCATGAACCAATGATGTGAATCTTTAATCAAATTTAGTGTGCATTCTGTTCCAAAAATCAAGATTCGGTTGGGGTCATCACATCCGCTGTCGTAGATTAGAAAATTTTCTCCATCAGCCAAACTCTTGTATTCTTCTGGAATTTCAAATGTGCAGTCGACTGGAAGAGGGTGAACTACATTCTTCTTCTGTTTAACTCTTCTGATGTTTCTCCGTAGATGTCAAATTGGCACCATCTGAACAGCAGCTTGCTGGCTTAGTTGCTGCAATTCTTGACCCAGAATTTGTTGCGGTGTTTCTTCAGTTTCCTCTGCTTTTCGTTTGATACTTGCCCAGACAGTCAAAACCTCACAATGAACCGAATCAGCAGTATGAGTGTGCTCATGCAGGTAACTAACTATTGACAGATCTTCATTTAATTTAACTTTTGCCCTACATTCACTTGTATTTTTTCCTGCACCTCGACGACGCTCACACTCATAACTTATAACATTGTTTGCTAAGCTTTTTTTGTTTAACATAAACAAAACCATTTAACACAACTTTATTTTTTCCTCGAAAACTCGCAACAGTTTCCAACTCCATCTCATGGGTTTTTCAAAAAATGTATTGGTTTAAATTGTTTGGAGATTATATAGATACAGAACAAGTAAGACAAACCCATCTTTACAGTGCATTGTTACATCATAATCCGCTTATGTTGACATCTGGCATGAGTACTGTACTGAAACAACTACAATTAATTGAATGATGGCTAATCCTTCTGTTGTTTATCTTAAATATACCAAATATGCACAATAAATAAAGGTTAGACTGAAGCCTCTTCATACTTCAAAGAAACCTCCTGTTCTACAGTGAGTAAAAGCATGATTGTATGTGAGAGAGAGAGAGAGAGAGAGAGAGAGAGAGAGAGAGAGAGAGAGATCAGGAAAGTAGATATTTTACATTTGATAATGCATTTTTTTCAGGTGACAACAGTCATACCTATGCACTAACAGTGATGCGAGGTGCGAGTATACATCAAAGCTAAATGTTACTATATATAAATAAAGTAGTATAAAGATAATGGGTGAGAAATTACTGGGGGGGAAAGTCCTATTTGATGGGGGGGGGAAGTCCAGGGGGGAGATGTCCGGGGGGATATGTCGGGGGGGGGGGGGGAGTCGGGGGGGGATGTCCAGGGGGGAGATGTCCTGATACCATTTAAATCTTAGTCTTAAGAATAAGTAACATAACATTCAAATCTTATTCTAGACAATAAGTAAAGGACATTCAAATCTTAGTCTTGACAATAAATAACATGACATTTAAATATTATTCTAGACAATAAATAAAGGACATTCAAATCTTAGTCTTGATAATAAATAACATGACATTCAAATCTTATTCTAGACAATAAGTAAAGGACATTCAAATCTTAGTCTTGACAATAAATCAAGGACATTCAAATCTTAGTCTTGACAATAAATAAAGGACATTCAAATCTTAGTCTTGACAATAAATAAAGGACATTCAAATCTTAGTCTTGACAATAAATCAAGGACATTCAAATCTTAGTCTTGACAATAAATAAAGGACATTCAAATCTTAGTCTTGACAATAAATAAAGGACATTCAAATCTTAGTCTTGACAATAAATCAAGGACATTCAAATCTTAGTCTTGACAATAAATAAAGGACATTCAAATCTTAGTCTTGACAATAAATCAAGGACATTCAAATCTTAGTCTTGACAATAAATAAAGGACATTCAAATCTTAGTTTTGACAATAAATAAAGGACATTCAAATCTTAGTCTTAACAATAAGTAACATAACATTCAAATCTTATTCTAGACAATAAGTAAAGGACATTCAAATCTTAGTCTTGACAATAAATAACATGACATTCAAATCTTAGTTTTGACAATAAATAAAGGACATTCAAATCTTAGTCTTGACAATAAGTAAAGGACATTAAAATCTTTGTCTTGACAATAAATAAAAGACATTAAAATCTTAGTCTTGACAATAAGTAAAGGACATAAAAATCTTTGTCTTGACAATAAGTAACATGACATTCAAATCTTAGTCTTGACAATAAGTAACATGACATTCAAATCTCATTCAACTCTTGGAGACCTTAATATGGGTAATACAACATTCAATTCTTTGAGACCTGACAATGGGCAAAGTAACATTCAACCCTTAGAGACGGCAATATGCAACACAACATTATTTTCTTATTTTTGACAATGTACAATACAACATTCAACTCTTAAGAGACCTGACAATGGGCAATACAACATTAAGTTCATTGCAATACAACATTCAGTTCTCAGTGTTGACAATGGGCAATACAACATTCAATTTTTAGATACCTGACAATGGGCAATACCACATTAAATTCATAGTTTCGACAATGGGCAATACAACATTCAGTTCTTAGTGTTGACAATGGGCAATACTATATTAAGCTCTTAGAGCCCTGCCAATGGACAAACACAACATTGAACTCTAAGAGACCTGGTGATGGGCAATAAACCATCCAACTCCTATATTCTTGACAATTGGCAAAAGAATATTCAGTTTTTTTTAGTCTTGACAATGGGCAAAAGAATATTCAGTTGTTATAGTCTTGACAATGGGCAAAAGAATATTCAGTTGTTATAGTCTTGACAATGGGCAAAAGAATAATCAGTTTTTTTTAGTCTTGACAATGGGCAAAAGAATATTCCATTTTTATAATTTTGACAATGGGCAAAATAATATTCAGTTTTTATAGTCTTGACAATGAGTATGACCACATTCAACTCCAATTCACTCACCAACATTAAACTCTTAATACACATGGCAATGAGTAAGACAACATTCAACTCTAAAATATACATGGCAATGAGTATGACCAAATTCAACTCCAATTAAATTGCCAACATTAAACTGTAATACATATGGCAATGAGTAAGACAAAATTCAACTCCAATTCACATGGCAATGAAATGAGCATGAAAACATTCAACTAATAAACATGGCAATGAGTAGGACAACATTCAACTCTCATACACATGGCAATGAATAGGACAACATTCAACTCTAATACATTTGGCAATCAGTAGTAAGAGAACATTCAACTCTTAACATACATGACAATGAGTAAGACAACATTTAACTCTAATACATTTGGCAATGAGTAGGACAACATTTAACTCTAATACAAATGGCAATGAGTACGACAATATTTAACTCTAATACAATTGGCAATGAGTAGTAAGAGAACATTCCACTCTAATACACTTGGCAATGAGTAGAACATTCAACTAAAATATACCTGAATAAGCATGCAAGACAACATTCACCTCTTATGCACTTGGCAATGGATAGGACAACATTTAACTCTAATACACTTAGTAATAAGTAGGACAACATTCAATTCTTGTATACATAAACATGCAAAAACAACATTCAACTCTAATAAGAGTATGATGACATCACTCAACTAAATATACTTGGCAATGAGTATGACAACATTCAACTCTTACATACCTGGCAATATGCAAGATGACATTAAACTATAATACACCATACATGCCAACCTGTGATGAGAAAAAAAGTGCACTCCAACTGGTCAAAAAGCGTAATCCAGGCAGAAAAAGTGTAATACACATATAACATGCAAAAATTTCAATAAACAATGACTTATTTTCCCCTCTCGTCATTTAACATCCTTTACTGCTTCAAGTTTTCATATGTAGCACTTTTAGTTTTACACACACATCAACTAGAATCCATCATAAGACTTTAAGCACCAAATATTACAATTCTTTTCACATGGTCTGAAATAGATGTCACATGATTCTCCACTCGAGTCATCATATTTGGACGATTCTGTTATTTTGTTTCGGTTTTTTTGTTGTTGCTTTATTCTAATCCATCTGTGACATTGTTTGAAAGAAGATATTTCTGCTCTCATATTTGCATAGACTAAAATAAAATATACTTTTTAGCGTCAAATACCTTTAGACTGGTTCTGCACTAAATATAAATTAGAACAAAGAATCTGTGTATAAAGATTAATCTTAAAAAACCAGTCTGTTCTCTCCTCACTAAACCATACAGATGCTATAAATAGAATTTGAGGTTGAAAGTTTGAAAGTACCAGAATGTTTTTTGGTAACAGGATAGTTGCTATAAATAGCATGCAAGTCCATTCCTATATTGTAGTTATGTAAATGCAGTCCTTTCTAAAATACCATCTGTGGGTTTAATGGAATGTTAATAAAAAATGAGAAAACAAATAATTGATTTTTGGGAAGGTGGATATATTGAAAAAGCATAATCTATGTTTACTTGTAACACGTAATTTAGTGAAAAAAAGCTTAATGATTACGCCAAAAGCCTAATGGTTGGCATGTTTGAGACACTTGGCACTGAGTATGACAACGTTCAACTCATATTTTTGTTCAAGATAACCTTCAATACTTATGGAGTTAAAAATCACTTGTGTGAGGCTAAGTTGACCTGAATGGATATAATTATTCCTCACAAGGGTCTACCTGAATGACTCAGAGCCGATTCTAATATTTCTGTGTGTTTTGGATTTTTAATGTAGTTTTAACAGTATTTCAGTCATATTGCTATGATGTCTGCAGTGTGACAGATTAAAGTGATGTCTAGCTCTGGAGCATCATGCCCACAGACATGTAGCATGATGTCCCATCCAGCCACATTATCCCGACACCAGGCCTACCAGTCTTAACACTAACCTCTTAATGCTGAACACATAGGAAGGCAGCTGTTAGTACCAGTCTTTTTAAGTATTTGGTATGACTTGGAAAGGGTTCAAACCCACGACCTCCCACATCAGAGATGGATGCGCTAACCACTAAGGTCACTGGAGCAACGCAGCATCTAATTCTTGCAATATCTAAACACTCTTCGACTAGCTCTATTTACGACAATGTATCAAAAGCAATACAAATGTAAAACTTTATGCTCCATCCAGATAGTTTTTTTTTGTTTTTTTTATGGTTTAACGCCATTTTTCAGCACAATATAGGCTATACATGGCGACCAGTATTAATGGTGGAGGAAGAATCCGGACAACGCCCGGAAAGAAACACGGACCCACGAGAAGCTACTGGCAAGCTTTCTCACATAACTATATTTGCCGAATCTTAGACTCGAACACACGCAGACAGAGGTGAGATGGTAGTGCTCCGTAACGAACAGCGCTTTAGACTACTCGGCCACTCGGGGCCTCTCCATCCAGATAGGAAATCAGTATTATATTTGAGCACTTGAGATTGTGTTTAAGATTACTACAAACTTCACTGTGTTACTAATAATATGCTTTTTGTTCAAGTACATGAAACTTATCTAATAATTTCAAATAGGCAGCATTTAAATACAAAAAAACTTGCATGTCACCAAATGCCAGGCATACAAGAAGCACAGACAGTGAATATTTAATTTCTTTGTTTGGTCTTTAATGGAGCATCAACATAAGAAATATCATATGGAGTCAACAAAAGTAAAGAGAAAACTTGGCCTGGCCTGGGCAAGATTTAAATCCATGCTTTGCTGGTCACTAAGATTGGCTGCTCGCTGAAGGATGAGGATGATGGGAGATTAAGATATTTAATTTAAAAGAACCTCTATATGAATAAGCAGCATATATCTATAAGATGACATTTTCAGAATAGTATATAAAAAAAACTTACCTCTTGCTCAAATACATCATTTTTATCAACAATAATGATCCATCCTAACCTCCATCCAGGTACAATAAACCTGCAGAAACAAAGCAAGATAACTTAGTACCAAACATAACAAGAAGCCCAAGTAGGCCTGATATCAGTCACTTGGTTGTGTAATAATGAAATGCAAGAAAGGTTGGCAAAGAAATCTGGATCAGCAGGATGTTTTCTGTATTTGTTTATGCTATATATATTTTGTATTATGACAACAAATGCCGTGTTTATCTAGGCCTTAATGCCAGATGCTTTCTGTCAAAGTTGGTCAAATTTTGTCGAGCAGTCTCTGAGAAAGTTCTTTACTTTTGTCTCTTTTCATGATGTAGCTATAGCTGATGATAGAATGGCATCATTTGTATAAATGTGAAACACCTCTAATATGCTTACTGCCAGATTTGGTCAAAGTCGGTTTAGTGTTTTGATAAAAAGTTGATCATTGATGGCAGATCAGCAATGATCACAGAATTGTGAAAATCCTCTATTCCAAATGCTTTCTGTAAAATTTGGCCAAGTTATGAAAAGTGGTTTAAGTTTGTAAATTTGAAAGCCCTTCATGAAAATGTTTTCTGTCAAATGTGGTAACATTTTTTGAAGCAGCCCTTGAGAAGAATTTATTTAAAGGTTTTTCTTCTTTTATGTCAGAGGCCATATATATGGTGGATCAGCCTAGCTGTTATCTGTTTCACCAAATTATGACAAGCAGATTTTTGTAAAAAGATGTTTAAAGTCTGTCTTTTATTACTGTAATGGTAACCATTTTTGATGATGGAATAAGATATATAGAATTTCCAAGCCCTTCTTGCCAAGATGTTTTCTATCAAATTTGGTCAAATTCTGCTGAGTGGTGTGTGTGTGAAGCTACTGATTTGAAGCTTTGCTGTATTTAGTTCTGCGAGTCACACATGATAGTAGATGAGAATTATTCATACAAGTATGAAAGGCCCAATGTCAGCATGGTCTCTGCTGAAACTGGATCAGTTGTCATATTTAGGATTAAAACTGCAAATGTTTAGAAGATGTACAACAGAAACAAGGTCATACCATAGACTTGCTTTGACTTTCAGCCAAATAAGCCAAAAACTGAATCAATTTTGAAGCTGAAAATGTTTATTTCAATGATCACTCAATATAAATACATGCATGCATGTGAACGTTCATAACAATACATACATACATACATACATACATACATACATACATACATACATACATACATACAGATGTAAGGTATAGAGGAATCTAATACTATGTTGGGGTTGGCACTTAGACGAGTAGATTTTCAGCTTAGGCCAAATCATGTGACTCCAAGATTGGGGTTTTTGTTCAAGTGCAAACCACTATACTGATTGTACTACAACAAAAAATATTAGCTGTTGGACTCTTTTGTCAAATTACATAAATAATCCACAATGAGCAAACATTATATCAAAAAACATTACATTATAGTCTAACTTCACTAAAATGACCCTAACAATTTTTTTAGACATGAAAAATATGAAACATGAATATTATTGAATTATTCTTTTTGTGTTTGAAAATTTTCATAATTTTGACAAAAATGAGATTTCTATTGTCACTTTAATTTGTGCATGTGGATGTAGTTCTCACTGTCTTCACAGACTGATCATTGTTACTATATATTGAAATCTAATTTGTAGCAAGCACAAAGTCCACAAGAATATGAAATTCTACAAATAATGGTAAAATTAAAGTAACTTGTTGAAATGTAATTCCAGATTAGCTGAGCTAGCAAGACAGTACATTAAAGTATTTATGCTAGTGAGACAACAGGAGTATCTGATCTGGTGAGATAACATGATAATCTGAACTAGTGAGACAAAATGAGCAACTGAGCTAGTGAGACAACAGGAGTATCTGATCTTGTGAGATAACTTGAGAATCTGAACTAGTGAGACAATATGAACAACTGAGCTAGTGAGACAACATGAGTAGCTGAGCTACAGAGCCAATATAAAAAGCACAAGTAGTTGAACTTGTGTGAAATAATAGCAGCATCTATCAGCTAACTTAATGAGACAATACAAGTTGAGCTAGTGAGATAGCATGAGCAGATGTATTAATGAGACAATATTAGCTGAGCTAGTAAGAGCTAGTGTTGTTGAGCTAGTGAAATAGTATTAGGCAAGTTAGTGAGACAGTACTACTAGTACTAGAGCTAGTACAAAAGTATGTGTAATTCAGCTTATGACATAGTGAGCTAGTAAGACAGTATGAATAGTTAAGTTAGTGAGACAGTATCAGTAGCTGAAGTAGTGAGACATTATGAATAGTTAAACTGATAAGACAATATCAGTAGCTGAAGTAGCGAGACATTATGAATAGTTAAAACTAGTGAGACATTATGAATAGTTAAACTAGTGAGGCAGTACCAGTAGCTGAAGTAGCGAGACATTATGAATAGTTAAACAGGTGAGACAATATCAGTAGCTGAAGTAGCAAGACATTATGAATAGTTAAAACTAGTGAGACATTATGAAGAGTTAAAACTAGTTTGTTTGATTAGGATTTTTAACGTAGCTTTAACAATTTTGCAGTCATATCACTATGATGTCTGCAATGAGGCAGGTTATAGTATGTCTAGCACAGGGGCATCATGACACAGACACGTAGCATGATGTCCCACCCTGTCACATTATCCTGACACCAGACCGACCAGTCTTAACACTAACCTCTTAATGCTGAGTGCTAAGCAAGGCAGCTGTTAGTGCCATTTTTCTAAGGATTTGGTATGACTCGACCAGGGATCGAACCCACGACCTCTCGTGGCGGACGCTCTAACCATTAGGCCCCCGGAGCGGTTAAAACTATAATAGTTAAAACTAGTGAGACATTATGAATAGTAAAACTAGTGAGAAGTACCAGTAGATAAGTTAATGGGTAGTGAGACAATATTAGCTGAGCTAGTTAAACAGTAACTGAGCTAGTAAGACAGTATGAGCAATTGAGTTGGCAAAACAGTTAGCTGCTGTCAGAGCTAACAAGACAGTATAATTCTTTAGAATACTATCAAATGGAGTTAAAATAATTTTAATATTAAATACAGTAACTGCAATGGCAGGCAGTCATGTATTTTAACAAAAGTATGCAAATAATGATAAACATACCTTTTTGTGAGACCGCTACAAGAAAGAACTGGCACAGTCTTCGTTAAAGAGGCTATGGGGTAATATGTATTTCCAGAATAAACCTGAAAGTGATGCAAATGAAAATCTTGCTTAAAGCACAACCAAAGGAATAGTTTGCTTCAATATCTGGTTGCAGTCATAAATTTTAAGATGATAAATATTTCAATAACATATTTCATTTTATGTGTTTTATTTCTTTCATAATGTGGATTTACAATTTTAATATAAAAAGTAATTTGGTCTAAAATTTTAAACATTGTTAACCAAGTCAGATGAATGGAAAGACAACTAAATGCACTTTTGATCATGATCTTAATCTACTTTCTAGTAATGAAATAAAAAATATCTACTTATTAAGAGACAGTAAGAAAAATGCCTGGAGTATAAATAAGCCATCATTAATTACAATATCAATTTTATTTTTTTAGCTGACCTTTTGTGAGACGAGTTAGTTGAAAGCATAGGCAACAAAAGGAATTTTTGTTTTAATGCAAAAACATCTCTCCTTCCCACATGCATGTCCTGCATTTTAATCAAAGTATTCCCCTTGTATCAGGTCTTGCGACCCACTTAAACTATCTAAATATAAAATGTGACCGATAGATGGAAAGCATAAAATCAATATTTCTCCATTCCTTAAAATCAGACTCTTGTAAATTCCTGAAACACATGAATACAAACCTCCAATCATTTATGTAGCACAAACATGCATTCAAATGCATTTCTTTTACTTTTGGTTTCAAAGAAGTATTTACTATTTGCTCACTGTGTGAATAAGTTTTATGTTATTTGCTAACAGTAAGTAAAAATGAGATGGAATTACATACAAATACTATTAAATCATATCACTAACTTTGACATCAAACCACGACTTCCATGACTCTATGAGAATATAGACGCATGTGACAAAGATAACCAGATTCTGTGTTTCATTTCTATGGATCAACAAAGCTATTTGATAGACCAAAGTAAGAACAAAAAAGAATTATAAAACATTGAAACTGATTGAATGCACATGTGTATGGCATATGGTAGCTGTAATTTGCATCTACTGAACCTGCAAGAATGAATTATAAATGATACAGAAGAACCAGTCTTAAAACACCACTCCATCTGCCAAATAATTATGGTCTCTTCAGACAGGTGCTCTGTCATTATGGGTCATAATACTATTTTTTAATCAATCAATCTGCTTTGAGGACCTGGTCTCTCTGGATAGGTAGTCAGATTTATTTCTTATTCCAACAGATTCTTCATTAATGAGATTTTAAAGTCCACTAATACAGTACACTGAACTTCACCCATGATGTCATCCCTTTCCTGTGTAACATATCAAAAAGCGAAACATGATTTTAATTTTTCTTTGTCATCTTTTTTTTCTAACATCTGGTGGCTGAAATTTGTACACAAGGCAGGCAGAAACAAATGAGTGTTTACATTGTTTTTCAATTTAGTTAACAGAGGTCTTGCTAGGATTTTAAACTAGGAGTACAGAACTGCGAAATAGAAGAAAAGTTGATTGTCACTGCCAGTCAAAATCTTTGAAATTGATGCCCAGTTATTGCAACATGTTTTTTTTTTGTATACTCTTATAAATACAGCAGGCACATCTGGGGTTATTTTAACTACTGAATTCTGTCATTGTAAAAATCAGCACAGCTAAAATAATCAACACATTCTCCAACTCATTTGGTTGTTGAAGTAGGACTGGCAAGCCTCTGAATTTGCCATATGGAGGACTCCAGCATGGGTGATTTTCTGTGTCCCAGATAAAAAAAAAAAATTGTGCCCAAATACGCATAATTAAGCATTTCCGAGATCTCTGCCTAACATCTTTTCACTATGTATGCTGCATCAGCTCCCTTAGATGTTAAGTGTATGTCATTGATCTTTACAAATTTCTGATTAGCTCCCTTAGATGTTAAGTGTATGTCATTGATCTTTACAAATTTCTGATTAGCTCCCTTAGATGTTAAGTGTATGTCATTGATCTTTACAAATTTCTGATTAGCTCCCTTAGATGTTAAGTGTATGTCATTGATCTTTACAAATTTCTGATTAGTGCTCATTAACAACTGAAGCAATGTTTGTTTTAAGCGTCGTTTTGTTCTTTTGATTTCTTTATGTTGAGTATTCTTAGAGATTAATCCACCAAATTAAATGCCTACAAATATGCAATCTTTAACTGGAAAAACAATGACTTTAAGTATCCACCAAAATTTATGAGTTTCACGAAAAGCACAAAAATTGAGAACCACAAAAATAAATGATTCGAAAGTAATTTCATACATTTTCATTGTTTAGGACAATTATTCAAAATTATATCTAAAACCTCACAATCTTTACCATAACCATACATAACTAAGTAAACTAGGAGCAGATTCATGGAATCACATGAATGGACAAAGGTTGCTTACAAAATGTTCATAGATTTCATCAGATATGATTGGAATTTTGTATTTTTCTGCAATATTCAGAATTTCAATCAGGTGCTCTTTGTTGTACACAGAGCCACAGGGGTTGGAGGGGTTGTTCACCACAATGGCTGCTGTATTGTCATCAATGAGTGACTCCAGGTGCTCCAAATCCACTTGCCAGGATTTATTTGGCTGAAATAAAATTGAAATGGAAAATATATATTCAATATATCTATAAAAAAAATGAAAATAAATTTAAACCATGTGGCTGGTGAAAATGAATCTATTTTTGAACAGAAAATGTCATGAAGAAATTTCCCCATCATTTTAAAATGGGCTTTGTCTTAAAAGTAGCAATTTAATGACTATATAAAGGAAGGGTTTGCCAATGCAGTGTAGTTTTTACCTGTTTGATTTTCAGCCCACTCGAACCCACACAGACAGGTGAGATGGCAGTGATCCATAATGGACAACACTTTAGACCACTCGGCCACTCAGGGCCCCGACCATGATGTCAGTATGTACAACATATTAAACAGTGTAAAATAGAGATGTCCCATGCCGACATAACAGTTCATCATGTTGCCCTGATGTCTGTATTTATAATGTATTGAACAGTGTACAATGGAGGTGTACCATAATCATATGGAAGTTCAGCCTGTGCCACAATGATGTTTGTAACAATGTCTGAAACTACAGTTTATTCAACAGTAATGTCCTATGGATATGTACCCTGCCCTCCTTAGTGCACTCTGTTGCCCTCAAGATGTGTGCATAACAAACTGAACAGCGCTGTCCCATGTAAGTGTACCCTGCCCTCATTATAGTAAAATTTTGTCCCATGTAGGAGTACCCTGCCCTCCTTAATAGTATCATGTTGTCCTATGTAGGTGTACCCTGCCCTCCTCATAGTATCATGTTGTCCCATGTAGGTGTACCCAGACTTCCTTATAGTATCATGCTGTTCCATGTAGGTGTCATCATGATGTCTGTATCTAGATTGTACTGAAAAATGTTGTTCAATGTAGGTGTACCCTGCCCTCCTTATTGTGCAGCCTGTTCTTTCTATTATCAATATTTAGTTGACATCATTTGAATTATTTTGACACTATGCATTTATGCTTTGAAGAATGAATGGAATTTATTCATTTGCAATTACTGAATAAAAACGGTGCAAATTTGTCCTTGAAAATAGTTTTATCCTGCTTCCATGTGTCCTCACTGCTTTGTGCCTTATTGGATGGTCAAGTTCTCCAACAGTGTTACAGCCACTTGCTTTATTTGATGGTCAAGTGAATTCACAGTGTTACTGCCCCCTTGTCTCATCTGATGGTCAATGGACAAAACTACTGAAAGATCCATTTCATTTTCATTTTAAGTGTTGATCAACATTTTCCAAAAAATTCTAATTCTAATCAACATTTTTTGGGTCACAAAAAGAGAACAATTCTAGGTTTCCATATACAAAATGACATTTCAATAATATTATAAAATTCCAAGTCTGAATACTCATTTTTGCATTCATAGTCTTAGTTCAATAAATGCTGTTCGGTAACCATAGCACTAAAATTATGTAAAATCACTTGTCAGTGAGTTGAATCATTTAGTACTAGTGCTCAATAAGTTACTCACCAATAAATTATAGCTTTTGACTATAATTTCATGAGATTCAGCAAGAGTTTTGTAGATGGAAAAGCCTGGTCGTGGAATCAGCAGATTTTGTCCTGGGTTACACAGACAGGCAATACACAGATCCAAGGCTCCTGAACATCCACTTGTCAAAATAACATCCTGCAAACAGATTATATGGCAATGTTTATTAATATATGAAGATCAAGTGATGAATGTCACAACTCAAGACGTTTCTTCTCCTGTATGTATCTAAC
Organism: Unio pictorum; assembly: GCA_030141615.1. Lineage (NCBI taxonomy): Eukaryota > Metazoa > Mollusca > Bivalvia > Unionida > Unionidae > Unio > Unio pictorum. The sequence continues at coordinate 17,501,200 of JARLTB010000052.1, forward strand.
ACACTCTTCATTATCCTTGGCTACTCAGAAGTTATATGCTCTGCTTCTTTAGTCATTTATCACCCCTAGCTGGGAATAATTAAAATATAAGCTATCTGACTTTATGACGAACCATTAACTTGTACAGGTGCTTTAATGATATCAGGAGAAATGCTACCAATTAAAGTGGGTCTTTCAAAAATGCTTTAAAAAATGCAAGCAAAATTCACAAACTTGGATAAAATATAGTTACCATTGATAAACCAAATTCCTATGCCAGATATCTGCTATGAATTACCTAACGTGTCTGCAAATTATTGCTCGTTAAATTAACACAAATTCAGTTAACATATAGTTATGTCAGAAAAAACATATATATATATATATATATATATATATATATATATATATATATATATATATATATATATATATATATTGGCTATCTGGAACTATCTCAAAGTACACAGATTCTGACCCAATAATCAATGTTCTGGATGACTGAATTTGGTCAAAAGTCCACGCATCTGGATCAAATGGATTTAGTAACTGCGCAAATTTTAATGTTTTGACGATGTATGATAAGTCTGAGATCAGAGAGAATACACAAAAAATATATTATAGATTATCCATAATGATAAAAAATGTAGATTGGAAGCAGCAGAGAAGGCGAACAGACCGAAGCTATTTCAAGCAAACCGAAACTATTTCAAACAAACAAAAACTATTATAACAAAATCTTAAAAGATTTCAAACCGAAACCATTTCAGGCAGACAAAAAAAAGAGAAATGGTTTCAGTTTGTCACGCTACAAATTCGGTGCTGATGGCGTTGTGGAGACGAATTGAAAATCCTTTATGATGAATGTCTTAAGACTTTACAAACAGACTAATTTGTAAAACCTCTCCTTGTAAGTCAATTAAGTTATTGGACTGGTCAGTCAGTTTAAAATTAATTTTCGTTAGTAAATTATTATGACATCACTTATAGATCGAATTAGTTGGATCTTCAATTATTAAAAATCCATGTGGAGCCGTTGGTGCAAATGAATACAAAATATATCCCTGGTGGGCTTGGTTTGATCTTTCAAGATTTATTTGATAGCTTCCTTCGATAGCATCGAATACTAGATTTATTGCAATCACTGAGGATATATTCACATTTTGAGGAGCGATATGCCTACCACCACCATCTGGGTCATTATTATGTTTGAGGATAATTTTTTGTGGTTGTGTTATTTTTTTTTTATTCGTTGTGAATCTTTTTGAAACCATCATCGATGGTATCATTGAGAGATTTTCTTAACGCTGGGACGTTATAACTGGGTAAAATCTGGGATATCTTGAACGCGTACATTATATGTTGTCGCAAATTCTATTCTTGTTTGGGGATGATTATCAATTAATATTTGTTAAATAATTAGTAAATTGAATTTATCCATATCGTTTATAATTTTGTTACATACCTCCATGTACTCGATGACTTTATCTCGATCTGGCGGAATTGTACTAACTGATTTTACGATTCGATTTTTAATTTCTTCAGAATCATTATTCATTAATATGATCCGTGTTGAATCGTGTATACTACGTTGTTGGTTTTCTCATGAGGAATTTTTATTTTTTCAAGTTTTTCTATCATCCTCGGTAGATCATCCTTGATGGCATCGTTGGTCTCTTTAAAATCTTCGATCGACTTTGTTATTTCCGCGATTGCATCTGAAAATGATCTCTCTTCATGAATAACTCCTAATAACTGATTAATCGCTGTTATTTCATTGAGTTTTGTGACAATAACAGCGAGATCTATTTTAACATCATCGGGTTTCAAATTTTTTCTGCCAAAAATTTTATCAATGGCATCATTGGTCCTGTTAAAGTTTTTACGTTGTAGTAACGTAGTAAATTGAGATACACGAGTATCATAATCTGATTGCAATTTTATCAAATTATCAATTGCTGCTTTTATCTTTATCGTTTAATGGGACCTGAAAAGCGTCAATAGCTTTTTGTAATGCCGTAAATGCATTTACATGAACGTTATATTCATCACATACTTTTTTAAATAATTCTATCGTTGATGAATAATTATCACCGAGCGCTGTTAATCTATCTGTGAGCGTCAAAACAACTACACCTGGTTTGAGTTTACCCTCCTTGGAAAACAACGTGATAGTATCTTCTACTGTGTAGCATTGTTTAACTAAAATATCATCCAAGGAAACATTACTAGTTTTCAATTTACCCTGACGATCTTGAAATACAACAATTTCATTTGGTTCAACACATGCGAGGTTTAACGTCTCGGATATTTCATCTTCGATTATCTGTTTTACATCACTGGTTGCAGATATTTCCGTGGTTGGGTTTTTCAGGCTTGAGAGGGATCTTCCCCAAATATCAATCATGTTATTTTATATAATTTCTCTCTAAAAAGCGATTACTTGTGTATTCATGTACAGTTTAAAGTGGTGGTTTTCCTGATGATGAAATAGCGTTGAGGACATTTAATACTTCTATGCCACATATTCATTCATTTTCTGTGTTGGTAGTGTGGAATACCAGACAGGAATTTTTAAGCGGTTTATATAACGCATAAATTCTTTAGGCGGTGCTAACCCATATGAATCGAAATAAACAATCACGCACGGATCAATCGCGTATGCAACCCAGTGAGTTCCGGGTCCAGTGCTGTTATCGAGTTTAATGATACCAGTTTCAGTGTTGTTTGGTTGTTGTGGTAATTGATCTCGCATAAAAACACCTCAAAAGTTTTTTATCACTAGTTTTTTAGCAGCATCGATTAAATCAAAATTTGATATTGGAACTATAGGTTCTTGTGATATTGTTAGTAAACTGTTCCTAGTCTCAGGCCTTTTCCGCTGTACCATGAATACAGAGTTCCTGGTAGTCTTACATCCTTTCCCTTTTTTTGTATCCTCGCCCTTTTTATGGTTCATATGATTGAGCAATAATATGTACTGCTTTTGCACCAAGAGCTCCAGCAGCTCCTAACGCGGCGGCTTTACTAGCTGCAATTAATGCTGGAATCGCAGCAAGAAGTGGGAATACACCACCTGATTTTATCATGTTTTTGATCACGGCTGCAGAGAGAGTGATCTAAACACCTTTGACGAGTTCACAATGACAATTTATTTTGACCACCAGACATCTGATTGTGTTTCAGTGATATCATGGTTCCACATTATTTAGCTGATTCTGATTGCAATTTTTTAATTTGACCGGGAGTTAACTTAACACTAACATGACAATATGACATTTTATTTAATAACAGATTGATCTAATTGTTACATTACATATTTTTCACTGGTGCATCAATAACTCATTCGTCCACCAACACCTTCGAGTAGCATTGATTTGTCACTGGGAATGACAGCAACTGCTCTGTAATTAACAATACCAGCAGGACGAACTACTCAAGGTCTTAAGTGTATGTCAGCTACGGATTGTCTGGTTAAATCAAAATGTTCCAACTAAAAGTAGTAGATGGGATATTGATTTTTAAAATCAAATTGTGATATTTGCAGACCAGTATCTACATTATTATCGCGCCCCATAAATGTCAACAAACGATGATACGCACATGCAATTTGGTTGGTTCCGTAATCAAGTAGTATATCCTTGGATGGTTCTTGTTGGCCGTTTATCCTCAATGATACTTCATTAGCACCTAATTGATCAAATATCATATGACTCCGTTCCTGAGAATTTAATCGCGCAGTATTCTGTAACGCAATAAATACATGACGTGGCGCAGCAACACCTTGTTTTGATACCAGGTGCCATGTAAGTGTACCATCAATATTAGAATCCATGGTATCTGTTGTTGTTGTTAGCCATGATAGCAATGATTTTCCTCCATGATCCATAAATGATAGTAATCTTTCTTCCATGGTAATTGATGGAGTCATTACTGGCATCCACAATGATAGTTTTGATATAATGACTTTGCCAGCAGCAACACCAGCACCACTCCAGATTGCATCATTATCACTACCCTTTCGCACGAGTACTACTGTATGCTTCGCTCCATAGATAACTTTTCTAACATTTCTGCAAAATCCGAAAATATGATGTAGTGGAATTGCGCATTCCTTGCAACATTGATACACGTGTTGCAAACCCCAAGTTGTGATCAGGATTAGTACTTTTTATAACATCAAAGGCAGCAGCTGGTCTTGCTTCGTGTACAAGAGAACCAGCTGGTTGTGGATCAGATGCGGTATCTTGCGGTGTCCGTAATTTAGTGTACTGAACGTGTTCAGCGTGATCAGTGAAATCCTTAGAGAACATCATAGATGGACCTGCCGATCTTGTATAATCATCAGAATATCTTGCTAATCCCACTACTGTTGTGGCAACATTAACTTCACGCTCTATAGATTCAATTACTCTTCAATCAATCATATAGCTAGCACTTTCGAATAGCGCCATGATACCATTATTGACAAAGCCAACTCGAATATTTGGGTCATCTGCATATGGTGGATCATTATGGTCAGCATCATTTGTTAAGAGTACTCCTTCTACTTCGATAAATGCTTCAGTGGGTAGAAAGTATCATGGACCTGAAGTTCGATTATTGATCGAAGATCCTGTTGTACTGCATATAGGAATAGAATTGATAATTGTGTACAGAATCATTCTTGGGTCCTAGTGCATCTAAATCAAACGCTGTATCAGGAGACAATTTGAACATATTATTAACATATTATTATATATTTCTTGATCTAAATAGCGATCTCGCTCGCAATTTCAAACCACTTCCCGCTATCATATTTGCAGTAATATTTCCCTGAGTGTCATATCCATCCTTGCTCAATGATGCTATTTTTTGATCCACTGCGTTATTTATTATTTTGCTAATACTTGCAGGCATAATTTCTGTAGATGGTAGTGGTCCTAGTGACTTCGTCACCATTGATGACTTCGTCATTGTTGGTTTCTTTCGTTGCCGAACTAACGCTAGTAGTTTTTCTTTAGCCGTGGAAAATGCTTTCCCAGCAACATCACCAACAGCGCTAATACCCTTATCACGAATAACATCAATAGCTTTCATTGATAACTGTTTTGCGATTGGTGCTATTTTTGGAGCCATTCTTGCAAATAACCATTCAATGGTATTGCCGAGACCATCTCCATAGTACGCTCTATAAACTGGCAATCGTGAGTTTACTAAGTAAGTCATAGTTGGTTTATTGTGGTTGTAGTATATCATCATCTTATTTAAATGACATTTATCTATTTATCGATTTTCAACGCTATGGATTTTCATTGCTAGCAATTTCAGTGACTAGTCACTGTGGTAACCGTCCGCTAGCTCATCAATAAACTCAGTATATACCAATATCCATGATACCACCTTCAAATAGTCGTCTGCAGATATCAGCTGCCTCATTAATTATTTTTCCGGTGAGTTATTTCCGGCTCGTCTCCCTCCTACGAGAATTTCTAATCGTGATATATCCCAAAAAATATTACTAGGACAACAAACTAGACGACTACCTGAAACCCCTCTTGGAGCATCACTTTGAGAAAAACCCTTACCTTTTGTTTTAGTTGTACCAGTTGCACCTTGTATGGGATCATCTGTGGCTCTTATTTTTATTTCCTCGGGGGGTTCATATGGTGGTGGTGAACCACTTTTTATAACATCTATTTTATTTATATAACGCTTAAAATTATCATCCTCGTTTTTTATTCCAATTCCACCGTTATGTGCCAAATATATTTTTCTATACCAGGTGTCAGTGGTTTTTATAGAGTCTTCAACTCCATCATTTATATATTTTTCTCTTATCTTTTTTTGAAAATTTTTAATAGCAAAATTAGCTAATTCAATATCTGTGGAAATTTTTCTAATTTCATCCAATGCCTAATTCGTAAATATCTTTTCAGGTGAATATTTTTTATCCCTTGAAATTTCTTCTTCAATTTATTGGTGTCGTTGTTGTTCATTATCTTCTTCTTCATCAATAATATCACCTAGTCGTTGTTCAAGTCGTTCACGTTGTTCCTGTTCAAGTCGTTCTTGTTCTTGTTGTTCACGTTGTTCTTGTTCTTGTTGTTCCTGAAGTCATGCAGCGGCTATTATATTACCAGGAAGTGTTTTTAAAGATTCCTTTGTTTGCTTGGACCTTTTTGCTATTTGTTTTCAAGTACAGGAAGAATGGCTGGTTTTTTCCCTTGTTGTTCCTCAGGAATATCTCCCCATATGGCTTTTTCAGTGGTCGATACGACATTCCCGGTTGCATCAGTTATTGGTTTGAATAATTATTCAGTGCTCATTGCAAAATCAGTTTGAAATTCTTGTCTCGTTTGGAGCTTATTTCGAACGGAATCACGAACAGGAAAAAATCTCTTAATCGCAGATAATCTCTCGCGTGCTAATCTAGTTGTTAGGGCTTCACCTACTATTATGTAAAAATCCATAGGATATTCTAATTGTAAACGCAAATCCACAGATAGCTACGCATTTCAGTTTTTTCATAAAAATCGAGGGTAAAAACCCCAGGAATTCATTGAGAGAAAATCAATTTTCATGAAATCTTGTCGATGGATTAGCCAAAAAACAGTAAAAAAAATCAATGAAAAAAGCATCGATGAAAAACACCATAAAATTTGCCTCACAAGAATATAAATTTCATCAAAATCGATTTTCTCTAAATGAATTCCTGGGGTTTTACCCTCAATTTTCATGAAATTATGTCTACGGATTGCATAAAAACACCACAAAAATGACCAAAAACACCATAAAAATAACCAAAAATCAATGAAAAAAAACACAAATCGTTGAAAATATTTCAGCAGTTAACAAAAAAAAATCCACCCACCTGAAATTCTTTTGAATTTCACTACAGTGTTTCATTACTTCCGCGTTGGTGATAAATCACCACGCAAAAAAACCCACAATACTTGGATCAGTATTATAGAGTTTTCGTACCATCTGAGTAAGCATACCTGTCTATAGAATTGTGGATTACTCACCTGCAAACAGGTATTTCGTACCAAGTGGGTATTGTACGTTTACTGTGTTGAGGCATTACCATGGGGGAAAAGTGATTTTCACTCTGATGATTTCTTTCATTGTTTTAATTTTCGAGTTTATTGTGTGTTTGATTTCATATTGTTTGCCCAATTCACTTCTTACTTTTTCGACTGCAGTGAATAGCGGGATAAATTTATGTCGTTACAAAATGTGAGCGAGTCATTTACCCAGCGCTGAATTCGTTTGATCAAGCCATACTGTTTGGCAAGTACATATCTATTATTCTGGGCAGTATCATCATGAAATTCAGAGAGAATCTGATTACAATTTAATTTATCTGACAATTGTCTTCTTTGATTTTTCAAATTTGAAATCTCGTTAATAATGTCATTCATATTTTCGAAATTCGTTATATGATATATTATATATCTAATATATTTTATTATATCAAAATCAAAAATAAACAGTAGCTATGATGAGCAGTTATCATTCACCTTATTGGCCTTTGTGTCTTTCATAGGGTTCTTTCTCTCTGAGATTTATTTTCTTTTTGAGATTTTTTCTCTTTTCTTTCTTTGAGATTTTTCTATCTCTTTGACCCTATGACCGTTTCATTTAGCCGACAGTTCATTCTGAACCATCCTGTGGGGTTACCCTAGTGTTACATAGAGCTTTTTGCATCCATGCTACTGTTTATTTTTTGGGCGGGGGCGCCCAAAGACGACATATCTCCAATGAATTTTCTAAGCGAAACGAAATGTTAGAATAGTCAAAAGACTGCCATGTATTTGTTGTTGTACACGTCCCCCCAAGAATTTAATTCCCAGGGGTGTAAAATCACACCATCACGTATTTGACGTGATGGGAGGTGTACACGAAGTACCCTTTTGGGCTGGCGCCCCCAATTAGATAGAAAAACCTCCAATCGGTACCATCGACAATAATGCCTGCCACGAGATTCGAACGCTGGGCCCCAGGACAAGATCTAACCATGTATGGAATACACTGGTGTTCGTAATCTACAAGTCTATAATTTTGAATATAATATAAGTGTATCACGTGAAGGGTTTTAACGGATGCTGTATACTGCTGATGAAAATCGTAAATCAATCGTAGATTTCACTGTAGTTAAAAATCACAGACGAAACAATTATAAAATTTCAAGTCAAACCAACACAAAAAAGCCATTCAGTCAGACCATGAGCCATCGAAAAATCCCATTGAGATCCGTGACTACAACAAAGGAGTTATCTCTGTTTCAAAACAACAAACAAACCCACACGAGTTAGTCCCCTTAATGCTACATATAATAATTCAGGTATATACGAACTGAATTCTATTTCCAGTTCGTTTGGAAAATGCCAATTTAGTGACATTCTCTGCAACATATTGTACCGAGGACACATAAATATCAAAATACCTACCGGCTTCAGTCACTGATTGAAACTCTTTCTTTGTTAGTTTCTGTATTCAGTGATTTTATACACTTTGCATTTTTCGAGTGTTTTCCAGTCCCTCCTCGTTTGGTGTTTTTACTTTGTGTTATAGCTCGTAGATTATCTAATTTGTTATTTTTAGGATTAAAATTAATATGATCAATAACAAATCCATCCTTGATCAATCTGTTAAAACATTCAAATGCAAATCTGTGACAATAATAATTTTTCCCTCCAGCGATAAACATCAAATATCCTTGATTTTTCACAACACCAACTGATTTCTTCAGTCCGCGATTTCTAATAATACCATCATGAAATGCTTCATGATAGGTAATCACGGGATGTGGTTGAAATTCTTGGTTCATTTATATACTAAATACTATTTATCTAATTAATTATTTGGTTTATCTATTACTTGAGAATCTATCAATGTAGTCTTGAGGTGTTCTTATGATTTCATCCTTGACACTGACACAGTCAGAGTCATTGATGGAGTTTTTAACAGAATCTTTGGTTCTCTTATCATAACAGCGCTTAAGCTCTCTGTATCGTTTACCACCGCAATTGAGACATAACTGTGTCTTACCTCACACACCTACCCCACAACGTATGCAAGGATACGGCCCAAAACTCCCACGATGTAAGCTTTGTAAATAATATATGCAGAATTCATTTCTGCATGATTTGTTACAAGTGGTTAACCGTTACTGATCCTAGCATAAGCCATTTACATTGATTGATTATATAATAAATTCTTTATTTAAATGTTTTAATTATAATATGGAGGAGTTCGAGAGATTATCGAAAGGGTCTAATAAGTGATAAAAGCATGATAAGTAGAATCTTGATGCATTTAATGAATTCAAGCGCGATGGAGCATCTCACTATTGGTCAACATTTTGAATTGATGGTAGTGTTGATGCTACTATGAACGACGAAAAAGAAGCAGTGTTAATCTCACATCTTGACCAGAAAAAGTATTTTTTTTTAGTGAAATTCATTAACCGCTTAGAAACGGGGCATTGGATTATACGCGACAAATTGGAACCAATATTGAAATATAAAAGAACCGTCACTGTTAGTCAGGATTCCAAACCAGGAATTCCAACTGGAATTGACAAACCGTATTACGAGAGATCCTATCCTGTAACCGCAGTTATTTATGGAATTTATCCGTTAAATGATAAACAGAGTATTGAGAAATTAAAACCAATGAAATATTCGTCACTGAATTGTGTAGCAGAACGAATAATAGAGCATTTTACAAATGCGTTGCATGGAAACAAATTAACGGATCTAAGACGTAAAAAATAAACGAATGGGGTCTAACAGTAAGGGAGAATGAGGCAAAAATTCAAAATGCGGCCGCGTTAGAACGGATACTAAAATTCCCAATATCCATAGCGACAGTAACAGGCGAAATATTATATGAACCGAAATATAAATCGAAAGGATCTCCATTCCAAATTATTGACCATAATGCACACGCGTGGACATCCGCAGTAACAATATTTCCGCGTGGTAGAACCATAAAATATCTACCCGTGGAATTCTCTCGGGGAGAATTCTCTGAGGAGAAATTATGATTTTTTTTTCTCAGTCAAGTAAAAACGATCCTGTGTCAGTGTGGTTATTTCTGTTTTGAAGACGAAGAGGGTCAATTCGATCAATTTGTAAAAGCCAATGGCGAATTATACTGTACTGAAGCCCTCCACAACGAGATGAAAAAACTAGCTAGTGGTTTTTCAACAGAACACAACTAACAATTACTAACAAACAGTTTTACAATTCCGTCAGTTGCAGCTCATTTCACGAGAAAGAGAAATCTATGGAAACCAACAAGAGCAGATATCAAGTCAAGCTGCGTGGAATACAGCCATGGCGGATTATGGAATACAAAATATGATCCCAAAAGTATTATTTCGGTTGATATGATTGCGTGTTATCTGGGGAGTTTTCTCAGATATGGAGAGTGTTCTGAGTACTTCAAAAGATTTGGGCATCCAACATATGAAATGACGCGTGTTGCGATTAATGGGCCACTACCCAATTTTGATCTCACCGGATTCGCTTGTGTGGTATCATTTAAATTGGCTAAAGGACTTCACCTGTGCTGATATGTTTGGTTTGGTAGACACATCTCTGAGAAACATTGGATGCCAATAGTGTTATTATGGTATATGATTGATTGTACAATACTAATATCGCTGATTGTCAGTAAAGCAATTATATCATATCGGAAACATACTGAAGTCTGGTTACCACAACCAGATAGTCAAGATAGTATAATCAGCGAAAACCAAAAACAATTTCCTAATCTAGACGAAGAATATATCATGAAATAATTGGTAAATTCACACTGGGTGGAAAATACGACCACAAACGATATTCTTCGCGATTGATTATAGATGATGTCGAATACGATTTTATAATCGCAGATGCAGTATCTAGAGGTATATATGTAAATCGTAAAGACGCTTTCTTGTCCGACGGAACAAAATTCGGTACAATTGTTACTTACAACGATGGATATAATCTTCAGTATACGCACTTAAGGGCGTCTATGCTGGCTGATGCTTCTATCAATTTACTTTCAATGATAAATAGATTTCCTGACATCGTGGTTAGAGTTGCCACTGATTCATTTTATATAGACATAAAACATAAAGAAGCAGTGGCCGAAATCACAAATTCCGATGAGAGTTGGGGGTCATGGAGAATTGAAAAGGAAATACCATGTGATTATTCCCAATCAGCAGATGTTATGATTGAAAACAGTTACTTGAAAATTAATCAGATATCAGAACTATCTAATGCACCTTCGATATTCGATCCAATATGTAGATATAAAACCAGTTACTTAAACGGCTGTGGTGGGTTAGGGAAGACGACTCGTGCGATTGAATTATTTTAAAGGGAAATCAAACATGACTGTGCTAACACCAACAAATAAACTTGAAAGAGAGATGACACAATGGGGGGTTAATGCTTGCACTTATCACAGCTTCTTTCGATGGCAAAATGACGAATGGACTCCTGATCGAATGGGTGAGAAATATATTCCTGAAACCATCATTTGGGATGAGATATGCATAGTGTTGTTAGATATATTACAAAAGTTTCTCGAGTGGTTATTGCTTGCGAATACAAAAGTGATAATGTGTGGCGATCATGGTCAACCACCACCAATAAAAGGGAAATCTTCACATGATTGGCTGAAAAATTTTGTAGACTATTATGAAGAAATTAATACTGATCATTGATCACTTGATAATGAATTACGTGAGTTTAAGAAATTAATCAGATTACAACCAGATATAATCTAGTGTGAAATAGCATGCGAAATAATTTCAGAAACCACATTAAATGATTTGATAGTGGCAAGTGGAAAGATAGTCAGAGACACACTTTAGATGAAGTTATTTAGCGTGCATAAAGAAAAATCTGCAACACTTCCAGTACCGCTGTGTTAGACCCAAGGGTAAACGAAAACTGAATATCGAAGTTGATATTCCTGGACAAAGTGAAAAACAAATTCTCACGAAAAATGATATTGTGTTGGTTGATATCGGTGTTGTCGAAGATGAATTGAGTGCTGAAAAATCCCCATGGAAGCTAGGATATGTAGCAGCGATACATTCTTCGCAGGGGTTGACTATATCCAATACAATTTTTTGGATCATAGATAATCGCATCGAGTGGTCGAATTTAGTTTATCTTGCAGTGTCCTGAGTACAAAGAATAAATCAACTTCGAAGAGTTGTTTTAGATTATAATAACACAACAATCAGTGATATTGCCAGCCATGACATAGTCAGAAAAAAACTCTCTGGTTATAAACAACAGGATAAAAAAAAATAAACGAGAATTTGACATTGATGCTAAATTGATAATTACACTGAAACAACGACAGAATAATCACTGCGCAAGTTGTAATTGTATAATGAGTTGGTGTTGGTCGGATAAAGACCCCCGCCAATTTACCGTAGACAGAAAAAATAGCAGCATAGGTCATACCAGAGATAATGAGATGTTAACTTGTCTTGAGTGCAACAGACGCAGAGGTGCTAGTAAGACCACAAGGTCGTAATTGAGTATCCTCATGTATCACTTGTAATTGTTCATGAGTAAATCCGCACTGAGGAGCAGTTGAATCCAATCTATAGACTGACGGTCTACCCATGGATCTCGTTATGCTAGATATTTTATGCGTAGTGACACTCCAAATAGGATCAGTAGCTCATTTTTGCCACCTTCGAGCTCTCCTGGTTCATATAAATATCTAACAGTGACATTGCAAAGTATTGGTTGTTTTGAAAAATCATTTTGTGGTTTTATGGGTATATACTTTTTTGTAATCGCGTTGTTACGTTTCATGTTGATTGTTTGAGTAATCTCATTATTTAGCGCGGTAATTACGCCTGGTAATCTCTTGACCCATCCACGAGATCGTTTATCCTGAATAAACTACGCATATTGATATCCAAATAACCGCTCAGCAAGAGTGCGATTAAATCGTTCAACAATTGCCTGATCGCGATGTATTGCAGTATGTCCTTGTCTGATGGTGACATTATGATGCTTCATTGTTGATAACACTGCACCCTGAAATTCCTTGCCAGGATCAACTTTTGTAATAGATTTGGCCAATGCAGAGGACCCCTACAATAAATCCTTTCAAATGCAGAAGCCACCTTAGTTGATGATTTTGTCTTTAGAGTTTCTGCTTATTTGTATCTACTCGCAACATCAACTACGGTTAGCGCGTACTTGTAAACACCATCATGCGGCAGAAATAATATATTAGCTTCATGAACCTCATTAGGGATGCTGACATCAAAATGTGAGAAGTTAATTTGTTTAGGCAATGGTAGATAAATTTGCCATATCGCCTGTTTGGATAACCAATCCGCTGCTGTAGTATTTTTCACCTTTGCGGCGCTAGCGAGTTTACTGATTGCTGATTTACCCCTCCAGTATCCTCTTGAAGAATAATAAATAGATTCCATGATGTTATTAATTACCAGCACCCAACATCAATTTACTTTTCATCACTGATTTTATCAACGATGAAGCCAACTTTTCTTCGAAGGATTTATCAGTGATAGAATTCAACACATGAATCAATTTCACATCTGTGCAATATGTCTGTGTTGCAGATTGCTGCTTTTATAAGCAACATCACGAGCATGACACACCTTATCAATAGCGTTTATTGGATATGCACCGGGTTGGGGTTGGTTTTGATCATCGAGTCGGATACAGAGTCTGGTCCCGGGTCCACAATAACTATACCCTGGAAGGTGTTTTTCTCCTGGATATTTTGCCCATGTTGTTCCCGGTAATTTTACTAACTTGGCTGCAATATCACCTCCTCGTTTTATTAAAAAAAAAACATCTCCAGTTTTCATAAAAACAAATCTAAATTTTTTTGTACCACATTGTATACACTTACCATCAAGTGCTGTAATGTTTTTTTTAGTTGTAATTGTCGTCAAGTCGTTTGTGCTAGTACGCTTCTTACATTTAACACAATATAGATCCAGAATTTATTTATAATAACATGAATGTAATTGATTTTTTGGCGACAAAAACACGAGAACCAGTTAAACATCATGCAGCACTACCCTGAGTGTAGACGATCAGCGATGTTACGAGATGTTAAAGGATTTTAACAAGAAGGCAAAATCGGAAATCAATGAGGATATTATTGAGTTTATAAAAGATATAGAGGAAGCACCGAGCATTGATGTTATTGATGGAAATATTAGCAATTCAGTTGTATATGATGATGTCATGCTAGACAATCAAAAGAATCCCACTAGGATATTTTCCAGAGGTAGGCATAAAAATATTGATGTGATATATGTCACTCAACGATACATACAAATACCAAAAGTGATCAGAGATAACTGCAATATTCTTGCTGTATTTAATGGAGTTGACACACATACGCTACAAAATATTTGGCAAACTTGGGGCAGCGATGATATGGATTATAATCTCTTTAGAAATTTCTTTAGCTATGCTCAGTCAATCCCACATGGATTTGTGACGATAAATTTGCATGACCCTAGATCAAGATATCGTATCGGACTTGATAAAAAATTTGGTTGAAATCCTAAAAGGATTTTCAATTCGTCTCCAAAATGCCATCAGCACCGGGTCTGTCTGGAGACAGAGTCTCAATAGCATGACAAACCGAAACCATTTCCCTTTTTTTTGTCTCCCTGAATTTGTTTCGGTTTGAAATCTTTTAGGATTTTGCTGAAATAGTTTTTGTTTGTTTGCAATAGTTTCGGTTTGTCTGAAATAATTTCAGTCTGTTCGCTCTCTCTCTCTGCTTGAAATCCTTTAGGACTTTGTCTGAAATAGTTTCAGTTTGCTTGAAATGGTTTCGGTCTGTTCACCCTCTCTCTGCTTCGGATGAATGGTAAGTTTGAGATCCGAGAAATTCCACAAAAAATATCGTCCATAATAATGTAGATTGGATGGATGGTTATTGTATGTGGTCTCAATAAGAAAAGTGCAAAGAGCTTTGATCAAGGCAAACTCAGCTGACCTGGATCCTATTCCCTCCTGTTATGGCAGGTGATTCAATTTTTAAACTCACTTAGCGACAGTCAGGTGTAAGAATAAACTTCTTTGCATCTCTCTGGTCCCTCCTTTTCAGTGGCATAGCAAGGAATTCTTGGTATCACGTGGCAAAATTAAAATCTGAGGCCTACTCCCAATATAAAAATTATTTTTTCTGATCTCTAGGTGTATGTGTGTAATTAGGATTTTAAACATAGCTTTAAAAAAATTCAGTCATATCGCTACAATGTCTGCAGTGAGGCAGTTTATAGTGATGTCCAGCACTGGGGCATCATGCCGCAGACATGCAGCATGATGTCCCACCCAGTCACATTATCCTGACACCAGGATGACCAGTCCTAAAACTAACCTCTTAATGCTGAGTGCCAAGCGAGGCAGCTGTTAGTACCATTTTTGTAAGTCTTTGGTATGGCTTGACCGGGGATCAAACCCATGACCTCCCGCTTCCGTGGCGGATGCTCTAACCACTAGGCCGCCGGAGCAGTTTCTGTAATAAGTAAATATTTGGGGGCATGTTCTGGATAATTTACATTCAATATTTTATGGTAATTACATGCTGTCTTAATTATTGTGAATTTGTACGGTAGATATAAAATACCTTAGACACTGGGAATCATGTGCCAACAATTACCTTAGACACTGGGAATCATGTGCCAGCAATTACCTTAGACATTGGGAATCATCTGCCAGCAATTACCTTAGACATTGGGAATTATCTGTCAGCAATTACCCTAAACATTGGGAATCATCTGCCGGGCACCTTTGGTGGAGTGACAAATTTCTTCACTGGTCTCATTGATATTCTTATTTCCTGTTCTAGTGAATCTGATTTTGGTGTACATTTTTCATCCAGGTGAGAATAAATACAAACATATTTTGGAAGGTCCATAGAAAATCCTACTGTCTGATTAAATAACTACTGGTCATTGCTTTTGATAAAATTGAGAATCAAACCATGTGAACTGTGCACTCTTTGTACCATCTCTGCTAAATACATTTTACTGGTAGTACATTGGACAAAAGAAAGAGTATTCATAAAGAAGTCTTACCTTGGCTGTAATATTATAGCCCTCTTTTGAGCTATATTTAGCGATGGCAGCCCGCGCCTGCTCTATACCTATAATTCAACATGATATGGGAGGTTAGAGCACCAACAAATACACTGTGGTCTTATTGTTAAAATGTGTAGGAATTTATTAGTGGAAAACCATGTCCTAGATTCACATTCAAATAAACACGTTTACCTCCAAATACAAATATCTTAGTGGTTTACCCATACTCTTAAAAAAAATAGTAGCATTGTACTATGTTGTTTACAAACTAAATAGGACTGGTCAGGTACAACCTGAACTTGATTTTGGACAAGGCCAAGTACAAATACAGATGTATATAGCATATAATCATTAAGAATATGCAAAACAATACAAATTAAATATACATAACAACACACATGCACATACAATTGTGTGTGTGTGTGTGTGTGTGTGTACATCTTCAAAACAAAATTTGAAAGTTCAATATTAACATTATTGAATAAACAAAATAATCACATTTTCAGAAAACAAATCATATACTGTATATTTTAGTACATTCATAATGAATCAAATTCTGCCTTCCAGTCCACCAAATCCTCTCAGGATTGCTACCAGCGTTTTTTGGTCAGTGTGGCAACATGACCTTGATTTTACATCTGGACATTTTTACCATCTAGAATAAAAGTTCCAGCCGTTTTTGTACACATCATTTTCCAGTCAAAATCTTACAATGGTCTAAGATGGATGATTTTAGTATTTAAAGTTTATTGAGATAAGTGTGCAAATGATAGAAGACCAAAATCTAAATAACAAAAATATCCAACAAAATTCAATAATGGCTGTAAATAGAGATTTGAGTGGCTGGAATGAAAATTCAAAGAAACATGATTATGCATACAGTCATTCCTGTAATGCATTGGAAAAAGGACTTCCCAACTTTGACCCAAAGAAAAACTGTATCCATTAACCAACACATCTCCGATGGGTTGATCTCAAATAATTGAGGTCTGCCATCAATGCAATCCAGCTAATGGTCTCCCAAGAAATGCTAAAAATGTTTTATGTACATATAAGGGGAGATTATGAATGACAACATGTTACTGTGAAACTTCTGTATGAATGGAAACATGTTAGTGTGAAAGGACTGTATAAATGGAAACATGTTAGTGTGAAAGGACTGTATGAATGGCAACAAGTTACTCTGAAACGACTGATGAGATGAGATGATGTGCATATCTTAATACTTTTTTTTAAAAATGGAAAAGTTTTTTTTGGTCATTTTTGTCCTTTTGCATGCAAAATAGTGATGACCATCCTACCCCATCTGATGAAAATACTCAGACCAAATTTTGCTGTCTCCTGATCTGTCATCAATAAACCTCATCGTTCTGCCACAAAAATATGCTCACTGTACTCTAGTCTTGCCCACAATATTGAACAATACAAATAATATAATCAATAAATATTTGACAGATTGGAATATTACCAAAAGAAGGTCCATATCCATTGAACTTCTTATTTTTCACGGCTTCTATCACACTTTCCTCAGCTTCTACTGGTAATGCCATATTTCCAAATACAGTTGGGTCACCTGTGTTAAGAACAAGTAGTATATCTGTCAAGATACTAAATGTTTTCAAAATGTGTTTTTGCTGTTAAAAATAAATAAAGTGTATGCACAATAATGGTATATTTCAAATCTACTAGGCATATTTTCATCATGGGTATCTACTAGCATCATTCATAACAACTAGTGATATGATTCATATACACTTGTATTATTGATAACTACTACCAATACTAAGTATGAGTATACGAAAGCTAAACATGAAACAATGGGAAAAAAAAATCATGTGTAACCTGCTTTTCCAAGATAAAAATTGTACAAGTCACATAAAAAAAGTTAAATATGAAGATTCTGTACTGTAATAAAACAATATCCATGTGTCCATAGATCAAACTTGGAAAGAGAGAGAGACAGAGACAGAGAGACAAAGAGAAACAGAGAGAGAGCATAAATCAGGGTAATTTCCAAACAAATAAAAATGGTAAAGAGAATACTAAAAAGTCCTGATGTAAAACAATGCGTTTTCTTTATGACATTCAATTTAGGCAGCCAGTAATGTCTGAAAGCAGAAAAAGAATTAAGGACAGTAACCATGGGCAATGTATCTGTGGACTGGACAAGCGGCAATCTCTAATTAGTTCTAATAGTTCTAATGGGTGAATGAATTCTTATATCATCATCATCATCATCATCATCATCATCAGTCTCTTGACCCAACACTTGTCTTGATGATGTTCCAATGCCTTTGTCTCCGCAAAAAGTTTCCTGGTCCACTCTGTGATGTTGTCACTCCACTTTTTTCTCTGTCTACCTCTCCTTCTGCCATCCTGCAGTACTGTTGTGGATAGACTGTTGGCTCTAGTGGCATGGCCATACCATTTCAGCTTTCTCTTTTTGACAGTGGTGAGGAGTTCTTCATAATGGACTACTCTGTGCCTGATAAGCACTTCTTCATTTATGTTGCGGTCCATGTAAGAGATGCCAAGGATGGTTCTGTAGCATCTCATTTCCAGTACCTAAATTTTTCGTTGTAATTCTGCTGTCAGGGTCCAGGCCTCACATGAATACAAAAAGATTGCGATGACTAGTGCTCTCAATAGTCTGATTTTAGTTTTCAGACAGATATTTTTGTCTCTCCAGATGGGTCTTTGCTTTAACATGGCTGCAGTTGTTTGTGCTGCTCATGACAAAATTTCTGCTCTTGATCCCTCTTTGGTGATAATGGAACCAAGATATTTGAAATGGCCCACTGTTTCCAGTGCTTGTCCTCTGACTTTAATCTTGGCTGAGATTTGTTTGCACTATTTGTCATAAGCTTTATCTTCTCTGCATTTATCTCCATGTCCAAGATGTTTCATCCAGGTTCTTCACTAAGGTGGCAAGCTTGTCTTCACTGCCTGCCAGCCAATCAATGTCTACAAAGCGTAGGTTAGTGATGTTAAGCCATTCAATGCAGACTGTCCCACAGTGGTTTTTCCAGGGCTTCGCTCATGATGCGCTCTAAGTAGATGCTGAAAAGTGTGGGTGACAGACAGTATTGACGTACTCCAACTGTTGTCTTGAACCAGTCTCACACAGAACCCTGAGCAATTACTGCACTCAGTCTGGTCGCCCTGGTGTACAGCTGCTTAATGGTATTGGTCAACTTTTGACCCACGTTGTAATTCTTCATTGTGACAATGCCTCATGCCACACTCTGTCAAAAGCCTTATTGAAATCTATGAACCCATGATATCTGTCTTATTGATGTTCTGAGTACTTTTTACACAGAACTCTGGGATTGAATATTTGTTCTGTTGTGCTTCTTCCACTCCGGAACCCATTCTTGTTCTTCAGGAATCATTTCTTCTGCTTGTGGTTGGACAAGGGCAAATCTCTAAATCGCTCTACTGATTTAATGAATTCTCATCATATGGATGGGGTATTTTCTGCCCAGAAATGTATTGCATATGTAATAGCAACTGGGTTTTTCTTACTAAACTAAAAAGCAAATATTCCAAGATAGTAATTTAAAAAGCAAATATTCCAAGATGGCTATCATGGCATACAACATGTATTGATGTATCACAGCCATATCTGACTTAAAGAAACTCTAACACATAGGGTTAAATGCCCTTTTTCAACACAAGATAAGAAATACATGGTGGCCAGAATAAATGGTGGAGGAAGAACCCAGGAAAAACAACTAACCCATGAGAAGCTAATAGCAAGCTTTCTCACTGACCCATGGTAGCCAAGCCCGAGACTCTAACCTATGCAGTTCGAGGTGAGATGGCAGTGATCTGTAACGATGGGCGCTTTAGTCCACTTAGGGCCCAGCCTCATCATATTAACATACGTGACACAATTAGATGCTGTGTAAGAAATCAGTCATGACAATATTTCTGTAAAAGTGGACATCTCATAGCATAACTTGGTAATTTGTTCTCTGAATAATTATTGAACTCTCAATGAATTCTATTCATAACTGTTTAGTCAATTATATGCTTATATTTAAATGCAAAAATGGGGAGAATGAAAATATACCCATATAATTTGACATCAGGACCATTATAGAATGTCCATACCAATGGTCAGCAGAGTCTTGAGTACCTTGTGTATAATGCTATAGGATCTAAAAAAATATACCTATTGACCAATGGTTATCAGAGTCTTGAGCACCTTGTGTATAATGTTACAGGATCTAAAAAATATACCTACTGACCAATGGTCATCAGTCTTGAGTACCTTGTGTATAATGCTACAGGATCAAAAAAATATACCTATATACCAATGGTCAGCAGAGTCTTGAGTACCTTGTGTATAATGCTATAGGATCTAAAAAATATACCTATATACCAATGATGAGCAGTCTTGAGTACCTTGTGTATAATGCTATAGGATCTAAAAAAATATACCTATACATCAATGGTCAGCAGAGTCTTGAGCACCTTGTATATAATGCTATAGGATCAAAAAAATATACCTACTGACCAATGGTCATCAGAGTCTTGAGTACCTTGTATATAATGCTATAGGATCTAAAACATACCTATTGACCAATGGTCAGCAGAGTCTTGAGTACCTTGTGTATAATGCTATAGGATCTAAAAACATATACCTACTGACCAATGGTCATCAGAGTCTTGAGTACCTTGTATATAATGCTATAGGATCTAAAACATACCTATTGACCAATGGTCAGCAGAGTCTTGAGTACCTTGTGTATAATGCTATAGGATCTAAAAAAATATACCTATATACCAATGATGAGCAGTCTTGAGCACCTTGTATATAATGCTATAGGATCTAAAACATATACCTACTGACCAATGGTCATCAGAGTCTTGAACACCTTGTATATAATGCTACAGGATCTAAAAAAATATACCTATTGACCAATGGTCATCAGAGTCTTGAGCACCTTGTATATAATGCTATAGGATCTAAAAAAAATATACCTACTGACCAATGGTCATCAGAGTCTTGAGTACCTTGTATATAATGCCATAGGATCTAAAACATACCTATTGACCAATAGTCATCAGAATCTTGAGTACCTTGTATATAATGCTATAGGATCTAAAAAAATATACCTATAGACAAAGCAATCATATCCTTTTCTGGATTTGGTGTCAATTTCATTCCATCAACAATACTACGGATAGGATTAAATGTGTTCCTGGCAAACTGCGATGAAGGTACATTCCAGGAATGACAAACTTTCTTGGCAACTGGTTCCATTCTGTGAAACCTTTTTATGAAGTTAAAAGTATGCTCTCTTTATTATCTGAAAGAAAAAAGTTAATAAATAAATGGTTTATAAAATGCACAATTGGATTAAATTCTGCATTTATGTGTTCTGAAGTGACTTGATCAATTGATGTAAATTAATAACCATTGCAACAGCCACCAAAATTAGCATCTAACTGTACTGATCAAAGTGTTTTATATGCTGACAAAAGGATATTTTAAAAAATAATTTCCTTTGCAAAAAATCTGAATATGAAAGGACAAGAGCTATGTAATAAATATACTGGTTCTTTACTTTGAGACTGTTACATATGTAATAGAAAAGAGAAAGTTATTCAACTAATCAAATGTTGAACTGAAAAAAGGAAACGACCTCGCGCTTCCATAGTGGTCACTCTAACCACTAAGCCACCAGAGCGATTAGTAAGATTTTGTAGCTAAACAACTATGCAATTAGGATAAATAAACCATACAGAACAGTATTTTCTATTTCTTGCATTTTTAACAGAACAAACGGTGGGTGTAGTCAAAACATTATGACTGTTAAAATCACACTCATTTCTGTAAGCAAAAAATGATGGACAACATACACCAATCTTCTACTAATTACTGGATGAAAGGGGGTGGGTATTTTAAACTGTTTCTATTTTAATAACACAAACTAGTGCTTGTTTTATAATCTCTCACCTGGTCTACATAAACACAGTAACCATGTCATCCCCCCCCACCTGTAATGTTTTTTTCCCATATATATATATATATATATATATATATATATATATATATATATATATATATATATATATATAAAATCAGTGCAATAAGAAACAAACATTTTTGGGGTGTAACTGAGATGAAATATAGAAGTGTAAAAGAAATCAAATGATGCAAATAAATAAGAAAAACATATTAGCACTATTTTTCTTCATTAACAGTATGGTTTTCATAAACATGTAATTCCTCCACTCTTTTCCTTCATTAATAATAGTACAGTTTTTATAAACGCAATTCCTCCACTCTTTTCCATCATTAATGGTACAGTTTTCATAAACATGTACATGTAATTTGTCTACTCTTTTACATCATTAATAGTACTGTTTTCACAAACAAGTAAGTCCTCCACTCTTGTCCTTCAATAATAGTACAGTTTTTATAAACATGTAGTTCCTCCACTTTTTCCTTTTCCTTCATTAATAGTAGTTTTCATAAACATGTAATTCCTCCACTCTTTTCCTTCAATAATAGTACAGTTTTTATAAATGCAATTCCTCCATTCTTTTCCTTCATTAATGGTACAGTTTTCATAAACATGTACATGTAATTTGTCTACTCTTTTTCTTCCTCCGATGCTGATAGTGCACTTGTGGTCATGCAAGGCATAATCGATGATCATTTCCAGGATAAGTATCAACTCATCTATTAATTAATTAAATTAATAAATAAATAAATTTACCACTAATTTACGAGTTAGACTGAAACGATTTTTTCTTTGATTCACCAAGATTGTGCTGAGTAAATCAAAGTGATGTAAATTCTAATATTTACTCTGAGAAGATTCACCCCCAGAATTACCGTACATTGAATAAACATGGAACTACATTCTTTTGACAGATTCACTCAAATAAATTCATGAATATCACACATCACTTTAGTTTAAGGAATAAAAAAAAATGTTTGAAACTTTTATGTATTTGTTGTCAAATAAATTGCTGATCTCCAAATTGTTAGATTTAAACTTTTGGTCTGTTCCTGCCATAATATTTTCGGGTTAATATACATATGTAATAATGAGATCGTTGAAGATCCCAAAAAGTTAATATTACTCCTGGAAAATGCAATTTTAACAATATACTTGAGTATAACTACATTAATCCTCCTTCCAGTCTTTGGTTGACCCTTTCTAACCCACCCATATACAGGGACGTCATTTGAGGATTCGCGAAACCCACCCCGAATTTACATGTACTGTAAAATGGCTGTAACCTATATACGAAAATTAACACTCCCGTCAAGTTCCCCCCCCCCCCCCCCACTCCCACCCCCGCACGAAAAATTGAAATTACGTCCATCCACATGTAGTAAAGAATGACAAAAATTACAAATAACGAGCATGAAAATCAAAATAATTCCTGCATCACGTCCCTAGAAGTCTTGTAATTTTTAGAAATAATTAAATGTCATTTTTTGGAAAGTACGAGTCAGTTAACAATTTTAAATGTGTAGTCCGGTCAGACTCAGCGGTCATTTATACATATGATAAAATAATCTTTTGTGATAAAAATTACTCAAAAGTCAATCAAAATCGAAGTTAGTAATTAGTAGTTATATAGTTATAATGTCTTTTACTAGTATAATCATACTTACTATTGTGCCAAACCTGAATAATGAAGCTTTCTTGTGGAAAAAGGTCGACTAGAGACGAAAGGGTATACTGTTTACTCCAGCAATGACCTTCAACTTCTTTTGCTCCAGTTCTATTGGATGGAATGAGTGGGTTGGGCACTGTCCGTAATATAGTACGAGTTATTTTGTGTTCGTTCCGCTCTGCGCGAATTGTCGCAAAATAACCCTTTTGAGAAAACATATCAATGTGTGATGGTTCATATTGGATGCAGATGACAGTTTCCTAATATGGATTGGTCTAGATACTGGAAAAGACAGTAAACAATCTGTTTTGTTGTTACAACGATAGCGTCCGTTTGGTTTGAAACGAGAACAAAATGACATTGGTATCATCAGGTGCCATTTCGTGACATTATGTAGATAAATTATAAGTAGATGAAAGAAATTATATCGGTTTGAATATTTTGTTTTATATCCTTGATGCATTTCGTTTTTTAATTCATAATGTTGTAGAAACAAACGTTAATTTAAGCGTATGGTTTTTATCGTCAAAAGAGGGTAGCCAGCCACTAGAAAACTGAAAACTGACGGACAACAATACACTTAGTCCAATAAATAAGACTCTAAACGAATTACACACACACACACACACACACACACACACAATAATACTAATGTTTTGTTTTGTTTTTGATGGTTTAACGCCAATTTCAGCACAATATAGGCTATACATGGCGACCAGTATTAATGGTGGAGGAAGAACCCGGACAACCCCCGAAAAGAACCACCGACCCACGAGAAGCTACTGGCAAGCTTTCTCACATAACTACATTTGCCGAATCTTAGACTCGAACACACGCAGACAGAGGTGAGATGGCAGTGGTCCGTAACGGATAGCGCTTTAGACCACTCGGCCACTCTATAATAATAATAATAATAATAATAATAATAATAATAATAATAATAATAATAATAATAATAATAATAATAATAAACTGACAAATAACTGCAAAACTAGTATCTAACTAGCATATGCGCTTTCGACTCTTAATGAGTCTTTTTCAAATGCAAATACAAAACACGGACAAGACAAACAAATAAAACAGAAAAACCGTTGTGTTTGCAGCATTTTACATGACTATGATTATTTGCCGATGCTGGAAAATATCTTTCAACATCTGCAACAAGTCATAGTTATGTAAGGTTTCAGTTTATTAAATGTATCGCAATCAATCCCTGACAAACGCGATCCCTTGCTGCATGGATCCTGTGCACTTGAAACGACTATTATTCGCCATATGATTAATTAACATTATTGCTCTTTATTAACATGGATTCAATTTCCAGTTTAAATCAGATGATTGTAGGAAACAATAGATATGTGACTGTCCATAAAGGACGTCCGCAGTTAATACCTGTTTCCCCCTCCCCCCACACTCACACCCACGTCCGCTTTTGCCCGCATGTGACTTAACCACATCCCCAACCCCACCCCCCGGCCGTCTCCATCAAGCATTATACCCTGCTATATAGTCCAGCAGTGTAATAGCTGATGCTCTCAAAATACAATGCTCACTGATCTTATCACAACATGTTTCTCAAAACAAAGATATAATATTTTTTTAAAAAGTTCTTTCTTTAAAAAAAAAAAAACAACCAGTATTTATTCAGGACATAGAACGAAAGTTCTCATTTCATAGCTAATTGGATATATTGTCAGTAGTATGGTGCGTGACTTTAGTGTCACTGGAAATCCTAGTCAGAATATTGTGCGTCACTTTGGCGTCAAAGGGGATTTAACTTGGGGATATGTAACATGGAGTGAATGGATTATTAAGCATCAAACATAGTGACAAGGGATTGGGCCACTTCAGCGTCAATGGGACCTTAACGTTAAAAATGGGTATATCAAAATTTGTCGTCAACGGGAATTTAACATGGGAATGTCACCTGGAGGTCAAGGGAATCGAACAATGGTGACATCATTATGTTTACAGGGTCAGAATTATTTATAAGGTGAAATGTACTTGTAAGGACATTGGGATGATAGGGACAAACATAGAGATACAGAAACAAACAAAAACACATCCCAACACGCAGAAAAGAGGACAGAAATGTTCTAATGAAAGACACTTAGATAGGAAAAGTCTATCTGATATGTTTAAAATAAAAAGAAGTATTTTATGGGTTCAAAACATTCATTCAAGTATATACATGTGCTCTCTGGTTTGTGCTTTAGTCACATCACTATTAATATAACAATGCAAATTTGGACATCGAACAAACCTATTCACGTGTTATCTTTTTCTTGGTTGTAGAAAAATACATTTAAAAATTAAAGTTTGTGCCTTACAAAATTCCTCACTTTGTAAATAACGTAAATGCATTTCGTAAGAGAATAACATTTTTCACACTACAATTAATATCCTATCTTAAGGGGAAAAAAAGCTTAAACAAAGCAAGTAAGAAACAATCAAATAGGGCAAAGTTCGTATTTCTCTCTATTTCCGCCACACACTGCATATGGTTAAGTATTAATTTTGAAACCAAATCATGCGTTCAGAAAAAAATGTAACAAAGTTCGACCTATTTTCGCTCAGTTTAGACTGTCGATAGAACAAGGCACGGTTTGGTACTGCTTCTTTTCCCGCTCATAGATTTGTGAAAACTTTGCAGTGTTGGTAAGCGTGCGACGCGAAACATATGACATCTCTTAAATTATTAAGCGGTCAAACGTCAATGCGTATCACACTATCTTCTATATAAAATTGATGAATGAATGAAAATAATGAATATTTCTCAAATATAATGTGTGATAGTCTTGGTTACCTTTGTTCTATGAAACTGCAAAAACTAACAGACCCAAAAATGGTGTCGTACGGCTTTTCAGTTTTAAAAATTCATTCTTTCTTTCATTCTTTCCTTCAGTGACACTGTCACGGTATACACGGGTATTGAGGCAAGTCTTTTATTTACTGACACACTGGTCATTGGAGCTTGTAGAGGAGTGAACATTCTCCATTTTGTTCTCCAGCCATAGGGGTAAGTATTACATTTGTATTTTATTTTATATGTGAAGGATATTTAGGGTTTAATGTCGTATCGTGAAATCATGCCTTTACTACTACGTCGACTTCAAACGTTATGAACTTTTTGTTACATGTTGTTATTAAGGATTTAATTTTTCAGCATGTATCAATAGACTTTAAGTCCGTACCTTTTTATTATGACCAGTTTGATTCATTGTAGTTATCTGAAGCTGTGTATAGCTGTCCGTACCTCTACACTAATGGTGGATCCATAAAAGGTGGGCGTGGCCAATAAAAGTGTGCGGGTTTAACTCTGTCTGACCGTCTGTGCGTCAATGGAAGATGATGTAACCATCAATATCATACAAAGACGAAACCGTTAATTTGTAAACTTGTGGGCATGGTGGATCCATGAAGTGTGTGAACGGCCGATACAAGTCTGGGCCAACTCAAGAAAATGGGATAACTGTGTGGTTTGTCAGTGGACACATTTGCAAGTTTTACAAATATTTATGAATCCTATGGCTGTACAAATGACCGAGTCATGTTTTTTTTCCGATTGTTGTTTCAGCTGAGTACAATTTGGGTCAGTTTGAATACATGAGATTATTTGAATCCTATTTTCATTGTACGAAATTACACGAGATTACCGAATCTCACTTTTATTGTACGAAATTACACGAGATTATATGACTCTTGCCGTCATACATTTATATATGAACCTTTTTTCCCTTCCTATTTGTGAATGTTTCGATAATGAGATGTATGTTTTAGAGCGTGAAAGAAATAACTGTATCTAGTATTTTGTTTAAAATAATCCTTTCCATGAAATTCCATTTCTCATCACAATGTGTTGTGTCGTCATTTGATGAAAGCATCTATTTAGGTCTATCCGGTTACAGGCCGGGACTTTAGTCTGGAGTGTTAAGAGATGGGCAGTCATTAACATTACTGGAAGAAAGCATGGTTATTTTAAAAAAAAGTAGGGCACCATTTTCGGGTCTGATAACTCACGACAAAGCCAAATACATGAAACACGTGCACGTTATTCGTGAGGATTTGATATTAGTCAATTACGAAAAATAACTGGACTTTGAAGAAGTCGACGAATTTGGAAATGTCATCATTGCGGCTTACACGACAGCCCATGCTCGCCTAAAATGATACGAAGCTTTGGAACTATTAGGAGATCGCGTCCTGTACTTTGACATGGGCAGTTGCATCTACATTGATAGCATGGCTAAATGTCACCATGACAACGAAGGAGATCGTTTAGGAGTCTGGACGGACGAGCACCCCGACGACAAGATTCTATGTTTTGCTTTCGAATACCGGGATTGTATTGTACGCTTATCCACACACCAAATTGTCAATCGACATTTGGAAAAAGTGCATCAAACAGTGTGCCAGAAAAGCGAGTGCAGCTTCCCAGCCAACTCGCTTTGCCGTATCGTTAAGTAGGTATTGGTCAACATTTATAAAGATACAACGTCAAAGGCCGATAGTTGATTGTGATTACCATTGCCAAGCGAGAAAAGATTAATCTTTCACACAGCAAGTATCGAGCGTAAGACTAGTCTCCAACAAAAAACTAGAGTGTAATGATGTGCCCCACGATCACATCAACAATGCAGTACCACATCTTAGCTTTTTATTTACTAACACCATGGAAAACTGAACAACCAGTGAGACTTCCAGACTACAAGACTTTACACGCTGATATTACCCAGTATAAAAAGGGAAGACTTCCAAGAACGGCACCTCATTTTTAGGACAAACCCCGAGAAAGATGGATCACTCTACGCAGATGAAACGAGAAAGACCGAACATCATTGAAATCTTTCACCACCATACCGTCATAGCAAAGTGCGTCCAAGAAGGAAAAGGATTCAGTAGACCTAAAGGGGTATTTTATCATGCAAATGACTGAGACGGTGACTTCGAGAAAATGTATTACGACAACTTAAACCAACACGGTGAAATTTAAAGACCTTGCGTCTGACATTCCAGCCAAGGAAGCAGCACGTTTCATTACGGACTTCTTTAACTCTGTTAGAGGAACTCAAACGTCAGTGTCATGTAAAAGATCAAGGTCATTTGAGCTCATCTATGTATCGTGACACTCTGAACTCTTCTGTATGTCTCTTGTTTATAGCCAGCGGGTTTTTTCTTATTATATCATCGTTGACAATATAGCTGATGGTGGTGTCATCAGAATCTAAAACTACTCTACGAAGTTGATTTATTCTTCTAACTCGTGACACTGCGAGATAAACTAAATTCGACCATTTGATGCGATCATCTAAGATCCAAACAACTGTATCAGAGATGGTTAACCCCTGCGATGTGTGTATCGTCATTGCGTATCCTAGCTTCCAGGGAGATTTGTCAGCGCGCAATGCATCTTCGACAACACTGATATCGACCAAAATAATATCATTTAACACGAGAGTTTGTTTTTCTGTTTTCGCAGAAATATCAGCTTCAATAGTCTGTCTCCGTGAATCATCTGGTCTATAACATAATGGTACAGACAGAGCTGGAAATCTTTCTTTATGCGCGTTAAATAATTGTCGCTGAAGTGTATCTCTGATTATCTTTCTACTTGCTACTATCAAATCGTTTGGTCTCCACGCTTCCCAAAATTCATTTAACAGGTTTCTGGAATTATTTTACGTGCTATTTCACACTGGATTTTATCAGATTGTAATCGGATTAATTTCTTGAACTCGCTTAATTCTTGATCAAGCGCTCTATAATCAGTATTGATTTCTTCTTAATAATCTACAAATTGTTTTTCAGCAGATCACGTGGAGAAAAACAAACAAATGGTCGTGGTTGACCATAATCAGTACACATTATCACAGCTGTATTTTTGAGTAAGAGCCAATCCAGAAACTTTTTTAAATATATCTAACGACACTACATATTTCGTCAATAATAATGATTTTTGGAATATATTTCTCACCCATTCGATCAGGAGTCCATGCATCACCCTTGTACCGAAATAAACTTTGATAAGTGCAGGAATTAACACTCCCAGGAATTTCATCTCTCTGGCAAATCTGTGTGTGGGTGTTAGCAATATCATGTCTGACTTCACCCGAAATAATTCCATCACTCGTGTTGTTTTTCCAGAGCCTTTGCGTTTATGTAAACGGTTTGATCAGATCACAAAGGTGCACTCGATAGTTCTGATATTTGATTATTTTCATGTACTTCTCTTCAACTGTAACATCAGCTGATTCAGAATAATCATGCAACATTTCCTGTTTTTTTTTTTCCATGATCCCCAAAACGCATCAGAATTTGTAAAACAAGCCACTGCATCTTTATGATTGCTATCTATATAAAATGAATCCGTGGCGACTCTGACCGCGGTGTCAGGAAATCTATTTATCATCGATAGCAGGTTTATAAAAACACAAGCCATCATAGACGATCTTAGATGTATATACTGAAGTGATTCGACATCGATGTAGCTAACAATAGTTCCTAACTTTGTTCCATCGGACAAGTAAGCATTTTCACGACTGACATATGTATCTCTGGCTGTTGCATCCGCGATTATAAAATCGTATTCAGCATCATCTAGAATTACTCGTGAATAATGCCGCTTGTGATCATGTGTTCCAACTGGGGTAAATTTACCGATTATTCTTCTACCGAGATCCTTTGTGTTTTTATCATGTATTTCAAAGATCTCCTCTAATCGCTTAACAATATAGTCCTCGTCGAGGTCAGGACAATTTTCCTTGTAATCGTTAATAATACTATCAAGACTATTAGGTTGTGGTAACCAAACCTCAGTCTGCGCTCGATATGATATAATTTCCTCACCGAAAATCAGCGATATTAATATTTTAAAATCGATCATATATCGTAATAACATTATTGGTACCCAGTTTTTTTTCAGATATATGTCTACCAAACCAAACATAACAAATCGGATGAAGTCTATTAGCGACTTCGAATGATACCACACGAGCAAACCCGGTTAGATCAAAATCGGGCAGTGGTCCATTTATCGCAACTCGTGTCATCTCGTGTGTGGGATGTCCAAATCGTTTAAAATACACAGCACACTCTCCATACCCGAGGAAACTTCCTGGATAACACGCAACCATATCAACCGAAATAACACTTTTAGAATCATGTTTGGTATTTCACAAAACGCCGTGTCCATATTCTATACAACTAGCCTGAATATCTGAGAGAAATACAAATGGTGTTGGCTTCCACACATTTATACCTCTGGCGAAATAAGCTGCAACTTACGGGACTGTTAAACAGTTTGTTAGTAATTGCTCGGTATTATCATTTGAAAATTTCTCAGCGAGGATTCTCATCGCGCCGTGAAGAGATTCCGTACGGTACATTTCACCGTTATGTCTTACAAATTGATTGATTTTACACTCCTCGTCTTCAAATCTTTGAAATAACCACACTGACACATGATTGTTTTTACTTAATTCGTAAATAAAATCAAACAAATTTCTGCCACTAGAGGTCTCCGGTGGGTAATATTTCACAATTCGATCTCGTGGAAATATTGTTACTGCATTAGTCCACGCGTGTGCATTATGATCAACGATATTGATTGGAGCTCCGTTTTCTATATTTTGATTCGTATACTACTACTCCTGTTATAGTTGCTACGGTTATTGGGAATCTTAATGTTTTTTTTTCTAGTTCAGCCACATTTTTTTTAAATTGTTGCCCCGGTATCCTTGCGTCTGCAATGATTCAGCTTCACAATTGCTATACATGTAGTTGATTTCTTTGGTTAGCTCTGCATCTGGTACCAAATCGACTCCAAACACTCCGATAACTCTAACCACACTTGTCAGCTCAATAATAATAATAATAATAATAATAATAATAATAATAATAATAATAATAATAATAATAATAATAATGACTTTGTATAGCGCCTAATCTTTAGAAGCTCTAAGCACTTTAAGGTAGGAAACACTTTAGATCTTTAAGTTTGTTCTTGCAGTCGATAAAGGTGTTACCCACATTGGTCAATTTAGACTCGAATACACGCGGATAGAGTTGAAATCAAATGTGCAATTTATCTGTAAAGGCGAGCGCATTAGACAACTTTTTCACCCAGGGTCCCTAGTTATGTGCAAAGTTCAGTGATTTCCATATTAAACAAACCTAAATGATTTAAATAAGTATTATGTTGCTAACAGAAGTACAGACCAATTCAATTGTTTTTAGAATGTTTGATGTTTGTTAAAATGGGGTGGGTGGGTTATTCAATGGTTTGCATGAACGTCTCAAAAAATCTTAATGGAATGTC
The DNA here is from genome assembly GCA_030141615.1 of Unio pictorum. Lineage (NCBI taxonomy): Eukaryota > Metazoa > Mollusca > Bivalvia > Unionida > Unionidae > Unio > Unio pictorum. The sequence continues at coordinate 17,533,239 of JARLTB010000052.1, forward strand.
TAAATTCCATTAAGAAAAAATATGTATCTTGAATGAATACTGGTATTTCAGAATTCCATCGGTCATGGAAAAAATGTCCTTTGAATGACTCTCTCTCTCTCTCTCTCTCTCTCTCTCTCTCTCTCTCTCTCTCAGTAGTAATAACATAATGGTGATATGCACGTTTTAACACCTCGAGTAACAAGAGTTTAAACTCAAAGATGTAATCATGTTGAATAAAATCAAGACCATTTCCCCCCTGGACATATTATACAGCTTCGTCCACTCAGTTAGGAATCCTTTACTATCATCGACACCAAGAAATGGGTACGGGTGGGATACATTTTGCACATGAAATGGGTACAGGGTTCGATACATTCTGCACATGAAATGGGTACGAGGTTGGATATTGGTAGTTGGATCATTTCTGCACATGAAATGAGTACAGGGTTGGATATTGGTAGTGTTATACATTCTGCACATTTGAATACAAGTTTAGACATGTTTAGTTATGAGTGCGTCGTTTCCTGCAAACCAACACTACTTGGGCACTAAATATTACAACTGCATCCTTAATGCACAGTATATATCTCTCAAGTAGTATTGATTATGTGTTTCGGTTCTCTAGTACAAATTTATGGATGTTTGAGCTGTCCTTTTATTTTGTCACATGGTATATATGTCAACATGATAATACTACATATATTTGGACACTAGTACTTCACATGGTATATATGTCAACATGATAATACTACATATATTTGGACACTAGTACTTCACATGGTATATATGTCAACATGATAATACTACATATATTTGGACACTAGTACTTCACATGGTATATATGTCAACATGGGCTTGATAATACTACATATATTTGGACACTAGTACTTCACATGGTATATATGTCAACATGGGCTTGATAATACTACATATATTTGGACACTAGTACTTCACATGGTATATATGTCAACATGGGCTTGATAATACTACATATATTTGGACACTAGTACTTCACATGGTATATATGTCAACATGGGCTTGATAATACTACATATATTTGGACACTAGTACTTCTTTCATTATATTTGATCGATCCGACTTAACAGTCGTGATAGTGTTCCACCTTAAACCTTATTTCTTCTGAAAGGATACAGACTGTAAACCATAGACTAGTATCCGTGCTTTCCAAACCTTTTAAGCGAAAAATTCAGTAAATACTCTCAGTTATTATATGTATATAAAATCGTTATAATGAAAATTTAGCAGGCTAATAGACCAATCGAAGTTTAGAAGATATTGAAAGTTCTAAGAATCTAACTTCATTTTAATAAAAGTCAAATCACATCTAAAGTTTGTTATTTTGAGTATGATTCTTAGCTTTGCTTAAAAAATTTAAACCATATGGTACAAGAGATTCAGATAAACAATAACTGCAATCATCCATTGGCAAGGTAGTAACCAAGAATACTCTCAAATATTTGGAGTTCAAACGGCTACAAAATTGAATAACAGTTTGTTAATCAGTCACATCATATCTTTGCAATGCAAATCCTATAAGTACGTTTGATAACTTGCTCCAACATTAACAGTATAATTGATTTTGACCCCGTGTATTCAAAATTAAAAATACAGACAATATTTAAGGTAAATCTAATGTTTATTTTCTGATCTTCATTTGATAACACCTTTATAAGGGTCGAAACGATTTGCGGTGCACAAAGATCTTCAGGGCAACGTGACATTGTTTCGTGACAGTGCGAATTATGTCATCGATCATTAGGTATTTTAACGATAGACGCTTTAAATATATATATATATATATATATATATATATATATATATATATATATATATATATATATATATATAACAAAAATAAGTCCATGTAACTCAACCCGATTTTTAATTGTTGAAAGGCTTAGGTCTTGTATTAATATTCATTTAATCACTGAGTGTTTTATTTTGACAGCGGAACTTAACACAGTTGTATGTTGACTTGTATGTTAGAATTGTTCCTCATAAGTTACTATGGTTTATTCATGTCATTTTTGAAAAATAAGTTCAATCTTTATTTCATTTAAAGTTATCGCTAAAGAAATAATCAAAATAAATATTTAAAAAATTCAGTTTAGTGCATAGTTATGGATATACAACAGTAATAATAAATACATGGAAACGATGAAATATGTGCTTATCTCCGTTGATACTTTGTTAACATACATGTTATATGATAACCTTCACGTGAACACAAAACGTATATTAGAAATTAAATCAAACCACCTCATACTCATAATAATAAATAAATACCCTCAGTTGTTAAAGGTGTACTCTCTCGAATGTCATGGATTCTGAAATTAAGTCATATGACAGATTTACACAATGGAAAGGAACATTAATAAAGCTGCACTCGACTCCCTGAATACAGAAAACTTCACTAGAGGAAGTTATTGTTATTATAGGGTTTAACGCCATTTTTAAAAAAAACACAATATAGGCTATACATGGCGGCCAGTGATAACGGTGGAAGAAGAACTCTGGAAAACCACAGAGAGAACCACCGACTCACGAGACGCTACCGGAAAGCTCTATCAAACATCTACATTGGCTGAGCCCGAGACTCGAACCCACGCAGACAGAGGTGAGATGGCAGTGATCCGTAACGACGCGAGCTTTGGACCACTCCGCCACTCGGGGCCACTCATTAAAAGAAGACTTCTGATATAAATGCAAAGTACCTGATAATAATGGAGTTTCAGAAGCTCATGTGCAACGTAATATTTTAATAGGAACAGGCTTGGCAGAATCATCAGCAAGTGATACAGAACCTTTCAACATGAATGGTTCATAACTCTCCATAATAAAATCAGACTGAGATTTGTTTCACACAACAAATGTATTGCTTTCAATACATGACCATGATTTTGTGTCTTAGAAAGAAAATAGAACATTTGGAAAAGCAATGTTTTTATTCTGTTGCTTATTTTCTAGCCTGTAACAAAAAAAAAATAGAAAGCGTACACATTCTTCTTGAAACAACTACACGAAAGATGAGATAACGATTGCTGATCAGTTTTATTAGAAGTGTGATTCCTAATTATTGTGTCAGATTGAGATTTGGAGGTGCTCCTATGAAACTGAGGTGAGTTCTTTTACCACTAAAACTGCCGAGTGCAAGACCTATTCGCAAACTAGTTAAGGAGTAGTCGTCAGCTGTACGAGCAGCATAAAGTTTCGACATTTTGCTCATCAAGGTAGTCTTGATGTCACTGTGGACGCACATCGTGAACGTTTGAACAAAAATAATTTGTCTTACTGTAATCTTGAGAAATCTTCGTGGCCCCACTCATCAAATGAGTGTCACTTTCTCATGCGAATTCGGCAAGGGTCTGTCCAGTGTCTTACAGTTCCTAACATTTGTCGATATGCCTCAAGTACCAGAACATAACTCTTCAAAATACATTTCTTAATCACATCATAATCAGCTCTTTGTGTACTACAGTGAAGTGTAGACTTCAAGAGCTTTGCCAGTAATCAGTCCCGGATTACCCATTAGGCAGAGTAAGCAACTGCCTATGGGCCCCGCGACTTTTATGGCCCCCATCAGGGGCCCCCATGAGACCGTGACCGTGGGTCTGGGGCCCCAAAAGTTTGACTGCCTATGGGCCTCCACGGTGCTTAATCCGGCGCTGCCAGTAATTACATTTTAGTACTCTTAGACCTTTCAATCTTTTAGCAATTTTGACAATTATAGTGATTTTCTTCTTTTTTCCTTATAAGGGAGGTACTAACCTTATCTTTCTGAAAACATCAAGAACTAAATTTGTGTGCAAAAAAAGACTATTGTCCACTTTCCAATTCTAAATATTGTTTTCTTCTTCGAAATTACATTTCCTTCTCTTCTTTTGTATTTGCCTTGCATTTTCTTTATCTGTCCTCTTTCTGCAACTGCATTTGTTTTTCTTATTTCACTCTGGTATTTTAACTTCAATTAAATTACATTCACCTCTGAGACAGATAGACACTTATTAAGCAAACCAACGCACTTTATTCAAAAATATCTTTTCTACCAAATAATGGACCAAAGAACTTGTTGTTTCTTGCTTCGTTAAAAACGCGTTTGATTAAGAAAGATCATATTTTCTTGCAAGCTGGAGCAATTCGACACCCTTTATCTCGGTCGCTAGCCCTTCCTGGTTAGGATTTGATATAAAGTTCTCTACTTTCTATAACATTATGTACGCTTGATGGTTTCATTATAGATTTCTCAAATATGTGAAAATATAATACATAGGACGAAGAAAAATCCAAAACAAATTGAATTTAAACATCAATATATATTCGTAACCAAAAGAGCAAAAAAGTAAAGATTTGTGAACTTCAACAAATTATTTATTTCCCTATAATACAAAGTGAAAATTTAAAATGAACATACAGTATACTGAATTAAATCCAGTTCAGTCCTGATGTTTTGTCACAAGTACAGATATCTTGAAGTTCCATATGAATTATATTGGTGATAAGAATAAATTCTAATATTTAACATGCTGATGTGCCAACAGCCTCGAATGTGCTAATGTGTCAACAGTCTAAATGCATCATGATGCTATTACCCAAAATGTCCTTGACTGAATCTACAATATTCAAAATAATTATTTAGTCCGAGAAGTATTAATGAGAACTTTATAATTCCAATGAATAAGTGAATCATTCCATATCAAAACCTGAACACAACGGTAGACAGATTCCACTTTGGGTGTTAAGGTAGAAATTCCACTAGAAATGAGCAATTCTAATATGATCAACCAGAATGAATGTCATTTTGCCATGACATTCCTATCCAGAATATTTTCAAGATGCAAACAACGTCAGGCCTCTAAATACCAATTTAGTAAAGAATATGTAACACTGCAGGCACACCAATAATTCCAAAGGGGAACACTAATGTCCTTAATTAAAATTCAAGTTAACATGTTTACCTCCAGTAATAAATATCGGAATATTGAATCAATAATTACAGAGAAATATTAGTTTCGAACAGTGCTCATTTCCCAAACAAAAAGAATTAACTGTTATTCGAATTAATTTCTTAGAGATAATATTTGCACATTTTCACCTTAATTTCCGTACACATGACACATGTTCAAGTTTGTTTAATATTCAAATATAAGCCTAGTCAATAATTAAAATCGTGTTTCAGATTGCTGTTGGATGAACAACTAAAAATATATAATCCAATGCACTGTACAAAACACTGACTTCAAAGCTTGAAAGCAAGATGTAGCTGGAACGTGAGATGTTTTCATGCACAAATGACATCAATAATACCAGACTGCATGTGTAAACAACACATGATTAAAGAAGTTTCAAGCATGTATTTATTATATAGTATTATACTACCAAAATGTGCTTAAAGTTGTCGTTGTTTTTTTTAAAATTATTTTTCCCCTATCGTCCTTTCTTATTTTATTTTATTTTATGCTCAGCAGTGAATTACTTGATTTTCTAGTTAAAATAATAGATATTTCACTGCAGTGAAAAAATAACAGTGAAAAAATAACTATTTTTTTCACTACAGGAACTACATTTTTGGGTCAGATTTTTGGGTCTGCTCTTTCACTGTGTCACAAACTTGAGGTAGCCAACGTATGTGAGCATAAAATAAAAAAAAATATTTGCTTGAAACGAGTGAATAACGGATACATTTCATCTCTTGGATAAAAAAAAAATACTCTAGTATTTTCACTCGTGGCTTCGCCACTCGTGAAAATACTAAGTTTTTCATCCACTCGATGAAATATATCCGTTATTCACTCGTTTCAAGCAAATATACTCTATGTAATGGGCACTTTTACTCAAAAAACGCATGCCCATGCGTTTAATTTTCATATAATAACTTAGTTTTACTGTCAGATTTCTATTGTCCAAATAATCGTTAGAAACTTTAATATTAACTTTAATATTAACTTTAATATTAACTTTAATATTAACTTTAATATTAACTTTAATATTAACTTTAATATTAACTTTAATATTAATTTTAATATTAACTTTAATATTAACGGCTAATTGATTGGATTGCCTAAAAATCTTAAGTTCAGAGTAAAGTTTGCAGATATTGCAAAGTAATTGTTCTGTATCGATGTTTGGAGAAAAAAAGGACGATTTAGGTGTCCAATTTAAGCCAAAAAGGTATATTGAAAGCACTAATAATTCAAAAATACAAAAGTTTATAACCGTATGCATAATATAAAATAACCGAAACCATGCCGTTCAGTCATCAAGACAAGAGGTGTATATGGTAGTTTTAGTTTAAAGGATTTTAAGCAGTTAGATAAGGTGATGCAAGAAACAAGTGCTACCTAGTTCACATTTGATACTAATTAAGATTCTGACCCATAGGAGTTAGAGTCTGTGTTTGTCATCACTGTTGTTTTGATAAACTATTGCCCAGGTGTGTGTACAACTACCAATTTGTCCTCTGTAGAGGTCAGTCTTTTTGAGCCCTAGCATGGGTGTGCAACTTATGTACATATATAATGGAGTACTTTTTACTTAATAACAAAACTCGTCGTATAAAATCAGTGCGTATTTGTTCAATAACATACCTATAACAAAAACTCAAAATCTCACATAAATGTAACAATAACGCAAAACAATATATTTATACAGTTTCATCTGTAAATCAAATGATAAAAGCAACTTTCTTATCTTATGAAAATATGTTATGTTGTAAAAACAAAAACTGCTTGTCTTAGCTTTTACAGTGATTCTCCTTTTCTATATAGATTAAAATAAATCATTGTTTAAAATCACCCGTAAATATAAAACTAAAGACTGACTTTTAATGTATGTATGTATGTATGTATGTATGTATGTATGTATGTATGTATGTATGCCTGCATGTATGGTTTGAAACGAGAACAAAATGGCAATATTGAACATAGTGGCCACCTGGCAATGGACTGGATATAAATTATAAATTCATGCAAAAAATTACAAGTTTGAAGATTTTTTTTGTAACTTTGACGCTTGTTTTTGTTTTTAAAAATCATTAGGGGGTACAGTCAAACCTTAGGGCAAGCCAATGTTTTTTATAGTCTAACATGACATATAGATAAGTTTCATAATATAGATAGCCAATGTTTTTTATAGTCTAACATGACATATAGATAAGTTTCATAATATAGATAGCCAATGTTTTTTATAGTCTAACATGACATATAGATAAGTTTCATAATACAGATAGCCAACTACTAGAGAGCTGACGATTAACAAGAGGGATAAAAATTTCCCAAAACTATATATTTGTATTATACTGAAGTATCGCGGCCATAAAATTAGTATATATATATATATATATATATATATATATATATATATATATATATATATATATATATATATATATATATATGCCGAGATAACTATCAATTCTTGAGGAGTAACGATAACGCGATTTTAAAAAGGTCATCACAGTAGCCATACTTGATCGGAATCATTTTCATTCAGGATCAACTAGATACCGTAAGACGTTTTCTGTTGAAAACCCTATGTTAATATGACTTTCCAGATATAAAACTAGCAAAAAGACGATATTATGGTTGGCTGCAACATTTGAGGTCGGATCCGCCCATTTTAATTCAGGACCAACTCGATATAAAAATTAGTATTCTGTTGAAAACCCCATGTCGAAATGTCATTTCAGAATAGCAATAATGAGAATTTCAAGATGGCAGGGATGGTGACCATAATGAATGTCAGCTTACTAACATTTTCATTTATATCAACCTGACATTAAAGGTCTTCTGGAGAAAACCCCATGCTAATATGAATTTCCGTCGAAGAGAAGCAACGATATAAAGATTTCAAGATGGCTTTTGTAGTGGCCATATTGGACATCAAATAGGTATCAATTTGAGTTAGGACATCATAGTCATCATAAGAACTGTAAACAGAGGCGCAGCTAGGGCGGGGGTGGCCGAAAAACCCCGGGCGCCAGACTAGTGGGGGCTGAAATCGGTTGTACATGTGTGTGGAATTTTTGCTGCAAAACATTTTGCATGTATGAAAGAAGAATCATACAGATCGCTAGCACTAGCAGTGAAACAGTCACATTGGGTGATGGTGATTTTATTGATGAAAATAATGGGTTTCAGAGTTGAGAGAAAGGGGGGGGGGTTGCATAAAATGAATCTTGTCACCGGGCTCCAAACACTCTAGCTACATCTCTGACTGTAAACCCATCCCTTCAGAAGGAGTCACGATCAGATTTTCAAGATGAATGAAGGACATTAGCTCCATCAAGGTCCCTTGTCCAGTATTTCTTTTCAAAGCTAGAAACTCTACAGTTACCCAATTTAAAAGTGACGAGAAGATCGACTGTTCTAGTGTAGTGACCTAGTGAGACAATTATAGACATAAACAATAGCAAAATAAAGTAAAATAGGAAAAGCTGACTCCCTTTGTTTTTTTAAGTACAACTGTCTGAAAGTTCATTTGTCAACTTCCAGATAATAATATAGTAAGAGTGGAGAAAACTAGCTGTTTATATCTGTGTTTGAGACACAATAAAAACTTTAATTATCTACAACTTTGTTTGACATATAGGCGATCGACTTTGCGCATGGATGTCTCACATATAAATCAACTGGCCTCCAAATCACACAAATAAATTCACCAAGGTATTAAATTGCAGTATTTTGAAAACGTGTGCCAGTAAAGTAATTAATGTGACATAATACAAGTTTATAACTGCCGAAATTATTTATTCAATTAAATCATAAATAGATACACAAGTTTTAATGTTTCCTTCTAATTCAAGATTCTTAAGTGCGGAGGTGACCTTGGTTTTGATGGGATCGTCAGAGCCATCTTGCTTTTTGATGTATCTTTGATTTTTTCATGGCAAATGAGTTTTTCTTTACTTTTTACATCCGGTAAAAGAAGTTTTTTCTTCTTCGTAAATACTTGACGTTCATACCTACATCACTGTGCATGAACATTTTTAATTTCGCTCACATTTAGGCATAGATGAACACTTCCTTCTCTCCCATACTTCCTATGCTGCTGTAACCGTACTTCTTTCGTTTGTGTTGTTGTTGTTGTTGTTCGTTTGTTTATTTTTATCAAGTGGCGACTTATCATGCAACACAAATCTTTCCCAATATACGGTCCGCCATTGCCGGACCCTCTTCTAAACTCAATGTCACGAGCCACTGGCGAAATCAACGTCTTCATATGACCTATTTGTGTAGCTTTAGTCAATTGTGTACGTGAAAAGTAAATGCCAGGTTACAGTTTCTTAACTTAGTCAACGACAATGAAACCTTGTAAAACATCATGCTTTGCTCTAATTCAGTGTATTGTCGACTAATGATGCTCTTTCTGGTATGAAGATTTGGAAGAAGAAAAAAATCTATAAAATAATCTGAAAGGCTGAGAACAAAACCAAGATTTTTTAAGAAACCTTACTGATCAGGCATCAGACACTATGAACTTGAAATTGTGGGAGTGCTCAAAGTGGAGGACAAAGTAGAATAATTAAGACGAAATCATACTTATACATTTTCTGATGAAAACTCTCCATCTTAAAGAACACTGAAGTTATATAGGATCCATTTTTAAGAACATGCCCATCCCTAGGATGCAACCGACCTGGGCCCCGCGCTTTCAGGAAATCAACTTTAAAATGCAATTTGTTTGCTCATCGCTTGCTGCCTTGGGCCAATCATGCTGCCTTGGATCACGCACATCCTGAGGCCGTGCTTGTTCAAGAAAATTGTTTAAACATAATTATCACCACATTGTCAGTAAAAACAAAAAGTTTAATGTTGTTACATCATATATTACTCATGTAGCGTTGATAACATTCTTTTATAACACAATAAATATGAGGAACCTAGTACCCATATTTTTTTAAAAGAACATATTTAATCTGCTCAAACAAAGCATGCATATATGTATGTATGTATGTATGTATGTATGTATGTATGTATGTATGTATGTATGTATGTATGTATGTATGTATGTATGTATGTATGTATGTATGTATGTATGTATGTATGTATGTAAGTATGTGTGTGTTTATGCGTGTGTGTAATTTTTATTATTCGTTGGCTTTCTTTTATTATTATATGTTGCATACATTTGTATTTAGAACCTGACTTAAAGCTCCGGTGGCCAAGTGATTAGAGCGTCCAACCCGGAAACGGGAAGTCGTGGGTTCGAACCCGGCTGAGTCATACCGAAGACTCCTAAAAATGGTACTAACAACTGCATCGCTTGGCACTCAGCATAATGAGGTTAGAGATAGGACTGGTCCGCCTGGTATCATGATAATGTGACTGTGTGGAACATCATGCTACATGTCTGAGGCATGCTGTCCCAGTGCTAGATAGACATCAGTTTAAACTGCCACACTGCAGATGCGTAGCGATATAACTAGAAAATTGTTAAAACTACGCACACACACACACACACACACACACACACACACACAGAACGTGACTTTGTCCAAAATCAAGGTCATGTTGTACCTGACCAGTAACTGTTATTTTGTAAACACCGCAATACGTTACTAATATTTCTGTATGATTGTGGATTAAATATTTCAGATAGCGGCGTCACTAGGGTTGGTGTCACCCAGTGCGGTAACTCAATGTGTCAACCCCCACCCCCACACACCGGAATCCCCTTAAAAAGTCAAAACGTTTATGGACAGTCTTGTGCGATAACACCAACATAAACGTCCAAATATCAAAAACGAGGTAGAAGGGTTAGAGGAAACTAGGAATAGATTCAGAAAAGTTCGTAACATTTTTTTTACATGCAGCAACGTGTGACATAACTGTGAAAAAACTTCTGAAAATTGCGACATCAGGTGTATGTACCGTGTCAATGTTATTTGGTTCTTATATGTATTACAACTTGTTTAATATCAATAACCTCACAACAAAGTTCTTTTGGCCTGCCTATTATGGGTAATTGGATTTGAATGTGGCAATATCATTATAGATGTTGTAAAGCACTTATAACTTATAAGATTAGGCGCTATACAAAGTCCTCATTATTAGTATTATTATAATTATTATTTTTATTATTGTTAATCAATATGCCGTGATTACATGTCTTCTTGAGCAAAGAGTACTCAGGGGAGATAACCTAAAACTCCAAAACTACAACGTTCTTTTAAGAACGTGCCAACCAGCGCACAGTGTGGATTTGACCTTTGAGCAACATGTCTGCAAAAATTTTCGACCGTAGCGAAGTAGTAAAGCACAAAGACTCTAAATCAACATGGATTGTAATTTATGACAAAGTGTACGATGTAACCAAGTTTCTAGAGGAGGTAATAAGAAATGAAAAGGAACAATTTTTCATGTTCATTGCAGGAAGTAGCTATGGTGATAGGGGTAGGGTCGGATAATATTCTTTCTTTACACACTAATTTTTAATTCAGATTTTTGTATTTAGATTAATATTTGGATGAGTAAAAGAATAACTAATTAGAGTTGTGTTATTTAATCTAATTTCATGAAGGTCGAAAGCTACACAAAACATTTTTCCGACACGTAAAAATTGATTGCCCACGTCCTAGTTTGTGACCTCTGTAGGATTTCTGGCAGTGATGTAATTGTAAACGAAAGGTGTGCAAGCATTGTTTGATTAATCAGGTTCTATATTATGTTTTCGATGTGGAATGTTAGTCAGAATTCCTCTTGTGCTGCTTGCCTGGCGTGTGCAATATCATTTAAGCATTGACCTTTGCTTCCATTCACAATAGTCGCATTTGAACACAGGAGTCTGACGTTTTATCAATCAAGTATGGCGAAATGTCTGACAAAATGAAATACCCTTATCAATAATATATATATATATATATAAACACAAGGAATGCAAGCGTGACCACAACCCTTCGCTCGATTCGACATTTTCTCACGAGACTTTTATCGCTTCAGAATCGCAAGAAGACTGAAACACTACACATATGCATTCAAAACACAGTTACTTACCAACGCATAGCTCTTAAATGACCATGTCCTGAATCCAACCGGCGAATTAACCTTTTTTCCACAAGTACGGTAACATTAGCCACGGTCGTAAGCCTACCTGACAAAAGTAGCCCATTCTACCAGTTTCTACCCTGCAGTAAATATGTTGAATAACAGGATGAAAGTAATTTCTCAAGATAAAATGTTCATCTTGCTTTTTATTTCAGATTGTATCATTTTATAATTTTTTTAAATTTCCAGAACAGAAATATGTAGTCAAAGTTCTGATAGTAGAAATAACGGTTGATGACATCATCACACTTAAAATATTTACGACTGTTGCTGGATCTGGTAACTTTAAAAACACAGATTCTGCACCATGTTCGGTACAATTATTAGACACCAATGGATATCAACCTTCAGCCAATTTCTGGTCAATGACTTTAAAAAGTTTATTTATAAATACAGAAACTGTTACAATTATGAATGCAAATTGCAAGACTGATGACAATAGCTTAAGACCGGAAGTCCACGACACGAGAAAAATACAAACTCCTGCCAACTAATGTAAATAATGAAAGCCTTAATGTTTCAAGACACAATGGAATGCGTAGCATTCATTTTTGTGTGTAGAGAGATCCATTGCATGGGAACCTGGGACTACTAACATTTGACATCCCAGTAACCATTTATCCCAATCTGAGATTCATTTTTATTTTTTTAAAAAAGGATCATATTAATAAACTCTGGAATTTTATGGCTTTTTTCTCAGCAACAAACATTTGATAAGTTTATTACCCCATTTAAAAACATGACTTTGAACCTTGAAAAACATTGCTATTTGTTATATTACATTAATTTAAAGATAGATAAATGAAACTGTACATAAACATAAGTTAATACTTACTATTACTTCAAACAAGAAACATTGCTTGCAACTTTTGTTTTCTCTTTCCAGCACCCTGGTGGAGAGGAAGTTCTGTTGGAGCAAGCTGGTATGTCACTTCATCACATGCTGTCTTTACTCTTGTATTACTCAGGAAGCACCAAGACTCAAATAATACCTCTAACCATTTGCAGGTCTTTGAAAGGACTCTGATTTCATCTTGTGATTTCAGTGCTATCATTTCCACAATTATAACTTGTTGGAAGTCAATCTTTTGTATATTTCCAAACAGGCAATGGTGTTTTAAGCACAAGGACTTTCTGTCATTTACTCACCATTATTAAATACTCTTTTCATCCATTGACTTTACATTCTCAGAATCGTTCAGTAATCTGTGATACTGAACTCTTTCATATTTCACACATGTGCATGACATGTGTGAATCAAAAAAGTATAGTGTATTAGGAACTACTTTGTAAATAAACTATGTACACTCATGTTGTAGACTTTAGGTTTAAGTTTATTTGTTTGTGGATGAACTGTTTTGTCTGTTTGAAAGTAGAGATGATAAAGTTGACAAGTGGATAAATTTACTGCGTTACAAATGAAAATTCTAAAACAAGCAAATGAATGAATGTGATATTTGTAATATCTACAACCAACATGAGAGATGCAGTATTGAAAATATCATTCTGATTATTTAATAACTTTGTAGAAATAACAGTTTATAAATGGATACATACTATAAGTCAAAATAATAAATTCATGGTGGAAAAATGCAAAGGTTGTTATAGAAGAGTTAGGGCCTCAGAGCTAGTATGCCAAGACAGAATTTTTTTCCCCTTCCAGCTGAACGGATTGTCACGCCAGCTGCTTTGCAATTTTACAAGTTAACTTTGTTGATAAAAGATTTCCGATTTAGACTAGCGATAGATATCACACATCATACAGGTAATAACATAGGTATGGGAGAACGCATGTGACATGGCATAAACAATGTCTTTTTTAATCCGGTAATAGGAATAGCAAAAAATATACTTATGTTTTCGCATCTTGAATTTCCTCAAAATGTATTTTCTTAGTTCTGCATATTTGACCCACATGAGCTGTGTCATGGGTTCTAACTTCTAAAGCTTGATTACACGTTTTTGAAAGTGTACTGCAATTTTGACTACATTCTAAGTACAATAACATACTCCATATTGCACTAAAAATGAAATACTTATTATATTTCATACCATCTTTTTGATATTTACAATTGAAAGAGTTCATATTTTCCCCCACATTATGATTCCAAACATTCAACGACAGAACAGAAACACATATGCAGCTGAGTCAAGACGCCTCCCTTGCAGCTGAAATCAGATGTGCTTTATGTGGAGTTTACAGTGAAAATATAATCCATAGTCATGAAATTTAGTAGAATTGACAAAAATACCAAATTCCATTTAATTCCAGACCAGATGGAAAAGTTGTTGCAATGTACATTCATTCACAATATGACTCTAAATGTCAATTTTAGGTTGACCGAAATGACAATTCTTTTCTTAAAATGATGTCGAGTGCGTGACTAAGTTCAAATTTTGCTGGGTGCAGTAATGTTGTGTATCGAAGAATCTGTTTTTTTATATATAATTATTTTGGAATACAGCATAATTCAATTACAGTGGCTCCCCGCTAATACAGCTTCCTCTTCTGCACCAGAAAAATAGTCTTATAAGACAGGTGGCTGTTCCAGTTGAGGGTGGGGGTTAAATTTTGTGTGAAAAGTATATGTAATGTACATAGTAAGAAAGTTACATACTTCATAGCATTTAATATCTGTGTTTAAAAGTAAAATTAATTATTAAAATGTTCTTGGTATAAGAAGAGACTTATTTCACCTGCACATACATTATTTGTTCTTATTCTTGGTGTAAGCATGATATGTGAGTGGGTATTGTTGTCATGCACATTTCAAAACCATACAAAAACGTAATTTAAATCTTATACAGACATAATTATCTTTCCAATTGCTCCATTTTCCCACTACTGCTGACTAACCTCCTTATCGAGTATTTTCAACATTAAATAAAATTTTGCTGAAATAATATATTTCCATTTATGTGATGCCATGTTTGTTAATGATTAATTCTTAATTCTTTTGCAGACAAAACTTTTGGCAAGCTTTCTCACATTCCCACCGTAAGTAGAATAATACTTAAAACACAATAGTGAAGCCCTTGAGAATCTATGGTCACTATCAAATAATCAATGCAGATAGATCCACCAAAGAATCCAGGCAAACAAAGGTTACAAATTTCTTCAGGAAATTGACATGATAAATGTTTGTACAGTACATACATGTACAGTACAGTACATACATGTACAGTACATAGTGTGATGTGTTCAATGTGTTAATTGTCTAAACTTATATTTGCTGTATATGTACATACAAGCACATGTTATAATAATGTGAAATAAACACAAAAAGATGTATTCATTATTTATTTAAACCATTATTGAATATATAGTACATTACATTTAAAACTACAACTCCAGTGGTGGTTAGAGCGTCCACCACGGAAGCGGGAGGTCATGGGTTAAATTCCTGGCCAACTCATACCAAAGACTTACAAAAATGATACCAACAGCTGCCTCGCCTGGCACTCAGCATTAAGAGGTTAGTGATAGAACTTGTCGGCCTGGTTACAGGATAATGTGACTGGGTGGGACATCATTCTACATGTCTGTGGCATGATGCCCTAGCGCTAGACATTACTATAAACTGCCTAACTGCAGACATCATAGCGATATGATGGAATTTTTTCAAAAGCTACGTTGAAAATCGTAATGAAACAAACAAACATTTAAAGCTGGCATATAAATGTACATATATACAGTGTGATATCATAAAATAAAAAATCTGCATGATTCAGTTATCCGGAAAACACGTTGCTCCGGACATATTCACTGGGAACAAAATGTCCGGATTGACGAGGCTCCACTGTAATGCATGGTCAGATCAGGGTCTGTCATTTGTTCTATTGATTACTCTCAGAAAGCCGTATAGCCCAAGATCTGTCAGTGTATGATGCATTAGTAGATTTGGCTTTATGCAGTTTGCAGTTGGGCTCAACTTGTGAGCATAGTTGTTACTTTCTACAATACCAGAACACCCATTTTAATTCACAATTTTTGAAAGAAATAATTCTTTATTAAGGTGACAATATGCATTGATAGGACTGTATGTTTATGCAGGTGGAGATGCGACAGAAGCTTTTGAGGATGTTGGCCATTCTACAGATGCCAGAGAGTTAATGAAGGATTACTGTATTGGCGAAGTCCCTGAGGTAGGATGAAACAACCCTCCTTAGAACAGAGCCCTAACTACACTGTAGAATTTTCTCAATTGTGGATTTTGCCATTTATTTATTTATCTGAACTGTTGTCATTCTTTTGCTCCATCACCACCATTCAGACATACATGACTATTCCAGTTTGTGCTTCCTAAAAGTAATACTATTTTCAAGTTTTACTTCTTCATAAAGAAATTGTAAAAAATGTGATTGCTGTATTTAAGCCTGTTTTTTCAATGATTCTAACACTCCAATTTATGAATTGGGACTGTTAACTATGTACATCAGTTTTAGCTCTACTGTACAAATAAGAATGGGAATGGTATTTGTTGCATGGTTTTTGTCCAATAACCAAGTCTAAAAGATGAACCTTCATTCAGTTATCACCTGTGTGAAAATGATAATTGTGTCCTTTTCTAAGGGTGGCTGCTGTTGACAGGTTTGTAATAACAATATTATTATTATTACAATTATTTCATGAAAAATACTGCTCATGCTGTGTAAAGGCTGTTGTACAGGTTTTCAGTATTGTGACCTTTTTATTAGACATTGTTATTTGTATTGTATACATGCTGTACATTTTGTAGTGCTACTAGTTATATATAAATCCATTAGCACAAGTTTGTTATTGTTATACATATCTACCGTATTTTAAGTCTTGTCTTGATGCTCAAATATTGATTACAAGAATCAATTGATCCTAGTGAGAGTGGCATGTAGCATGGACATCCAATATGACCAGTTTGACTTGTACCATAAATATCCAAGAATGTACATACCACATACAAAAAAAGTGAAAGAGTGAAAAACTTGAAGAAACTTATAATTAAACATTATTTCACAAGATGTTTTAATGGTACATGAAACCTTTACAAAGGTAAATTAAGTCAAATTCCAGAAAATTGTCACAATATTTTTTTATACATAGGTCACTTATGATGGTGGTTGATCATTTTTTTTATCTTGATTCTTTATTTTTAAACCCCTCCTGAAACAAACAAACAAATGAAAGCATGCCTGTTCAGGAAATGGTACCTTTTTTTTGTTTTCCTTTCAGATTCTGTTTGTTCGATTACAATTTGAGTAGAAAATGTTAATTTAAATTTGTGCAACTATGAAATCATTAAGACATTATGAATTGTGATAAAGGCCCCTTCTCATAAAAAGTTATGAATCGTGATAAAAGCCCCTTCTCATAAAATAGTTTTGAATCGTGATAAAAGCCCCTTCTCATAAAATAGTTATGAATTATGATAAAAGCCCCTTCTCATAAAAAATGCCTGAATCATGATAAAAGCCCCTTCTCATAATTTAAGTTTTGAATTGTGATATAAGCCCCTTCTCATAAAATATTTATGAATTGTGATAAAAGCCCCTTCTCATAATTAAAGTTATGAATTGTGATAAAAGCCCCTTCTCATAAAATATTTATGAATTGTGATAAAAGCCCCTTCTCATAAAATAGTTATGAATCATGATAAAAGCCCTTTATCATAAAATTGTTATGAATCGTGATTAATGGCGCTTCTTATAAAACAGTTATGAATTATGATAAAAGCAGCTTCTCATATAATAGTTAGGAATCATGATAAAAGCCCCTTCTCATAAAAATGTTATGAATTATGATAAAAGCCCTTTCTCAAAAAAAAACACCTGAATCATGATAAAAGCCCCCACTCATAAAAATGTTATTAATCATGATAAAAGCCGCTTCTCATAAAAAAATAGTTATGAATTGTGATAAAAGCCCCTTCTCATAAAATATTCCTGAATAATGATAAAAGACAATTATAAAAATTTTATGAATCGTGATATAAGCCCCTTCTCATAAAAAAAGTTATGAATGAATCGTGATAAAAGCCCCTTCTCATAATAAAGTCTCTGACAGTAACACAATTTTATTATCACCACTCCTAATGGCATTTATGGTCATATTGACATGGGATTTTCATTAAGAGACTTCTTATTATATTTGGCTTGTCCTAAATGAAAATGATGCCTGTCCGACACGTCCTGAGACAGCCAGTATGGTTGTCATGATGAAAAGTCTTATCATCACTGTCCATCCTGATTGGATTGCTCTGTCAATTTTGGGATTTCATGGAACGATTTCTCATGTCCATTGGGTCTTAAGTGAAATTTATGCCCATCTGACATTAGTGTGGTCTCCATGGTGAACAGCTTCAAAATCTTATTATTGATACTACTACTGAATGGATGGTCGTATTAATAAGGGGTTTTCACTCCTTTTTGGCTCACATTGAAACATGCATCTTATCTGACCTCCAATGGGCAGCCATGGCCATCTGTAAAATCTTTATCACTACACCTTTTGCATGTATGGTGATACGGATATGGAGTTTTTAGGTAGTTCTGAATAAAACTGGTGCACACCTTACCACTAAATCCAGACCTTGTGGTCAAGTCAGAGGTCATTGCTTACATTTTTGTATGTGATATACATGTAGGCAGACATGAATTTTGACCAGGCTCTGTATTTAGTTGTGTTTATGTGAAGTAGTTGATAATTATCACTCCAAGAAAGATCTTAACATTGAAGGTCTTCAAGAAGCTTGAAAGCATTTTCCTGATAAATTTTTGAAAATTTTGAACTGAAAAAAATTCAGTTGGAATTATTGGTTTAACATTCAGATAAGCTTTTCTGCTTTCTTTTGGATCCCTACATATCAACTAGTAATTCAAATAGATTCTTTTATTTACAAACATCTTTCAAGTTGTATTTTCTTTCAGTCCCAGAAAATAAACAAGGACAGGGAAACAAGGGTATGTATGAAATTTTGTATCCAAATTTGATATTTAGAGTCTTGATTTTTATTGGTGTACTTATTGATATTAATATCTTATAATTTCAGTGTACATTTATGTATAAGAAAGTGTGTTGGGATTAATGAAATTTAGTGCTGATTTATTTGCTTGTAATTTTGTTTTATATATTGTCAAAATGTTGGTATCAAGATATACTTTGGTACATGTACAGTGAAATTGATTAATTCAAACTATTAAGACAATTTTTGTTAAGTAAGCAAAATGCTTTTAAACCTAGAAAGCAATGTGAAACTGTAAAAATGTATGTTATTGTGAATTATATCCCAAGTAATTCTAGAATTACAAACACAGACCTAATGACTAAAGTTTTTAATAAACTTTAGTGGTATTCCAAATTGTTTTCTATGCTGACAGTGTTGTTGTGCTGGTAGTGGCCAGTTGTCTTTAATATACTGATATACCAGTGGCCTGAATTATAATGATATGCCAAGAGTCTTTTGTAGAGTCATAGTAATATAAACCAAGATAGGCCTTCCTTGAGTTTGCTATAATTCCAAGCTAATGTCGATATTTAAGAATATCATAAATGAGCACTTCATATTTCCATTGAATAAATAATTTGAATAAATAAATTCCAGCCCAAATGAAATACTGAACACAACAGTAAGACTGATTCTGCCTCAAGATCTTACAACACATATGAATACTTTCTAAATAAACAAGATTATAAAGCCCACTGCTTGATCTAAGACAGCATTTTCTAAATAAAGAAAGTATTATGTAATGGAAATTCCATTCTAGAAGATTCTGTTACTACAATGTTAATAAAGAGCATGGTAAACGCAATGTTCTTGATTAACACCAAGATAAATGTTTGCTTCTGTTGATTATGATTCTAATATTAATTTATAATGAATACAAAAAACTAAGAAACAATGCAGATTATATATTCATACCACAAATCACGTCTCTTTGGTCGAGATTTGATGTCAGTCATAATTCAAAAGTCTGTTTGGTTCAGCTTAGTCAGAATGTTAGTCAAAATTCTGACATCTGATTGGTCAAGATCTGATTTTAGCCTGTCAGAATTTCGGTTTACAGTGGACAGTGTGAAAGTCTGTAATCTGTGTTGTATGTGGACTTGTTAGAAATCAGGATTAACTAACTGATCACTTAAATATTGGCCAGAGAGGTATTCTAGTAAACAATTTACATTAAAGGCATAAAACCTAAGTTAAAACGAATGAAATTATTTTGTTCTTTTTTCAGTTCGTGATTACTTATTTAGTTGAAAAATTACGATTCAGGCTGTTACTGAGGCCGAAATCAGGCTAGTATCGGTAAATTTTGTGATAAATTACGCGATTTTCAATTATTGTCTGCAGACAAAAATTCGCTATTTGCCACGCCTATATTCATGTAACCTCTGTGTTGACCTCTCCCGAAGATTAAGAATTTTAGCCATGCGCAAACACGTGTTTACAAAAATAATGGCGTGTCCGCAACTAGATCGAAGCCAACACTTAGATTCTGAAAGGAGGAGGGAAAAAAAGCTGTTTGGGCAAATTATGTCAGCACACGCATATGTATTGGTGACCAGCATGAACGATGGAATAAAAAGAAGTCCACTTTGAGCCTAGAAAATAATCCAGAGGTCGCCAAATTCTTGCTGGATACTGGTGAGTATCAATTTTGCAATGAACAGTCAAGTTTTTATACCGCTGTTTTATTTTTGTATTGTTAACTCTTTATCAAACCTCTTAAAATAACATATTTTATATAAACTGGCATTATTCCATTTAGCTTGAAATAAAATGCCACAGCCCTGCAACAATATCGCTGAAATCAGCATGTACATGACATACAGCAGCTGTTTATTGAGGCTACAAGGGGTATTAATGATCATCTTCATTTTCGCATGCAACCATAAGACTATTTAGGGACAAGCAGACACTACTGTTTGTTTTTTTTTAATACAAATTATTTATAATGTAAATAGTGATGGCTGTAAATAAAAGTAATGCAATACAGTTAAGTATATTTTGTGCATGACCAAATTAAATAGCACACTATGTGTGCATAAATGCCCATGGGGATGTGGCATCATTCCTTACCCCACAGGAAAAATTAAATAACTTTCTTTTGAAAGAAAAAAAAGTGAATAATGTCCCACCGGGGTCGGTTCACTTTAATTTAACATTCATTCATTCACTATTATTTGTAAAATATATATAAATTTTTGTGTCTAATGAAATATTTTTTTTCCCTTGCTATATTAGTTATGAATTTAATGCCAGTGCAAGGAAAACATCAGAAACAGAGGATTGTCAAAGAAGACATGGCCACACCTGGGCCAACAATTCATTGGATACAAATTCCTGCTGTCTCTGATATAACCACATCAGAATCAGATATGGCATCTATGTAAGTATTACTACATTTTATTAAATTTTATGTATTTTTACTAGTTTACAAATATTTTGGTAGATGCACCTGGAAATGTATCATTCTATACTAGTTTAATATTTTGCAGTTGGAAAAGATTGTACATTTTGTTAAAATATGATTTGTTTTATTTAGAATAATATTTTTGTTGTAAATTGTTGGCACATATCATTTTTGTTATTGATATGTTCCTCATCATGCTGTTTGTATTTTAGTTAGTCTCAAGTGAGAATAGTCTTTGACTAAATGAGTCACCCCTTTAAATAAATTATTATTATCATTATTATTATTATTATTATTATTATTATTATTATTATTATTTCTTGAGGCATTATCATTCCCATTATAATAACCAAGATAAATGATAATGCTTTCTTTTGATACAAAACTAAAGATTTCCAAGTTCAACATTAGTATTTACACATTTCAAAATTTTATTTTAAGGGATTCAGTCTTGTCTGAAGTTGAAAAACTTAAGGAGAAGGAAAGTGTTATGATGGAAAAGTCTAAAAGTTTTATCAACCCATTTGAGAAAGTATACTAACAAAAATAATTGTGATACATACAAAAAAGGAGAATATTCGTGTTAAGTATACTAAAAAGCAACCATATATATACATGTATAGTATTGTATTGGTATTTGTGGATGGCATTTGTGTATAAACCAGAAAATTGCTCCCACAAAAGATTTCTTTGCAGTGTATGAACATACAAGTTAAAAATGTGTAATTACAATATATCTTAAATATAGTATTGATGTGTAATTGAAAAAATGAAGATATACTGGTTATCATTGTAAGAATATGAATACATTGTATCATAAATACAAACCACACTAAGGCCATAGTTATGGTTTGTCCGTTTAGTACACTTGGAGAGGGCAAGGGGGGGTTTACCCAAATGCATATGCTTGTGTATGGTGGTGGGAGGTCTGCTGATTATGTATTTACACATATACCTCGATAGTAATTTGTCTAATATGTAACCTGCTTGACTGGGTTCAGTTGGTGTTTGAGTTTTAGTGGACAATCAACAAACTTTTTAAAGTTACACAGCTTATTTATTTGATGCAGCCAGACATTCAACATTGGTGGACTATCTGTTATATTAAATACATAATATTATTAATCCTTGATCTTTTCTGTGTGGATTAAATATAGGCTGTTCTACAGAATGGGGAGGGCAATTGCATGTACGCAGATGGGGTGTGTGTAAAAAAATAAAGTATGCATGTGTACAGGGAGGGAGGGGTCAAGCTTTACCCGATTTTTGTGCACATGCCCATTGTTGGAATCAGATTTTGTTTCCTGAATTTTTACTTTTTTGCTTGCAGTCTAATTCTTATCGGTCTGAGCTATACACAGACAGATAAACATTTTCAGAAGTAGGATAAATTGGGGATTGGAAGTAAAAAGTGGCCAGGAGGAAAATGATGGGTCAGAAGAAGAAAAAAATCCAACTTTTACCCTTATGCAGATGTCGAATGATGTTTCTAGCACACCTAGGCATATATCTAAGCAAACAATTCTTGGAAGCAGATGTATTTCAGTGTATTCAAAATTAGCCCACAAATGCATACCCTACCCCCATTTCAGGTGACAAGGAAAAAAATTTGCAGGGGTGGAATGAATTGATTATTCTCTGCCTGTATAAAGCTACTGTACACTGGCATTTTCATCAAAACAGATTAACTGGGATTTATAATTTTGAAATAGTTCTTTGCATCTGAATCAATTTATTTATTTAGTCATTTTACTTTGTTTCAGAAGTACAACAGAACTGTAGAATTTCCAGATGTTTGATTGTATTGTATGCCTCCAAAGAATATTCATATAAGCCACCAGCTTTCAGAGCTAGGAATCTGTTGGCAACTCTTGATCATAACAATCATATTGACAGAGATGTGATTGTAAACACAGATGGAAAAATAAGGTAATAAACTTTATTCTTGTTTGTTAACATAATAATTCATTTACGTTAAAATATTAATGTTTTACCTGAAAGTTGATAAACCATCTGTTTGTGGTACAATTTAATCTTTTACAGAAGAAATTTTTTAAAATAAATTTCATAAACCAATTTTGGTTAGAATTAGTCTAATGTAATTAGAAAATTCTGTAAATAATCTAAACATTTTTATGATATATGGGTTAGATACAGGTTTGCTATATTTACATTTTCATCTGTAGCAAAATGATTTGTTACATGTAATTGAATGCAGTTTTTATTTGGACTTTTGAGAATTAAAAAAAATATAAAATGACATTGTCAGTGAAATGTTTGCATTTTCTTGTCAGATATCAAAGGTCATTCAACAAAAAAGTGAGAGATGGTCTGCAAACCCAAAGAAAGCTGATATTGAAAATGAGGTTAGATGATAAGAGTTGGAATGAACCAGCCAGTTGTTTTGGTCAGAAATGATCATAGGTGAATATCTGATGTACTTGCTCCAATACCACCACCACCTACAGAACAGATTGTTACAAAACAGAAATCTCATTTTAAGTTAAAATGATTTAGGCCTTTTAGTCAGGTAACACCTATTGATATCAAATTGTTATGGAGAGACTATACTAGTGATTGTATGATAACAAATGATCCCTACCATGGACCCATATAGACTTTGACTTTCTTGAAGTGTCTACTATGAGCCAAAGTCCAGCATCTGTTTGATTTCCAAGATTCAGTTTATCTTCAGACCACTGTTGATTATGTTCTTAATGCTTTTAAAAAAACATGCATTTGAACCACAAGATGTAGAACCTTTTCAAACTTTTCATACCCATTGCATTTATACTTGTCTTATATGTATGTTTAGATTGAAGTAAATGCAGTGTATTTTGGCCATATGATGTATTTAAAAAAAAAGAACAGCAGAAACTATTCATTGTAATTCATTTAATCTTATAGGAGTAACAAGATTAAAATCGTGTAATTGCAAGTCGGTATTATTGCATAATAAAGTACCTTTTAATAATTTTATTTTCTACATGTTTTGTGTAAAATTGCATTCAGAAAGATTTCTAGGATACTTTGAAGAAGAAAAAATGTACATTGGAGCAAATGACTTCAATCCATGTATGTATGTATGTATGTATGTATGTATGGATGGATGGATGGATAGATGTATGTATGTATGTATGTATGTATGTATGTATGTATGTATGTATGTATGTATGTATGTATGTATGTATGTATGTATTTTCATGAAAATGAATTAAATCAGAAAACAGCATTGAGCTTAACAACATTGTTTCGAATTCCGCAGCATAGTATTGTCCCATATTTCTTATTTCATTATCAAATATTTAGGCTAAATTTTCTAACACAAAATAATTAGACTTTGTTTTAATTAAATTATATATTTTCCTGAATTTATTTGCCCAATTTTTTAAGAATACAATGTAATGAAGTGGTTTATCACAGGTGCAGCGATGTCTGCTATTACCAGTTCACATACAGTTTCACACTAATTTTATAAAGAAAAAAATGCTGTTAACTTCTGGGTTTTTTTGTTATAAAAAAAGAAATCAATTAAAAATGATACTGATTATATTTGTACACAACAAATTACTATTTACATACTGGTGTTGACCGTTCCAGTGGCCTAGTGGTAGGAGCATCCACCTCAGATGCAATAGGTTGTGGAGGCCTTGATCCCTGGCAAGGTCATACCAAAGACATAAAAATGGTATTAACAGCTGCCTCATTTGGTGCTCAGCATTAAGAGGTTAGTGTATGGACTGGTCGTCCTACTGTCAGGATAATGTAACTGGGTGGGATGTCGTGCTACATGTCTGTGGCATGATGCCTCAGTGCTAAATATCACTATAAACTGCCACACTGCAAACATCGTAGCAATATGACTGAAAAAGGTATCTTAAAAATCCAAATCACACACACTGTTACAATTTTGAAACAGAATTTGGTATATTTTCATCACTGTACAGTAGGCCCAATTTCATGAACTCAGCAGTGATATATTGCTGCAAACAGGGTTAAAGGTCAGTTAGCAATTAAAACACCCCTGTGAATGTGTAAGAGTTTGTCTGCATAGGCTAATTGGTATCAACATTGCATAAATACATGTAGCCTTGGATTACAACACTGCCAGAACTTAATGGGTACATCAAGGAAGGTATAAAGTACAACCAGTCATTTTAGTCTAAAAAATCAAGAGGTCAAAGTCTCCTCGCCTGGTAACATGACCCCTGCATTCCTGAATTTGATATGTATATCTGAGCCAGTTTTGCATTGTACTTAGTACATTATATATACTATTCAGTATATATATATATATATATATATATGTGTGTGTGTGTGTGTGTGTGTGTGTGTGTGTGTGTGAATGAGTACCTAGCTACCCTAATTTTAAAAGAAATGCAATAGGAAACATACATGGGGGTGGGCTTAATTTCAATATTTGTTTCTCTGCAGTAGTTTGTTTAGGTGATGTACTAAAGTTTGGCATTGAGTAATTGGTAATCACTTGAGTCAAAAGCATAGAAACCAAGCACAGGATACTAAAACATCAATGTAATTTCTATAGAACTGTCTAGTATTTTGGAATAGGATGTCTGTAATCATTTATAGTAATGGTATACTAGTTTCTCATATAAAAATCTCTGGTAGACAAAGAAAAAGGAAGAATGGAGGCAGAAGTGCGATGGACTGAATGGAATTGGACTACCATTCCAGAGAAAGATCATACAGACGAGTAGGAACACAGGACAAGAGGAAAATCTATTACACTAAGTCAGATGATAAAATAGGTCATAACTTGGTCGAGTTAAAGACGAGTGATAGGGTTTTAATTTGAATTTCATTTGAGAGATGACTGTTATTTAATGAGATTAAATTGTTGTTTATTTGACTTTCACATTTTGTGTATTCATTAATTTAACTGTTGGCACCACTGACTGGGGGCTCTGAGCATTGCATCTGTCTATCACTACTTCAATTCCTCACAAAAACACGCCAAAGGGGTCTTTTGTAATAATTTAAATAATATTGGGAGCACCCCACCCAACCTAAATAACATGGAAAACCTCTATATATGCCATAATTATTCTTAGATGATATCCTTCAGTTTTTTATGCCTGACTGTACATGTACTCTTGAATTAAAGTTATACCTGTACGTGCACATTTGTACTTATATAAGTTTTGTACATTTCATAATATATAATAGTTAGTTTTACAGTGTATGCAGTTGTGTACATTCATCTGGGTATTCATATAAAGGGTATAATTATTTCTATGGTAAATGAACACATTTTAAAAAACTGAAAATTTGATGCTTTTAAATGGTGTCAAGTATATTTGATTTAGTTGTAATAAGATGGCTGATGATCCACATATGTGATATAAGCATTCAAGGTTGCTTTAGATGAACTAGTATTTTAGTCTTAAAAACCTTATTCTGTTTCCAGAGCCATTTTGTATTACATGATATTGTAATTAATGAGCAGTGTCTGGATAGAATAGTATCCTAGTGTTTGTAGTTCTGTTGATATTTGCAAACCAATCTGTATTCATGAAACACTGCAACAAGTTTTGCTTTCTCAACTCAATATGAATATGCATTATTTATCATTTAACTTAATGTGTTACTGTATATGCACGATTAAAATCATGTTCACCAGTGTACTTTTGTTTTTTCTATTCTTTGCATCCCAAGACAATGCAAGTCAACTTAATTCATCCTATGTTTTTAATAAATAGTCTCCTCACAGTTGCTTTCAAAACATAGCCATACATATAATCATTCTTTAGTGGGTAGGTAGCTAAAAAAATGTTTAACAAAACTTGTTCATGCAAAATAAAAATTGCATACTACAAAAGAAATGTTTTATACAACAGAAAATCAACATAAATTATATTATTCACACATCATATATGTGGATAGATCATCCAAGTCTTCCTTTTGTAAAGCCATGGTACTGGCCAAAATTATTTATCCATTATACCCCATACACAACAGCTTGGAATGACATGTCTGTTGCCAGTACTTAGGTATCCGTTAAGTCCATAAAATAAACTGCCTATTAGCAGTATGCCTTTTCCCCTGGTTGTAATCATTATCTTCTGCTGCCAGGACATCTTGAATATACCTCTGTGCAACAAGGAGCACGACTTCATCTAAAACAATCAGGTCGAAGTCCTGCAGAAATTTTTTAAAAATTGTCAGTAAAAAAAAATTCCAAATAAAATAAATCTATTAAATATTATGTGGGAAAATATTAATTTTTGTGTTATGCAATGAAGCAAACGTGTAAATATACAAACAAATGCGCAAATCACATCAACTATCGGATACGTGAACGTAATGTGGTAATGCAACTGCCCAAAAAGATCAACTTTATTCTGAGCCAAAGAAGCGACTTTAGCAAGACCTTTTAATAGCGGTTCTGATTACAATGATACAAATTATCATATTTTTAGTTGGTTTATCTTACAACGTAACAGAATCACACAAACACGAGAAGTAAACACTTTCAAGAATGGCCCCTTAGGAACCCCTTATTGGCAGGATTTTCCATCATATTGACTTTTTTGCCTACTTCTTGTAATTTATCATATATAATGAGAAATCTATAAGCAATACATATATTGTGGGTGACTATAAAGAACTAAGGAGAAGGAAAGACGAAGGATAAGGCAATAATTACATCAAAAGAGAATCACAGGCTTACCTCGACTTCCATTATTTGTTGACGCACGTCACTTGACACTGCGACTTCGGAGAATATCGGTAAATTCCGTTTCTGCATAATTAATTAGCAATCCGTACAGAAAATCGTTATAATTTCATTGATTAAACTTACAGATGTACATTTTTTGAAACTGAATTACCTGTAATTACTCATTATTTCTACTATACTTTTCATAATATCATGCATTTGCAAGAACAAAAAAGTCGAAAAACTTAGGTTGTATGCCTTTAAAGGATATATCTATATATATATATATCAACCTTTTTACTTTCAGAGCAAAACAAGTCCAACTGCTCCAACTTCAGATCAAGGAAGGTAAGTGCAATATGACTAAAATGGTGAAAGCTTCGTTACAAATAAAAAAAATACATGAGCAAATTTTATAAACTTCTTTAAAGCAGTAATACTGATAAAATTAAATTATTATTTAATTATTAGAATTATCTTAAGTTTACCTAGAAGTCAATAGAACAGCTTAATTTTTGTCACACCCATATAAGCATTATATATATATATATATATATATATATATATATATATATATATATATATATATATATATTTATTTTATGCTCAGCAGTGAATTACTTGATTTTCTAGTTAAAATAATATTGATATTTCACTGCTGTGAAAAAATAACAGTGAAAAAATAACAATATTTTTTCACTACAGGAATTACATTTTTGGGTCACAATATTTGCTTGAAACGAGTGAATAAACGAGTGAAAGAGCAGATTTGAGGTAGCCAACGTATGTGAGCATAAAATAAAAAGAATATTTGCTTGAAACGAGTGAATAACGGATACATTTCATCTCTTGGATAAAAAACTCGAGTATTTCCACTCGTGGCTTTGCCACTCGTGAAAATACTGAGTTTTTCATCCACTCGATGAAATATATCCGTTATTCACTCGTTTCAAGCAAATATCCTACATATATATATATATATATATATATATATATATATATATATATATATATATATATATATATATAAGAAGGGCTTGTCACTGTCACGCTTATTTTAAAGGTTTCACAAGTTAGATACAATGTGATACTACATAATAGAGGACATAAAACATTTCATAGAATAATTGTAATAAGTTTACAGCAGGACTTGACACGTTTTGGTGTTCTTGACATAACACTGATTTGCAGTATTGATATCTTTTCAGTTCCTGGACTGGTTGGCTTCTCCCACTTGGTATAGCATTAGCTGCTGCTCTCTTGTATAGATTTCTGATAGCTCCGCAGAATTAAAACTAGGAGTGCTCCTGTTACCTTTTGCATTGAGATTGCAACAGGGACCATGCTTGATGTTTTACCTTTTTCACGTAGATTACTACTAACATTACATGAGTGAATGTGGTATACAAGTTGATTTGAAAAAGAATATGATAATTTTTTGTAATTTTTTACAGACTAAAATCTTTTCATTTAATAGTCATTCCTTGTTTTTATAAAATATATGGGAGCAGTTAAGTAGACATGTTTAGGTTGACATATATATTACTATATGAATTATTAAATTTTCTTGAATAAAGGGATGGTGGACAGTATATTCAATCAAGACCATAGAAATGAAACACATGAAGTTGTCACTGACTTCCTAGGTAATTCATGCAGTTTGTTGGTGTGATTGCCAAACTTAATATGAATTTATAATTGCAGTTTATTCAGTAAAAGCAGCATATTGGTGGTGAAAACTTTTGGGGCTTGGGGCATTGCCTTCATCTTTTCATCTTGCCAGTGCTGTCCAATCTGTAGTTAGATGACTCGTAAATTGTGAACTGAATATGAGCTCGTCTGTCTTCTCTGGCCTGGTTATAAAAAAGAATTGACCCAAATTAGCTGTTATGTAATGCAGTTGCAGAGCTGGGTCTCTGCAACTTTTCAGGAGTATCCAATAAAAAATATTGTCCAATAGATAATATAACATAGACCCTGACCTAGCAACACATTAAAGGACAGAAGATCAGGATCTATGTTGTTTACTGTTGAACACAACTTTTAAGCTCATATGCATTCAAGGGGACTTGATGCCAAAAAATTGTAGAAGACTAACAGCCAAACGGGAAACTACATTTTGGTTTTGGATTGAATATAAATTTCTGATATGAATGTTTTAATGTTTGTGTGCTAGAAAAAAAGATATGGACAATAAATATATTTCTGAATGACAAGACTGCATTACATTTTCAAAGACACTTTTAAAATATGTGGTAATTAGGCTTATATG
The DNA here is from genome assembly GCA_030141615.1 of Unio pictorum. Classification (NCBI taxonomy): domain Eukaryota; kingdom Metazoa; phylum Mollusca; class Bivalvia; order Unionida; family Unionidae; genus Unio; species Unio pictorum. Next base: position 17,563,621 of record JARLTB010000052.1, read on the forward strand.
TAATAAAAGAATCATTTGCTTGCAAATGTTTGTTTTGTGTAATGTTATGAAAGATTGGTTGTGTTTCAGTCAAATTTTTTTAAAGTTTGATTTGCTAATTATGATTTTTGAACTGCTGTACATTGCTTTAAACTTGAAAAGTGTAATGCTAAATCAATATACATAAAATTTACTTTGCATTTTTCTTCTTCTGTTTTGATTCAAAAAGTGGCACCCATAAAAGAATCCAAAGTCGACTTCAGAAGTCTGCTCACTTTGTAATAAAATAACATTTGTATTGATATCCTTTAAAAATAAAAAACCAACTTCAAAGCATCCAAAGTCTGCTTCCGAGGTTGGCATGCTTTGTAATAAAAATAGCCTTTGTCTTTAATGTCCTGTTAGTAAGTTAAAATAATGAGTTTACTGCTCACTGCCAGTTGTGCGTATTCATCACCTAAGCTTTTATGTGCTTGTCATCTGTAGTCATAATTAATACTAATGGGCAATGATATCTGCAGGTAAATAGTATACCCAGCAATAACATGCTTTAATGATCCTTTTTTAACCCGTCCTAGAGAAAAGATTTTCAATTGTTTTTTTTTAAAAAATGTTTCGTTGATTAATTTTGATATGGTTTTGCACTTTTTCTATATTTTTTCTTTTTGTCTTTCTAAACTTTACCCATTCCAGAATGGACAGAATTCCAGTCAATCATTACCATTCAATATATGATACGAAGCTGGTTGTATGTTCACAACATTCCATCTACCACTAACTGAAGTGTCCATTTTATGTATACTTTTTTAAAGGGCAGGTAAAAGGTAGAAGGTACACATTTCATTAGGTAGTGATAGCATGAGTTTTAAAATGGTATTTGAAGTACACAGATCAAAATGCTGGTCAGTACTGAAGAGGTAAGTGATGGCAGCAATGTGAATACCACTTTAGAAATTATTGGCAATTCTGTGGGGGAAATTGATATTTTAGGCAGTCACAATCATGATCTTGACTATATTGAATTGAACTGATTGTAATGGTAACTAAATAGTTTATATTTTAGATTTGATGACAAAAATGGAGACTAATGGTTTTCAAGCTAATGGGACATTTTGAGAACTCTTGCCAAATAGTGAGGTTGGATGTGTGCTTAATATATTATCCAGCATTCCTATAAGTGCACCACAAATTCTCCCAGCACAACTCTGATATATTTACTGTATCAAAATGAACAGCTTTGAGAGCTTTTGAATAAGGATCTGTTCTGCTTGCTGTCCGATTATCATGCTAGTAAATTTAATAGTATAGTAATAACCTTTGTCGTTCTAGATAGTTATTTTGTACTTGTCATAAAATTATCCAAATTTCATATACTTACATATATGAAGGTAAAGTGAATATTACATATAGAAAAAAATTGCATTGAAAGTAACTAAATTTACATTACTTAACTTTAGTTTCAACTGATTTATTTTCATTTGAAAATTTTGTAACAGAATATATGACATTAAAGAAAATGTTTGTGTTCTGTATAGTTTATACTTTGAAAAAGTAGATGTAAACCTTGTCATGTAAAATCATCACATTATATTCTGCTCATACATCACTAACTGAACAAATGACTAGTTCTACACAGCTGCCTGTCTGATTGGGCTTAAGTATACAATTGGTTCATATTTGACCCTTGGTTTGGTGAAATGCAGGCATATAGGGTGCTGTGTGACACACCAGCTCCCATCATGTACAGTTTCTGCTTGCACAGATGTCTGATATGTTGTCAAGTGTGGGACTTGGTGGAAAGACATTGCACCTTTCACAGAGAATAGGAATACATTGCACCTATTACAGAGAATAGGAAAGGCCTCACTTCTTCATCATTATCACACGATGACCCCTTTCTTAATCTGGTGTGTGTCTTGATCCCACTCCCATTTTAGTGAAGTCAACTCCCCCTGTGGGGGCAAAAGCAATGAGCAATCTAAAAGGTTTGGAGATTGTTGGAAAGCCAAGTATTCTTCATGTGATGCCATCAGTGACAGTGAAGGATAGATCCTTTATCTTTTACCCCACCCAAGGGATAAAAAAAGCATGAGAAAGAGTTGGGTCTTGGTAGGAATGATCACCAATCAAGCTGTGATAGATCTGAGGTGTACTTTTTGCTGCTAGACTATTCAATAACCAGTTTTCAAGCACAGATAAATGTCATCTTCAAAGTCATTGTCATGAACTTAGGTTCACATTTCAGGCAACACCAAAAAGTCATCATTGTCTTTTGGCTTCTTTGTCTTGTTTCTCATTAGTAACGTGATCATTTCATATTGATTCCCAAATTTGTTTTGTCCAAGTTTTAACACTCGCTTCTGATATGCAGAAGGTCGAAGAATCAAGAGATTCCCTTTCTTGTTAGAGATGTACAGAGAGTAATTCAAAAGTATACTTAAGACAAAGGACTACTCCTTGTGAGATGGAAGCCAAGATACACATTATATGTTAAGAAAAAATGCTACAGAATATCCACAACATCAGAGCAAAGGATAAGGAGGAGATAAAGAGACCAAGATAAAGATACCAGTTGTCACTGTAGGAGAAAGGACATGGGTCTTCAAAGCATCCTAAGGAAAAAAACATGCAAGAAGAGACGGGGGGGGGGGGGGGGAGGAGAGTTCTTCAGAAATAGAAATTAAATTAGATCTAGAAGAGAGTTGAAAGGAAAACTCGTGACAGTGAAGATTTTTTTTTTTAAAAGCATGTAAATGAGAGAAAATGGACTTTTGTGATATGAAATTTGTGATTCAAACGAGAAGATACGAAACAAAACATAAATGTATATTGTCTTGATTTGCATACAGTGGATAAGTTACTTAAACACACATTCACACATGCATGTGGAAATGGATTTAAGTTTTACTTGATTTGACAATCAATGTGTTGTTGCTCTTTTCTAAGAGATATTGGTGGACCTGAAAAGGACCATTAGGTTTGGGGGGGGGGTCTTGAAGAAAACAAGCTGTCAAGTCCTACTCCTGCTGGAGCTCCTCTGATATTGATTGTAATAACTATGCTGCTATAACTGGCATCCCAGTGCTGCTGAATGTGAAGGCTTCAGAATCTTATCACATGACTGTCTCATTCTCGGGGATTGATTCAGATACGTATGTTACAGATATTTTAACTCGGCCAAAATATCTTGTAAAACACAGCGTTTCGTTTTCACTCTCATGTCCTTCAGACTTAAAAAAAGTCATATCTTGGCTTCTTTCCACCGATGGTAACAATGAAATAGGAGGTGAAGATACTACTACCGTTGCAGGCAAACATTTTTGCCAAGATAACAGGAAATCAGACAAAGCATAATAAACATCGTCCTCTTCTATAAGAGGGATGCTGGTTATAGCTATATTAGTAGTGGTAGTCATTGTTCTATCACTTCCAGTAGAGAGGTATTTGCAGCAGGTGCACTGCAATACACTCGCTTTATTGTTTCCGTTATTGGTGCGGTCCCTCTCAGAATCGTAGAGATGACCCCTATTGTTATTTTTTGACTAAGTGTGCATACGTAAAATTAAAAAGAATTTGGATACAATTTGTATAGACTTTTGATTAAGGTTTAGTGTACTGCCATAAACTATTAATTAAATAGACTCATTTGGATCTATAAACCCAGACTGGTTTGTGAGTCGCTCTTTAATCTGATCTTTGCCAGAGATCATATTATCCGATATATGCTATGGGCATTTGTTAAATTGTTGTTTACATTCTTAATTGTATTGTTGTGCGGACGGCTTGATATTTCAAATTCAAATTGAGGTATTCAATTAATATGACTTAAAAAATAGTTTGGTATGGGACATGACTCCTCGTAAGTGGAATTTCATTTTCGTATACCGTGTTTCCTATCTATTTGATATATTATAGAAGAAAATAGAAAACTTTGAATAAAACCAAATAGGAAATACAATAAATTGGATGAATGTATGTTCTTTGTTTGGTTTACTATCTCGTAGATGTTAATAACTTGTTTATGTTCCCCCATGTTACTGTGTTCGTAATGTTCTTGATTATTGACCGCCCCTTTGGGGCTATCAGATGTGACCCGCACTACCTCGTGTTAGCCACGCAGCAATGGTGTCTCACCATCGTACGCTCCTTACTCGGTTCGGTCAATACCCTGTCGCCGTGTTAATAATTATTAGTTAGTGGTATTAAATTTAACTATTGGAACTATGTGCCTTTTATCTGTGATGAAGTATTTTGCATATATTTTATTTCAAGTTATTTTATAAAATTAATTTATTGTATGAGGGTTGTGAGGTGATTTGAAGAGGTAAGGAGCCGGCCCCGGCCCAATTTTGATGTCATCCCCCTATTGAGGTGATATACCATCCCCCATCCGTTCTCCCCTCACTCTTACACTTATTTTATGAGGACTTTTATGAATAGTTTTTTGAAAAATCTTTTATGAAGAACTATTTATGATGTATTGGATGTATTAATTTTGGAATCTGGAATGATAGAGAAGGGAAGAACGAATGAGCTCCGTAAAGAAGGTGTCTTAACGATGATGAGACACAGCTACATCTGTAATACAAGAGACAAGACAGTTCTAGCTTCTGGATGCAAGGAATTTTATTTAAATAATCAACACATATATATTGCTACATTCTAGAAACAATCTATAAACTCTATATTCAAAATACATGAAATACATATAAAATTACACTTTCCTTTTAAGCTTTCCAACTTTATTCATTTGTATAATTTCTGATTTTTAGAATATAATACGAATAGTTACATCTTGATCAATTTCATGATGGCCAAAAATATAAAATGTAATAGCTGCAATTAATGCAACAATCAATGTAAAGAAATGTATTTTACTCATTTTCAAATAGAATATTGATTTGGAATATATTGATAGATATTATTCGTTTATTACTTAAAGAATAATTTATTTTTTCAACATTAAATCTTAATTTCAACATCTAAACATGAAATTAGTAGCGAATTTGTCTTTTACAATAAAAATTACCATAAATATAATTGAATATGAATTCTTTGAAACAATTAAACTTTCCATTACATTATATTATAAATGAAAGAATTCAGTGAACAATATTGCAAATATATGAACTTTACCATTAAAATCTCAAACATTCAAAATACCTATTTCTTAAAGAAGTTTACGACATATACAGTTCTTACTTGTTATGAAAGAGACAAGTCTGTTCTAGCTTCTGGATGCGAGGAATTGACCTGAGCGATTTGCGCGCTTATTTATATGTATATGGCGCATGGCAAAACCAAATGTGGCCATTCCTCGTATACCGATGTATATTACATCCAGCTAGAAGACGCTCCACTCTTCATTACATAAGAACCATTTTGTTTTACGTCATTCGACAGAAAGGTAGACCCAAGCAGCAGCGGGGGGGGGGGCGAATCCTACATTTGCTCGAGACATCATTTGCTCTAAATCTAACAAACATCTCGAGAGAATTAATTCGAATCCTTCTTTTTCAACCAAAAAAAAAAAGGATTACTTGCTCGAAATATAAGTTTTTCGCAAATTATACTCAAAGACCGTTTTCATCGTTTAGTCAAAATACGGTCTCGTCGTGATGTCATCGACCCCCCCCCTGCTGCTATGGGTTAACCAAATATTTGATCGAGTCCGATACGATATCGTGTCCGAGGATCATGTAAATTTATTGTTACTAAAGAAATTTCTAAATTGATTGAAGTCCATATCGGAACACCATGTCTGCCAAATATTTCGTAACGTATGTGTATCAACGCTGTTAAACACAGCAAGAATATTACAGTTATCTCTGATCACTTTTGGAATCTGAGTGTAGCGTTGAGTGACATATATCACATCGGTGTTTTTATTCCTGCCTCGGGGAAAATATTCTAGCTGGGTTTTTTTGATTGTCTAACATCACATCGTCATATACGACTAAATTGTTAATGCTCCCATCAAGGTCATCCACGGATGGTGCCTCGTCAATATCGGTAATAAAATCAATGGCGTTCTCACCCTTAATTTCTGATGCATTCTCGTTAAAATCCTTTAACACTTCATAGCATCGTTGATCATCTACGCTAGGAGCAACTAAATACAACTTATCCCACTTCATCCATCTCACTATTAAACTGAGCAACAATTGCGTCTTGCCGGATCCAGATGGCCCGATTATAATTGCGCGGATAGAGTTTGGTAGCGCTGTATGATGCTTAACTGGTTCTCTTGTTTTAGTCGCTGAAAAATCAATTATATTCATATCTCTATACATAAATTATGGATCTATATTGTGTGAAGTGTAAAACGCGTACTAACACAAATGATGTGACGACGATTACAACTAAAAATAACAGATCAGCACTTACTGGTAGATGTGCAACATGTGGTACAAAAAAGTTTAGATTTGTTTCTATGAAATCCGGAGATGTTTTTAAAAAAAACGAGGAGGTGATATCGCAGCCAAATTGGCAAAACTCCCTGGAACCCCATGGGCAAAGTACCCCGGAGAAAAGCACCTTCCAGGATATAGCTACTGTGGCCCCGGAACACGATTAGATATCAGACTTGATGATCAAAATCAACCCCGACCCGGCGAGTATCCAATAAACGCCATTGATAAAGCGTGTCATGCTCATGATGTTGCATATAAAAGCAGCAATTTGCAACACAGGCATCTCGCAGATGTGAAATTAATTCATGCATTAAATGCTATTCCTGATAAATCTTTCAAAGAAAAATTGGCTTCGTGGTTGGTAAAATCAGCTATGAAAGGCAAATTGATGATGGGCGCTGGTAATTAATACTATGGAATCTATTATTCTCCGAGGGGATACTGGAGGGGTAACGCTGCAATCAATAAACTCGCTAACGCCGCAAAAGTGAAAAAGGCCACTGCGGCTAACAGGCTATATGGCAAATTTATCTACCGCGTCCTAAACAAATCAATTTCTCGCATTTTGATGTTACCGGACCCAATGAAGTTCATCAAGCTGATTTATTGTTTTTACCACATGACAACGGTTACAAATACGCGCTAACCGTAGTTGATGTTGCGAGTCGATACAAACAAGCAGAACCGCTAAAAACAAAATCATCGCCCGAAGTTGCTTCTGCATTTGAAAGGATTTATCGACGAGGCCCACTACGCTGGCCAAATCTATTACAAGTTGATCCGGGCAAGGAATTTCAAGGCGCTGTTTTATCAGCGATGAAAGATCACGATGTCACCATCAGACGAGGGCATACTGCGTTACATCGCGATCAGGCAATTGTAGAACGATTTAATCGGACTCTTGCTGAGCGGTTATTTGGATATCAATACGCAAAAGAATTCATCCAAGAAAAGCGATCCTGTGAATGGGTCAAAAGGTTACCGGGGGTAGTTGCAGCGCTAAATAACGAGATTACCAGAGCAATCAATATGAAACCTAACAACGCAATAAAAAAAGTATATACCACAACCACAGCGGGATAGCGTTTCTCAGCCAATTCTTGGCAATGTCACCGTGAGATATTTATATGAACCAGGAGAACTCGAAGGTGGTAAAAAAAAGAGCTACTGATCCTATTTGGAGTGTCACTACGCATAGCATATCTACTATAACACGATCAACTGGTAGACCTCCAATCTATAAATTGGATTCAACTGCCCCTCAGCGGGGTTTTACACGCGAACAATTACAAGTGATTCCTGATGATACTCAATTGCCTCCGCGGGGCCTTAACTAGCACCGTTGCGTCTATTACACTCAAGACAAGTCAACATTACATTGTTTCTGACATGACCGAGACTGTTATTTTTTCTATCTACGGTAAATTGGCGAGGATCTTTATCCGAATACTGCCAACGCATTATACAATTGCAACTTGTGCAGTGATTATTTTGTTGTTGCTTCAGCGTAATTATTAATTCAGCATCAATATCAAATTCTCGTTTTTTTTTTGTCTTGTTGTTTGTAACCGGAGAGTTTTTTTTATTACTTTTATTATTTTTTTTATTAACCGCTCCGGTGGCCTAGTGGCTAGAGCGTCCGCCCCGGAAGCGGGAGGTCGTCGGTTCGATCCCCGGCCGAGTCATACCAAAGACTTACAAAAATGGTACTAACAGCTGCCTCGCTTGACGCTCAGCATTAAGAGGTTAGTGTTAGGACTGGTCGGCCTGGTGTCAGGATAATGTGACTGGGTGAGACATCATGCTACATGTCTGCGGCATGATGTCTCAGTGCTAGACATCACTATAAACTGCCTCACGGCAGACACCGTAGCGATATGACTGAAAAATTGTTAAAGCTACGTTAAAAATCCTAATCAAACAAACAAACAAACAATTTATTAATGATGCTAACATCAATATCATCCATTGTGGCGTCATCATCGAAAACAATTCTTCGAAGCTGATTTATTCGCCGTACTCTAGACACTGCAAGATAGACTAAATTTGACCACTCAATGCGATTATCGACTATCCAAACAATTGTATCCGTGATGGTTAATCCCTGCGAGGAATGTATCGTCGTTACATAACCCAGTGTCCACGGCGATGATTTAGCGTTCAATGCGCGTTCAACAAATTGTATATCAACGCATACAATATCATTTAGCACAAGTATTTGTTTGCCTCCGCCGGGTATTTCCACCTCGATGTTTTGCTTGCGGGTGTCAGCTGGTCTGTACAATGGAACCTGTAACATCGGATATTTTTGTTTGTGTTGCTCAAATAATTGCCGCTGAATTGTATCTCTGACTATCTTTCTACTTGCCACTACAAAATCGTTTGGTCTCCATGCTTCCCAAAATTCCTCCATGTGAGTTTCAGGTATTATTTCCTTGATTATTTCGCATTGGACTTTATCGGGTTGCAGTCTAATTAAATTCTTAAGTGTACGTAATTGTTCATAAAGTGCTCTATAGTCAGTATCGATTTCTTCATAATAGTCAACAAAATTCTTTAGCCAATCATGTGGACCCGCGCCGACAAATGGTGGTGGTTGGCCATGATCTCCACACATTATTACCGCTGTATTCTTTTGCAGCAACCAATCAAGAAACATTTTTAATACATCTACCGAAACCGTGCATATCTCATCCCAAATAATAACCGCAGGGATGAATTTATCACCCATTCTTTCAGGGGTCCATTCATCGCCCTTGTATCGAAAAAGCTTTGATAAGTACAAGCTTCAACGTTTCGTTGTTTCATCTCTCTGGCTAATCTATGTGTTGGTGTTAGCACAATCATGTTTGTGAAATCCGTAGGATTTTTCCCACGAAATAACTCGATTGCGCGCGTCGTTTTTCCTGACCCGCCACAGCCGTTTAAATAAACTGTTTTATATCTACAAATCGGATCTGATATCGATGGTACATTAGAACGTTCTGATAAATTATCACCGCGTACGTAATTACTTTTACTTTCAACATCTGCTGATTCAGAATAATCACGCAGCATTTCTTTTTTAATTCTCCATGATCCCCAACTTTCATCCGAATTAGTGAATTCAGCAACTGCGTAACTGTACTTGCTGTTAATGTAAAGTGAATCAACGGCAACTCTAACCGCAGTGTCAGGAAATCTATTTATCATTGAAAATAAATTAATACAAGCATAACCCAGCATCGACGACCTCAAATGTGTATACGGGAATCTGTAACCGTCGCTATAAGTAACAACTGTACCCAATTTTGTTCCATCGGACAAAAAAGCGTCTTTACGATCCACATATATGTTTTTGGATACTGCATCCGCGATTACAAAGTCGTATTCGGTTTCATCCATAATCAGCCGTGAACAATATCGTTTATAGTCGCATTTTTTTCCTCCCTGAGTGAATTTTCCGATTATTCTTCTGCCGAGATCTTTTGCTTCGATGTTTCGTTGATTAAATATCCGTTTGGACCACTCAATGATATATTCTTCGTTGGCATCAATATGTTTTCTGGATTCCTCAATTATACTATCAAGACGTTCCGGTGTTGGTAACAAGACATTGGTTTGTTTCCGATATGATATAATTGCTTCACTGACTGTCAGCGAAATTAACCATTTTTGTATCAATCATGAATCGTAATAGCGCTATTGGCAGCCACTTCTTTTCAGACATGTGTCTACCAATCCAAATATAACAACAGCGATGAAGTCGTGCTGCGAACTCAAATGATACTACACGAGCGAATCCAGTTAAATCAAAATCAGGCAGCGGCCCATTAATTGCAACACGAGTCATTTCATGTACGGGGTGTCCAAATCGATTAAAATACTCAGTACACTCTCCATAACCAAGAAAACTCGCTGGATAACAAGCAACCATATCAACTGAAATGATATTATCACGGTCGTATTTGTTATTCCATAAACCGCCATGATTAAATTCTAAACAACTAGCCTCAATGTCTGGCAAGAATTCTACGCGTGTTGTTTTCCATGCGTTTTTGATTCTCGCAAAATGAGCTGCAACCGACGGGATTGTAAAACAGTTTGCCAATAATTGTTCGTCGTTGATGATTTCATCGGTGGCTTCGCCACACGCCGTTAAAAACCCACTAGCTGTTTTTTTCATTTTGTTGTGAAATGCTTCAGTGCGGTATAATTCACCGTTTGGTCTTACAAACTGATCAAACGTATCCATGTCGTTTTCAGTGCTGCGAAGTAACCATACCGACACGGGGTCGTTTTTACTCAAATGCGCAATAGAATCGAATAGTTTCTTTTCAGCGAGAAAACCGTCCCTGGAAAATGATTCTCGTATGAATTCGTCTGGTATATACTTTATTGTTCTGTTTCGTGGAAATATTGTGACCACGGACGTCCATGCGTGTTCGTTATGATCAATAATTTTAATTGGGGCTCCATTTTTGTTATATTTTGATTCGTATAAAACTTCTCCGGTTATCGTCATAACGGTTATTGGAAATCTCAGCGACATTTCTAATTTTGCTATATCGCTAATAGTCGCTCCGCGGTTTTTCACCGTTAACTCCCATTGAGCTATTTTGCTACGCCGTAGATCGGTAAGTTTGTTCCCTCGGGATGCATTTGTAAAATGTTCTGTTATTCGTGCTGCTACACAATTGAGTGGCAAAGCCACTGACGACGAAGTCGCCGGCGACGACTGTTTCATTGGTTTAAGTTTTCTTATATCAGGTTTTTCATTTAACGGATATATCCCATACACAACTGCTGTTTCAGGATATGCTTGTTCATAGTATGGTTTGTCAATTCCAGGTAACAGACCCGGTTTAGAATCACGGCTAACATCGACTGTTTTCTTGTCTTTGAGAATCGGTTCAAATTTGTCTCGTATAATCCAACCGCCTGATTCTACACGGATAATGAATTTCACTCTAAAAAAAGTACTTTTTGTTGCCAAGTTATGATAACATCAACGCTGTGTTGCTGTCGTTCATGGTGGCATCAACAACGCCATCAATTCGAAATGTTGACCAGCTATGACATGCACCTTCGTGCTTGAATTCATTAATACAATCGCGTATTTTGTTTATCAAGGCTCTATCCGTTATTGCCCGTTTTGGCACATCTTTGAGGGTTCTATCGAGATTAAATTTAACGTTTTTGAAAGGCTTAATTGCTGATAATCTCTCGAACTCCTCCATGTTATAATTAAAACAAGTATTTAAATAGAAAAATATAGTATAATGAATCACTGCAAGTGGCTAATGATTGGATCAACAACTCCGTGTAACAAATCATGCAGAAGCAAATTCTGTGGGTATCATTTACAAAGCGTTCGCAACGGTTCCTTTGGCCCCCGTCCGTGCCTCCGATGTGGGGTGGGGGTAAGGTGAAAATCGCAGTTGTGTCTCAGTTGTGGCGGCAAACGTTACAGGAAACTAAAACGCTATTATGACAAACGAATAAAAAATGCAGTCATTGATCCTACTGATGACTCCGTCAGCGACAAAATCATAAAAACCCTCAAGATTATATACAGAGACTTATAATTAAAGCAAATAATAAATTAGATAAATAGTATTATTATACAAATGAGCCAAGATTTCAGACATCACCCAGTGCTTGTTAATTATGAAGCATCCCGCGATGGTGTTGTCAGGCATCGCAGACTAAAAAAACCGTTGGATGGGTAAATAATATGGGATACTTGATGTTTACAGCTGGGAGGAAGAAATATCTCTGTCACAGAGCCATCTATGAAGCATTTTACGGATTAATCGAAGACGGATTTGTGATTGATCACGTTGATGGATTTCCTCAAAATAACAAATTGGATAACTTACGAGTTGTTACTCAAAGTGAAAATGCAAAATTAGGTGGAACCGGCAAACACGCAAAAAAGGCAAAGCATGTCAAGGCATTTGATACAGAAACCAACGAAGAAAAAATATTTCAATCAATAAATGAAGCCAGTACAAATACGATTTGTTGCAGAAAATATAACTAAATTAACTGTCGAAAAAAATGGTCATAAAATAAAATTCGTATACATCTGAAACGATTCAAGGGAGATAACTCCTTTATGGATAAGTCGCCGCCACTCATAACACTCTACTCACTAAGTTCCCTTGTATTATAACGTCAAAGGAATTTGTGTCGTCTGCTATACCTGTAGAGAGAGAGGTATAATTGACTATGCGCGCGCACGTGACTGTAATGGAGTATAATACATAGTTTCGGTAGAGTTGTATTTATCAACTTTTAACAATTTCTAAAACTTTTTATTGTCGCTTGGCTAAAACTGCATCATTTAAACAGTTGTATTTATTTAAACCCTCATAGACCATCTACATTCAGCTATTAATACACTTTTAGTACAGACGTTCTTTATAATCCGGCGCGCTACCTATGTTCGCTAAGCCGGAACGAGCATGAAACACTAGTGTTTTCCATTCATTGAAGTAGGTGGGTGTGGTTAAAATTCCTCTGTATACAGCTGTTTGTGATCTAATCGATAATGCATTTTGTCTAGAGGATTAGAACAGGGAAAATACACGCTGTTATCTAACAACTGTATTATTTTGTTTAGTGTTTTATTTAAATATTTTGTCTCATTTAAATGTTGTGAAACAGCATTAATAAGTAATTCAAGGAAATAAAATAACACACCCGTGAATCAACGCTGCTGTATTAGTCACCTTATATATATTATGACTCGTAATAAGCTTGGGGCTTTCGAAAGCCAAATCCGACCAATCAAAACTAACCAACGCCATTAACACGGACGTGTGGTTGTCTTTTGTCAATCATGCAACCGAGCTAATTTAGTTTGGTTGCTTTTGATTGGTTGGATTGGCCGTAGAAAATCTGCCCCGTCGTTTCATGTTTGTGCTGTATTGTGCCGTCCCACATCATTACATCACAAATTCCATCATCGTTTCATTGAATAATACCATCCTTAATTAAGTTAATTAAGTATATGTTATGCCTAAAATCTGCCGCAACACTCGAATGGAGTTATATACGGCATTGTACCGTCCATTAATTAAGTTAATTAAGTATATGTTATGCCTAAAATCTGCCGCAACACTCGAGTGGAGATATATACGGCATTGTACTGTCCATTAATTAAGTTAATTAAGTATATGTTATGCCTAAAATCTGCCGCAACACTCGAGTGGAGATATATACGGCATTGTACCGTCCATTAATTAAGTTAATTAAGTATATGTTGTGATGTCCCCCATGCATATCTTCTGGGCGGTCTAAGATGATGTTTGTCACCTTAGGCCTCCCTTTCGGAGATGTATGCTTTGGAGTTTGTTGTGATGCCCCCCAAGCATATCTTCTGGGCGGTCTAAGATGATGTTTGTCACCTTAGACCTCCCTTTCGGAGATGTATGCTTTGATGCTCCCTTGGGCTTGCATGGCAGGCCCACCATCGCATCACAAATTCCATCATCGTTTCATTGAATAATTAACTTAATTAAGTATATGTATGCCTAAAATCTGCCGCAACACTCGAGTGGAGATATATACGGCATTGTACTGTCCATTAATTAACTTAATTAAGTATATGTATGCCTAAAATCTGCCACAACACTCGAGTTGAGATATATACGGCATTGTACTGTCCATAAAACAAAACGGGTCAAAAACGACCCCCAATATTTTTTAATAATTAGAGGTAAAATATATTATATTATATTTTTATAAATAATGGATATCAAAGATGTAAATTCTATAATTGTTCAAATTTCAAATTTAAAAAATCGAGGGATAGTATTATCTGAAGATCTCGACTGCGACAGGATTGCCTCGGAATATGAAGAAATTGAGTATCAGTCTAGTAAGGGTCGATATGTTTTACCTAAGATGTACAGGCTCGTGAAAGGAATTCAAAAGTCCATCAATGCTTGTTTGTACGGTAACGACATTAATGTATTTATAACGCTATTTAGCACCGTTGAAGCAATACGTCAAAAGCTCGGCCAAGAGTATCAAAAACGAGCTGAAATTAGTTCTAAGGTTCGTGATCTTAGAAAAATATGAAACGAGGAAAAACCAGTATCCTAACCACGTGAGCGTTACTATAAAAAAATAGGCTTTCAGTAAATTTTTCAGTAAAAAAAATATTTTTTTTAGCGTTTTTTGTAACACTTGTTACACTTGTCACATATGATTTTCTCCTGAAAGAATACTCATCAGTTTGGGCTTGCTCATGCAGTTATGTGCGTACTGGATGATCTGGTTGTGGTAGCAAGTAATCACCGCGACGCCTCCATTTTCACGTAGTTGTTGTTGTTGCCGCGTCGTTAACAAAAATCGTTCATCGCCGTTCTCAGATATTACAATTCTGAAACCCCCAGCGATGTTATTTCTGAAACACTCGCGGATAGCGTCGTACAGTTTAACCTTGTCGGAGATGGATACGTTAGCTTGATGGTACATTATTTAATAACTCAGCTTTTAATTGTTATAGTTTCACATTTGAAAACTCAGTTCACAACCAATATATGGTAGGTGAATCGCTTACAACTAGATTAGCCCGAGAGCGGCTATCAGCAATTAAAAAGTTTATACCGGTTCGAGACAGACTTCGCGAGAAACTTCAACAACGACAACAAGCGCAGACTGACTTTTCTGTGTCAAGTGAACAACTGTTTACTCCGATAACAAGTGCGACCAAAGATGTGAAAACAGCAACTGAACGAGCAATATTTGGGGATATTCCTGAGGAAGGCAAGCGACGAGAAGTGCCTGTTCTTGGTGTGCTTGAAAAAATTGCAGCAGAGACCGAACAAACAAAAAAGTCTTTAGAAACACTTCCAGTAGATATAGTAACTACTTCACGGCAACAACAAAAAAAAAAAAAGAGCGCGTACTAGAAGAACTAGGTGCTACTGCAAGAAAACCAGAAGAAGAGAAAGGAGACGTTACTATAGAAAAAATGTATTCACCGCAAAGTATATTTACATACGATGCATACAACAAAATTAAAATTTTTAAAGATGACAATAATTTAATTAACTTTACCGTGCGGAATTTTTCACTCGATCAAAGAAAAATAGCTGTAAACAAAGGGTATAAAGGGTATATAAAAAACGACGAGAATTGGATAAAAAAAAGTATACCTGGCAAACCGTGGTAGATTTAAAATCACAGAAAGTATCCCCAATGATTTTGAGAGTTTTAAAGACAAAGTATCGAGTGGAGTAAATAAAGGGTATCCAACTAGATTTTTTGGTAAAGAGGAGTCAACTGGAGATGGATATTTAGGCAGCGGCATAGTTGAAAACACTAGCGTTACTTGTCCTGGTAACATCCTCAGTGATATATATCACGGCTGGAAGTTCTCATCGGGGCGAAGCGAGCCGGAAATAACTCTCTGGAAATAATTAATGAGGCCGCTGATATTTGCAGGCGGTTATTTTCCGGTGGTATCATGGACATTAATGTATATCGAGAACTCATTGCTGAATTAGTTGAAAATCACAGAGACGCCCAAGGTTATTACAGCGATTGATCACTAATTGAAAAACTACTAGTTTTATAACAAGATGATCATACACTACAACCATGATAAACCCGTAAGCGTCTACGTGGTGAACTCACGATTGCCTGTTTATAGAGCATATTACGGAGATGGTTTCGGCAGTACCATTGCGGGTCTATTTACAAGAATGGCCCCAAAAGTGGCGCCGTTAGCTAAACAATTATCAATGAAAGCCATTGATATTATTCGTGATAAGGGAATCAGCGCTGTTGGAAATCTTGCCGGAAAGGCATTTTCTGCCGCGAAAGATAAAATAGCATCATTGGTGCGAAAGAAACCAACAGTGCTGCCATCAACTACAGTGATGCCTGCAAAAATCAGCAAAGCAATAAATAGCGCAGTGGAAGAAAAACTAGCGTCGTTGGCTGCTTCGGTGACTCCGTCATGAACGCGATAGCATGAAGTGGTTTGAAACGATTATTATTATGAAATTATCAATGAAAGCCATTGATATTATTCGTGATAAGGGAATCAACGCTGTTGGAAATCTTGCCAGAAAGGCATTTTCTGCCGCGAAAGATAAAATAGCACCATTGGTGCGAAAGAAACCAACAGTGCTGCCATCAACTACAGTGATGCCTGCAAAAATCAGCAAAGCAATAAATAGCGCAGTGGAAGAAAAAGTAGCGTCGTTGGCTGCTTCGGTGACTCCGTCATGAACGCGATAGCAGGAAGTGGTTTGAAACGAAAACAAAAACGACAATGATTACAAAGAGTTTCACTATTGAAAACACTAGTATGTTAATAAAATGTTTAAACAACAGGCCGATCTGGCTTTCGATATGGAAGCCCCAGTGCCCAAGAACGATTCAGTTTGGGATTATCAATACTATTCCTATCATGCAATACAACCCGACCTACGATCGCGAATTGAACTTCAAGTTCAAAATACCAGTAAATACTTTTTGCCATGTGAAGCATTTATTGAAATCGAGGGAAAACTCGTAACAAACGATGCTGCTCATAATGATCCACCATATGCAGATGATCCAAATATCCGAGTTGGTTTCGTCAACAATGGCATAATGGCGTTATTTGAGAGTGCAAGATATCTCATTGATGGAAAAGAAATTGAATCAATAGACCGTGAAGTTGATGTTGCAACAACAATAATTGGGCTAGCAAGATACTCCGATGATTATACAAGGTCGGCTGGTCCATCTATGATGTTTGCAAAGGATACCTCTGATAACGCTGACCACATTCAATACATTAAAGTGTTAACAGCAAGAGATACTGCAGAAGCCGATCAACAAGAATCAGCTAATCCAGAACGTCGAGCTAGACCCGGAGCTGCGTTTAATATTCTCGGAGGCGTTAATGGTAATTTCAATTTAGGATTTGCAACACGAAAAGGAGCATTGCACGGACAGCAGCGATATTTTTCATGTGCGATTCCACTCCATCACATATTTGGATCGCAGAAATGTCAGAAAAGTTATTTATGGAGCTAAACACACAATTGCGTCAGTGCGAAAAGGCAATGACAACGATGCAATTTGGCGTACTGGTGCCGCTGATGGTAAAGTTGTTTTAACTAAATTAGCATTGTGGATGCCAGTAATGGCCCCATTAATTACCACAGAACAGCGACTACTCTCATTTATGGACACAGGCGGTAAATCATTGCTAAGTTGGCTAACAACAACGACTAATGCCAAAGAGGATGATGTTAATGGTACATTTACATGGCATTTGGCATCAAAACAAGGCGTTTCAGCTCCACGTCATATATTTATAGCGCTGCAGAATCGGAATCGATTACGCTCCCAAGAACGCAGTCATATGATATTTGATCGATTAGGGGTAAGTGAGGTTTCGCTGAGAATAAACGGACAACAAGAACCATCTGAGGATATACAGCTTGATTATAACAATAACCAAATAGCACATGTGTATCATCGGATGCTGTCATATATGGGTCGTGATCAAAACGTTGATACCGGTTTGCAAATATCGCAACTTGATTTTAAGAACTTGTATCCAATTTATTACTTTTCGCTGGAACATCTTGATTTAACAAGGCAATCCGTTGTTGACATACATTTTCGAGCTCGTATAGCCCGTGGTGGTGTTGATTATAGAGCGGTTGCTGTCATTCTCAGCGACAAATCAATGTTGTTAGAAGGTGTTGGTGGACGAATGAGAATCGTTGATGCACCAGTGGAAAATATGTAAATGAAACTTGAAGAGTTTCCAATTAGGTCAATTGAAAGTATAAATATGTTTTACAATAAAATGACATATAGTGTTGTTAGTGTCAAGCTGACTGATGGTCAGGTCAAGAAATTGCGATCAAAATCCGCTAAAGAATGTAGAACAACAATAACGTTAAAACCAGCGCAGATGTCCGGCGGTACACATAAAATATCACTGACGGATCGTCAAATAAAACATTTCAATGATGCGCTAAAGAATAAGAGAGGGGTTCAAATTGTATTTTCAAAAGCCGCAGTCGCCAACATGATAAAATCAGGTGGTATATTTCCATTGTTAGCTGCAATACCAGCACTGATTGCAGCGGCTGCCCCAGAGGTGGCGAAAGCGGCGGCGTTGGGAGCCGTTGGGACCGCGGCAGGGATGGCGTTGAAAAAGGCAACTGGGAAAGGATATAAAAAAAGGGAAAGGGTCTAAGACTACCAGGAACCCCGTATTCATGGTACAGCGGGAGATCCGTTCACGGATCCGGTCTGAGAATACCAGGAACGGTTTATTAGTTGAAAACCCAATTGTTCCCATGTCCAATTTTGATTTAATTGATGCTGCTAAAAAACTAGCGATAAAAAACTTCAGAGGGGTTTTTATGAGAGATCAATTACCGAGAAAACCAAACAGCGTTGAATTCCAACGGTGGACAACTTAAACCAGGCGCACTTGTGTCTACGATCACCGACGCGATTGACGCCCACGACAGCATGATTGCCACGCACGACAACAAGATTGCTGCCCACAGCCGTGATCTGGAAGATTATATACGAGGTTATAATAATTTTCGCAAAAATGTCGTACATAAATTCTTTGGAACCCCGCTTGTGGTTGGCATGACTCTCGCTGAAATTAAAAACTTTCTATCTTTATTCTTTTTTAATAAGAACGCGGGAAGGATGATGAATGAAGATGAAATCAAGGTAAATTATCTCAATATTTACAATGATATTTTTAAACTAATAGAAAATTTTGAAAAGGTACAAAAACCCACTAACGACGTCGTTGGTAAGTTTTTTGGAACCCCGCTTGTGGCAGGTATGACTCTCGCTGAAATTAGCGAGTTTATTGGCAAGCATACTCAAAATGCCTACGTCGTTAATAATTTCTTTGGTGTCCCGGCTACATCTACGATGACTCTCAAAGATATTAATATGTTTATGGTGAGACAAACAACACTTAATACCATCGTGGATAAATTTTTGGGGAGAACACCTGTGTCTGAAACCACATCTCTGACAGGCCTGACCCTGGCTGAAGTTAAAAAAGCTATTGACGAACAAAAGCTCACCAGCGAAATTGTTAATCACTTCTTTGATGGCAATAAACCCCAAGATATCACGACAAAACTTCATCACATCGACTGGCATATTAAAGAACAAGCACGGCTTGGAATCAACGGCCTTCTGGCTTCATTCTTTTCTAACAAGGAGGAGAGGGGGAAAACAATAAATCCTACCAGAATCACGGTAAATTATCTCGATATTTACGACGATCTTCTTAAACTAAAAGAAAAATCTGAAAAGGTAAAAATTCCGCATCCAGACATAGGCGTTAAAAATATCGTGTATACGGTCGGTCATGGAACCATGGATTGGATAAGAGACGTTTATACTACACTGTCCATCGGTATCTGGGGTGTCGCAATGAGGGGCGACATCTTCAGGCCAACATGGGTCGATGGTATCTACAGGCTAACGTGGATCTCTATCGATCAATTTAATATGATCGCGGACGGTAAAACCTACTCTGGTGGCACCGCGACGTTAATTCTCAAGGGTCGCGGACAAGATTTGAATGTCGTCGCGTTTGATAGCTCCACCATTACATCAAGAATAACTTGGTGTTTAGAATTTTTAGATGATTTTTCCGGCTGAAGCTACTAGCAATTCCCCTTAACGATGGCGAATAATTGAAAACATTAGCGGGTTTAAAATAACAATGACATCGATGAAATCAATTGAACCGATAATAGTCCCAGAGGTATCACAATCGCATCGTGGCGCCAAGAATTTTGCGACGGTGGTGCATAACATGTGGTGAACATTCAAAATTATACCCAACACCAAAAGTGTTGATGCTACAATAAACGACTAACCATCAGCAACGATTTTTAATTATCTCAACGATTTTTAATTATCTCAACGATTTTTAATTATCTCAACGATTTTTAATTATCTCAACGATAAAAGATATGTTCTCAAAATAAATTTTATCGTATAAACCGAAACAGACAAGAAAATTTTGACAAACGTGACCCTGTCCTTGCGAATGAAAAAATTGCGATATTGAGTAAAAAAACACAGTCCAACCAGGAATATTGACTGGTATTGACAAACCTTATCATACAACAGCATATCATGTAACCGCTGTTATTTATGGGATATATCCGCTGAATGATAATCGCAGTGTTGATGATTTAGCGCCGATGAAATTGTCAGCCTTGACAGCATCAAGGTTAAATTGTGTAACCGAACGAATTACAGAACATTTTTAAAAAGCGGATCGTGGAAACTGTTTAACTAATCCACGTCGTGAAAAAAAAGGCTGAATTAGTCAAGGATATCGGAGCTACAATTAATGATGTCGCTAAGTTAGAAAGAAAACACACTAAAATTTCCAACACTGGTAAAAACAATAACAAGACAAATATTGTACGAATCGAAACTTTATAAGAAAGGAGCTCCAATAAAATTCATTGATCATAATGAGCATGATTGGACTAACAGTGATATAATTGATTTTATCGTGAAAATAAGTAAACATGATCCTGTATCAGTATAGTTATTTCGAAGTACACCCGATGATGAAAAATATGATCATTTTGTAAGACCTAACGGCAAAATGTACCGTTTAGAATCTATCCACGATCGTTTTCCAGAGTGTTCCAAAAGTAGTGATGTTCCGGAAAACTCCTTTAGTGACTAATCTAATAACAACATTCGCAAGCAACGCACAAAATGGATGCAAGATGGAATGAAAAGAGGTAGGCCCTTTTTTTCGGTTTGTTTTCTTCTTAAAGCCGATCTGCAAAGAAAAAACGTGCATTAGATAAAAATAAGACTCGGGTGAAGATTGACTTTTTATTAGTGAATTTTTATGCCTTGCTTAGGGCTGGCGCCAGGATATGAAATTGCAACGTAACAATAGCAGGTAAGTATTACATAATTAAAATGAGTTTTATTCAATAGAACTGCATATTGACATTTGGTAGTATTACCATATTAATGATCCCCAAAGATTTTGTCATTCGTGTTATCGCATGCACTGTACAGTATTTTATAGGATTGCATACACTTTAAGGTGACTCGTAAATTATTTCATACATATACATACATATGCACACTGCTCCGGTGGCCTAGTGGTTAGAGCGTCCGCCGCGGAAGCGGGAGATCGTGGGTTCGATCCCCGGCCGAGTCATACCAAAGACTTTAAAAAATGGTACTAACATCTGCCTCGCTTGACGCTCAGCATTAAGAGGTTATTGTGTTAGGACTGGTCAACCTGGTGTCAGGTAAATGTGACTGGGTGGGTCATCATGCTACATGTCTGCGACATGATGCCCCAGTGCTAGACATAGTAGCGATATGACTGATTTCTTTTTAAAGCTACGTTAAAAATCCTAATCAATCAATCAGACAAACAAACACATACATACATATGCATATATACTACATAAAACTACTTAGTAAAGAGGGAAACTTTTAAAAAAATGGTAAGCATCATGAGGCCCACTTTGAACTTTTGTTAGCAGCTGTCCAGGTTTAGAGATATATGCATATAAATGGATTTTGAATGTTACGTTTGTAAATGCTGATATTTTTTTAGCAAATCAACATTCAGAAATAAAAGACAAGACGCTGAACAATAGAAAAGGGTAATTACAATAGTAAATACTTGAAATGGTAGATAACGACTATGGTTTGTCAGCAATCAGATCAGACAAGAAAGAAACATTCATAATATGTGTTTTTCATGGTACACAATATAAATGTTCAAGTCAACATCGTAAGGAGCTAAATGGCGATTACTTAGGGATTTTCTAGCATCAATCCAGACGCAACAATTCAGTTCATTTACTCTACTTCAATTGAGGTTTCTTTATAGTTGAGACTATATATATTGTTACGTGCTTATGCTCGAATAAGCAGCAACACAGAAAGAAGTGAAAATAACAAGCTTGTAAAATTAACAAACAATTTATTAAGTATAAATATTTTCACAAAAGAAAATAAATAAATTTACGGTTTTAGAGAGTCCCAAAATTAATCCAAAAAGAATTCACAATATAATCCACTAGTGGAATTGCAAGAGTCCTGATAATAAAATGTCCTAATAGTTCCCGGTTCGAATCTTGACGATGTAATCCAATATGGACGACGATGTCACGTGATGAAGTCAGTTTTAGTTTTATAATAATTCAAATAAGCACAAGTAATTTCTAGATAAATAACACAATAAATTCCTCTTGATCCCAAACGAATGAAAATAATTTACACTCAAACAATAACACATATCTTTGTATTCCAAAACCCAGACTACTACTGAACTGTTCTCTCCCAAGCAATAATTTAAATACCTGTTTTTACGTAAACAGGAAAGGGATCACGACCTTCCAGAATCTCTCAGAACAATCTCACGTTCAAGAAATCACGCAAACATCGTATGGCCCGACAAAATTAGAAAGATGTTTATACTTTACTCCATTTTATCCTTGGAATCAGCCAATCATTTTGAAACCTTGTTTACACTCTGAAGCAAGGTCATAAAATGAGGTTAACATCTGTTGTATACTTGTAATGTATATTGGTCATCCATTTCTGGAATATATATATATATATATATATATATATATATATATATATATATATATATATATATATATATATATATATATATATATATATATATGACATCTTTTAACATAATCAGTCTTCTTGCTCGTTTGGATGGATTTATTTATTCAGATTATTATTCACTGGAAATATAAAGTGCTCATTAATAATATTCATGTATTGGATTATTAATTTGGAAATATAGTTAGTTCAGTCAAGGAAGCTTTTGAATCATACATCAAAAGAATATCTGCACATCGCCACAATCCACAACGATGGAAAATTAGCACGTTCGAGACTACAGGCCTATCAACACATTTAATATATTAACTTATTTAGAATTTGGATTTGTGATAGAACTTGTTGGACTATATGGGAGGTAAATCACAATACTTTAAGTTCCTTTTTAATTTTATTTTTGTATTGAAGGGAAATGTATTTGTTTAAATTGGATTTTACAAATGGTAATGGTTTTCACTCTTTTCTATTTTGTCGTTTAAGACCATATAGTTGTAATGAATACACGCCTATGCTTGCCTATCCTGCAGTATGTTAAAAGAAAAAGAAGCACAACTGTTATATTGTGGTACTTTGTATATAAAACACATTATCGGATACGGAATGATGTGAAAGTATTTTCCAATTAGTTTTTATTATTCATCAATCAAATAAAGCAACATAATTTAGTATCAGGATAGAACTAAAATGGGTTTATGATTCACATGCCTAAGTACGATTGTCAAATTAAAGTAGTCCTGGATAACAACAGTTGACTATCAGACTGAACAATCATGCTGTTCTAGCATTGTTTTGTACATTTATAAATTGACTTAGTCATGCAGATGTTCTTTTTACTAATAAATCTTTAGTTATTGATATTGTTGAAATTTATTTGGAATGCATAATAGATGTTAATTTGATTTGGCATGTCTGTCCCAAGAGGTTTGGTAGCAGTAAAACCAGCTCAAGTTGACAAATTAAAACGGCAGATATAGCTGTATTCATGTGCAGCATATGCAGATAAACTGATTAGATTTTAAGGCCATTATGTCAATTTTTCCTTTTTTCCCAAACAAAGCTTTGCTATTAAAAAGCACCCAATTTAGACAAATTAAATGGTAAAAGCTTATTCCAACTTGTTTGCAAATTTCCCAATTGATTTTCAAGCCATAATACCAAATCTTAATGTCGTCTATTTGAAAAATAAAAACATAGTTTTGGAGTCTGACAATTTGGAAGAGAATTTTTGTAAGTATCCTTACCGCAATTAGACAAAAAATAATTGAGGTTGGCAAATTAGAGGATTAGATACCAGAAGGCATTTTCTTGGCCCATAACATACAAGGGGTAAGTAATGTAAGGCATGTTTTGGCCCACAATTTACAAGGAAGTGTACTATAAAGAATAGTTTTGGCCCAGAATGTACGAGGCGTAAGTATTTTATGCCCTCCCCCACCCCACCCCCGATATAATTTAACATTTTTTAAAAGGTTGTTGCTCTGATATCAGGGCAAAACATTGATAAGCATCTGAAAAACTTCAAATTGCAATTGATTTCTTAATTTTAATTTTTTATATGACGTAATATGCACTACTCAAATTAAATTTTGGTGTCTATGATAATGTGTATGTAATCTTATTAGATTTTCATGTCAGTGATTCAATGTTTAAACTTTTATATATAAAGTTTTTAATTGATGGCACTTACACTATTTAATCTGCGTTGGGGGAGGGCATATGTGTTTTGCAAACATAAATCTAGTTCATGTGATTATATAATCTTTTAGGCATGTAATAGAAACATTAGATTTTCTCGTCACAACCAGCATGAGGATAAAAAGTGACATTTAGACAAAACATAATTATGCCAAGAGTTTATTTAGCTGACTCTATTCCATATGCCAAGAGTTTGGCGCTATTTAGCTGTCTCTATTCCATATGCCAAGAGTTTGGCGCTATTTAGCTGACTATCAAATATGCCAAGAGTTTGGCGCTAATTAGCAGACTCTATCCCATATGCCAAGTGTTTAGCGCTATCTAGCTAAATTTATCTCTGTCAAACGTTAACAAGATGGCATGAATGTCATATTAATGTATTCTTTTTGCAAGTTCAATAATATTTTATTTATATTTATACTGGCAGAGAAAGTTACTTCTCTCCTGACAAATTTGACACTGAAAATCTGCATATTTTTATCAAAAAACTTTTAATAAATAATGTTTATAGTTTTTACCAAGGACCCCACGCATACAAATTCGTGTCATGACGTGTGTGTGTGTGTGTGTGTGTGTGTGTGTGTTGATTGGCCTATAAGGTCACACCACGCAGAGGTATATTATGTATATGACACTGAAATATCTTGCTTTAAATGATCATTTACAATGCTATTCCCTTCAAATCTTTCAAGACTCCTACACTTTTTCCTTCTCACATCGTATCATCACTGTAGGCCAACAAACTCTCTCTCTCTCTCTCTCTCTCTCTCTCTCTCTCTCTCTCTCTCTCTCTCTCTCTCTCTCTCTCTCTCTCAGTAGTAGGGAGGGCGAAAATCCGACAACTTTATAGAAGCGTCTATTTGGCAAACCAAGGCTTCCTCCAAAATCGAAAAAAAAAGTTTCTTTTGGAGACGCAAAGTCGTTCTCGCGCCTCTCTGCTTCTATGGGGGTAAAAATCTTTTTACGATGAAAGTCTTAAGACGAAAATCCTTTTAGGATTTCACAAACAGACTAATTTGTAAAACCTCAACTCGTAAATCAATTAGACTATTGGACTGGTCAGTGAGTTTGAAATTAATTCTCGTTAACGAATCATTATGACATCGCATATAGACTGGGTTAGTTGGATCCTCAATGATTAGAAACCATGGAGGAGCTGTTGGTGCAAATGAGTATAAAATATATCCTTGCTGAGCTTGACTTGATCTTTCGAGATTTATTTGGTAACTTCCTTCGATGACATCACATACTAAATTCACTGCAATCACCGAGGATATATTGACGTTTTGAGGAGTGATATGTCGCCCACGCCGTCTGGGTCATTTTATGTTTGAGGATATTTGTTTGTGGTGGTGGTATTTTTTTCCATGCGGCGAGTATTTGTAGGAAATACTCATCGAGGAGATCATTGGTTGATTTATTTAGTTCATTTGCGTTATACCCAAGAAACTTGAAATCGGGTAAATCAGCTTCTGTGATATTGTAACCGGTTAGGAATTTTTGTTTATCTCCGTTCTTGTCATTAATTATTATCTGAACTATTCGTTTGTTGATATATTTCATGTCGGATACAAGCTGATTTAATATTTCAACATATTTTATAATTTCGATGCGTGAACTCGTTATATCAGAGAGATGCTCCTGGAAACTCTGTCGTAGTCTCTCTAGTTGTGTTTTATGTAATTGATTAATCTCTTTCAAATAATCAATGACGTTATTTAGAGTGAATACAATTGCAATGGATGAATCAGGAGTTTTCTCAAAACCAAATTCCCATTGCATGGTATTGTTATCGAGAAATGTGAATCTATCAGTTCATTTTGCATTTTTTATACTAGGTAAATAATTTCGATATGATGGAGCAATTTCATGGTATGATTGTACATCTTGACATAATCAGATTTTTTTAGGTTCTGGTATTTCATAAGATGTCCGAGATGTGATGTGTTTTTGTATTGCGACACGATATTTTTCAGGGGAACCTTTCGTTTCAGCTGATATAGGTTCTTTTGACCATATTTTGTATAACCGAGATAATCCTATCTTGAATTCCCGGGATACTTCAACTGAAACCTCTCAACACCATAATTTGTGTTCGTCTTCGCTGGTGAGATAAGTTGGTACTCTCATATAACAATCGCAGATTTTCATGTAAAAATAATTATACTGGAAAATGTTACTCGGAAATTACAGTCAAATATCGTGGGAATAAAAAATTTACACTTGAAAATATTAGTCAAAAATTACAATCACATGCAAATTTTGATGGGTTTTTCACAATAAATTTTTTTTTCAAATATATTTTATTGAATTTTATTAATTAATTATCATTGAATTTTTTTTAGACTTTTCGGATTTATAATTTTAATTTTTTTCAGACTCATGAGTCGAAATCGATAATATTTCCTTGAGACGTTCCAGAGAGATACATGAGTGTGCATAATTCAGCTAATTATCGTTATAATATCACGCTGAAGTTGTTCCCGTTGATGATCCGTCAGTAGAAATTTCTCGTTGCCATGGTTTTCTACGACGAATTCAAAGTTTTCTAATAGTATCTTCAAGTTTATCTTTGTCGTAAACGAATACTCGTGCATGTTGGTACATTATTGTAATGTATTATTTTCTAAATTAGGATATTTAGGATTTCACATCCAGGGTAATTTGTAATTATTCATCCTGCAAATCGATCAAGTTAGAATTCTGATCGACGAGTTTGAAATTCATTCTCGTTATCCAATTATTATTACACGTTAAATACACCAGATTAATCGTAGTCTGCACGATTAAACTTCCAGGGGGCACTTGCGGGGAAAAAGTATACAGGATATAACCATGCGCTGCTCGATTTGACAAAGTTGTATTCACATGATAACTTCCATCGATGATATCACATATAAGATTTATTGTGATGACTGAAGAAATGTCGACGTTATGCGGTGAGACGTGTCTACCTGTTCCGTCTGGAGCATTATTGTATGTGAGATATCTTAGACGCTCAGTTCATCTTGGAGAGGTTTTCCTTCCTTCCACCTGCGATGTATATTAAAAAAATCCAACGCTGATTAAATCGTTTAGTTTTTGTTTTAACAAAGGTACATTATACCCTGGAAGTTTATATGCTGGGATATCTTCTAAGCGTATAATATATGTTTTTGCAAATTCTATTCTCGTTTTAGGATTTTCACCACCTAGCACCATTGGGATAATTTGCAAGTTGAATATTTCCATATTGGCGATAATTTTATTACATATCTCTATATATTTGATAAATTCATCTCGGGGGCCGCCTTCGTTAAATTTTAATTTTATTATATATTTTTCACATTCTCTTTTTATTTTTTCGAAATGTTTGGTAATTTTATCTGGGCCTAATTCAATTCATTTATCGATCCCGCTAATATGTATATTAAAAAAATCCAACTGTACAAATTTTGTATCGTATGATATCGTTGCATCGTGATAATTCTCTTTATCTGAAATATAATCCTCCTTTTTAGGTTCAGGTGTATCTTCAACTGGTACTTCCTCCTTTGCTTTTTATCTATTGGAAATTCATGTAAATTTTCAGACCAACCCAATATAGTTTTTATAGAACAGTTATATATGTCTATGACGTATCCAGGTGAGTTTATCTCGAATGCAGTTGATAACGATGGTACGTGAACAGTTAGATAGATTCTACCCCCGTGAGAGATTTTATTCTGCGTTGAAGCTCATCGTTGATATCCTCGATCTGGTAACTACCTTTTGGGAGATATATTGTCTGCCAGTCAGGTGTACCATCTTGCTTATTTTTATTCGTAAACAGAAAACTGTTATTAGGTTGTTTACTGGCGAATGATTCTGATCGGATATGAGGCCAACTATGATACACAACTAGATGAGTTAGCGCTATTTTTTTAAACCGGGATTGGAGTCGAAAATTCAATGCTGAATTTTGGTTTCTTTGATGTCGTTGATATCAGTGTTGTTTTCACCGGGGATGTATCTTCCGCTATTCGTTGAAGTAGTTCTTGCGTGGATGCCTTCTTCCTCTATGTGTTTTTCTAATTTTGACATCGCGGAATCATAAACATGTACCATCGCGGAGAACTCATAGTCGGATATTAACGTGTTATCGAGCGACGACTATATCATCGCGGATAATTGACCTATCGCCAGTTGTCAATCATTCAGTTCGTTTGACCAATCAGCGAGCGCTATTATACACATTTCCAGTTACTGTTTACGTCCGCCATTTTCCTCCGACAAGCTGTTTCTGTCGATATCTACTCGGCTATTGTATATATTTACAAATTTTGCAACGGTGCGACAATTTTTCGATTCACAATGCAATGGGGGCAGTGCAATTCTGATAGTTGTTATCCAGATGGTCAAAATGGAGGAGTTAAGTTTATTCCCTTCCCGAAACCAAGACGTAACTGAATAGTGAAAAACTCGCCCAATGGAGAACTCGCTTTACTTAATAACTGATTAAATTTAAAAAATTTGCAATTTTTTTAACTTTTCCATTTCATCAACTCCGCTTCCGTACTTAAGGAAAAAATAAATGCTATCTATCCCTTTTGCTGTGCTCTTCAAATTATTATATGCATTTTAATAATATGTGTAGAGATAGTGTTATCAATATTTTTTTTAATTACAATTACATCTAAAAATGAAACATGCGTACTAGATGCAGTATAAGTAAATTTAATCGTCAGGTGAAAATGATTTAGGCGATCAATACTTTTTTCTTCAGTTCTTCATTTGAATGCTTAAAATAAATATGTCATCTAAAAATCTGAACCAAAGAGATGGATTAAACTTTTCGTTTTGAATGAAATCCTTTTCTAATTCACACATTTAAGGAAAGAGCATGAAGGGGACATATTAATAGCGTGCATGCGGAATGTTGGTATGTAGTGACGTTACATCTAATGATACTAGAATTGAAATTATCAGATTATTTTTTAGGTGTACGTATGTTAAGAGTGAAACTATCAAATTCCTCATATTGAATTATTTTTTTTAGCGATCTCATTAATGCATGTTGAAATTTTTTATTTAATTTCTAATTGATATTCAACTTCTTTAACATAATCATCTTGATTCACAATAAAAATAATATTTGACTTATCAGCCTTTTTAATTACTATGCTGTCGTCATTCATTAGATTATATACAGACTTAATTTCGTCCTTATAAATATTACTATGATATTGCTTTAAATTAGTTAATATGTCTTTTGTGATCGCGTATATAAAAAATATAAAAATGAATCACGTAAAAGACGACTAAATTATGTTATAAAAAGGTTATTTGGGTGAGAAGTTTTGGGATGACTTCTCTAACCAATTGGGGTGACTTCTCCAACCACTCTGGGGCGACTTCTCCAGATACGTGGGGGCGAATTCTTCACGGGGCCAGTTCTCCGCATACCGACGTAACTTAGAGAAGTGCAAGCGATGGATAACTGCTCTCGCTTTCTGTCTCTGTCTCAGTGTTGTTTCATATGGCAAATATTGCTCACCAATATCGTCTGGTATATATTTTAATATTATATTATCACGCCCGCCATTTTCACAGAATGTTTGCCGGAGTTTAAGCGGTTGTCAAGTCACGTGTTCGGTAGGCGGAGCGATCTACCTTCTGGCGTAAGGTCAATTGTGAGTACGCGGTTGACGCAGTATGAAATTTAATTATGTAGTCATGTAGTTTACGTTGACTACACGATGATACTTTTTTGTTATTATGGAAATTACTCCTGCGATAGTTGTCGCCGCTGATATACAAATTGGCGACCATTGTCACCGAAGAAAGTATTTTACCAGCTCCTTTGATAACTCCCGAAACAGAGTACACGATAACTTCAACGGCGGTAATTCTTCGCCGATATTTTTTTTTATCTTTGTTTGATACTCCTCGGTGAACGATTTCAGTTTAGTTTGAACGTGATCATAACGATATTGCTGCGTTGTCTGTGACATAATTTTATTCACAATAGAAAATTTCAATTAAGCTGTTTACTCAAATCTGTTACAAATTCCACGTACCATGTTATTGATACCTTAGCCAATTTATCGTCGGTGGCTGTTATCGTGAATCGTTCAGTTGTTCCCTTGTCGATGATCGTTGATATGAAAATATTGACTCCGGTTGAACTAGTCGATGAAATATTAAATTGGGTAGGCGACACTAATGTTAGTCTATAAATACATTTGACCGTCGCGGGGATATCTAGTTTATTATTTTGTGGCGTCCACGCAAATGATCCATGTTATATCGTGTATACCGCGTTGATATTTTTCTCATGAAGAATTTTGACTTTATCTAATCGGTCTGTTTATTTAGGAAAATCTTCCTTGATACCGTCGATGAATGTTTTAATATCATCGATAGATTTTTTATGTTTGTGTGAATTTTATGGGAACTGTTGCAGATTTACCAAAGAAGTCATCAAGAGCATCATCAACCTTTCCAGCTTCAAACACCGCGATAGCTCCTTCTGTTGCCGAGACCGGTTTAACTAAAATATCACGAAAATAAATATCACTAGTTTTCAATTTACCCTGGCGATCTTGAAATACAACGATTTCATCTTGTGCCACACCAACCAGGTTTAATGTGTGTGATAGCGCATGTGATATAAGTTTCTTTACAACATCTAATGAAACACGATCTTTTTTCCTTCCACGTGAGAGTGATCTTCCCTAAATATCTACCATTATACGATTTATGATCTCTTTAAAAAGTTATTACTGGTGTATTCGTGTAAGGTTTTATGGGGAGTTTAGAAGATTTTGAGATCGCGGTTAACACGTTAATTGTTTCTCGGCCATATATCGGAGGATCGGTTAATGTCTGCGTGGGTAATGTTGAATACCAAACAGGATGTCTTAACGAGAATACGTATTTGAGAAATTCTTTTGGTGGAGCTAACCCATACGAATCAAAATAAATAATTGACTTAGGGTGTATTGCATACGCGACCCAATGAGTTCCTGGTCCGGTGTTATCATCGAAATTAATTATACCGGTTTCTGGAATCGATGGTTGATTTGGTAATTGATCTTTCATGAAAACACCTCTGAAATATTTTCTCGGAGATTTTTTTTTACCGCGTCGATTAAGTCAAAATTTGACATCGAGGATAACCCTAGCTCAAATATGTTCCTGGGAGTCGCAGGCCTCTTCCCTAGTATGTTCCTGGGAGTCGCAGGCCCTTTCCTTTTTTCGTATCCTTTTCCGATAATTTTATTTACACCAGCAGCACCAAGCGCACCAGCAGCACCTAATCCAACAGCTTTAGCAACCATAGGTGCTGCGGAGGCGATTAACCCAGGAATCTCGGCGAGTAGAGGAAATATTCCACCGGATTTGATCATGTTAGAAATTGCAGAGGGTGAAAATTCTAATTGTACTCCTGTGTTCGCTTTTAGCGCTTTATTGAAACGGTTAAGTTGAATTTTTGTCAGTGATAGTTTATTTGGTCCTCCATTAGCTATCTGTTCACGCTTCAAAGTTAATTTTGCGCCATACGTAGCAGAGTTTTTCGATTGAAGTTCCTTTGCCTGACCAGGGGTCAAGGTAACATTAACGTGACTATATGACATTTTATTTAAATAACATCATCTAATTGTTACATGTTTTTGGATTCCGTTATATGTTTTCTATTGGAGTGTCAACGAATTTCATCCGTCCACCATGACCCTCGAGTAACATTGCCTTATCACTGAGAATAACAGCTACTGCTCTATATCCGTTAACGGGAAAGGTACCTACATGAGCACGAAAGATTATATCGACGTCGGGTTGTCTATACAAATCCATATGATCCAACGAAAAGTAATAAATCGGATACAGCGTTGTAAACTCTCGTTGAGATATTTGCATTTCCGTGTTAATATCTAGGTCGCGTCCTCGAAACGTTGTCAAATGATGATACGCCCGTGCAAATTGATTATGATCAAATTCCATAATTATATCCTCGGATGGTTCTTGATGACCGTTTACTCTCAGTGAAACCTGTGAAACGTTGAGTGGGTCAAATACCATTGAGTTTTGTTCCTGATTAGTCTGTTATTTCGCTGAAGTACAACAAAAACATATTTTGGAGGCGATATTCCGTGTTGGGAAGATAATTGCCACGTAAGCAAACCCGGAGCATTGTTACCAGAGGTACTATTTGTCGTCACCGTTTGCCAGGACAATAGTTATTTACCACCCGTTTCCATAAAAGACATTAGTCGTTGTTCATGATCAACTGAAGGAGTCATCGCCGGCATCCACAACGACAGTTTTGACAAAGTTACCTTACCACCTGGAACTCCTTGAACATTGTCATCCCCTTTTCTATTGAGTACAATAGAATGTTTTGCGCCGAATATAACTTTTTTAACATCGCGGCAAAATCCGAAGATATGACAGGAGGAATCGCACAGAAAAATTCATCTTTGTCATTTAACATAGCTCTACGGGCCGCAAAACCCAGATTATAATTTTCGTTTATAGACGCAATTGCCTCACTTGCAGCATTCATCGTCACATTTCGATTTTCAGGTTGGTCAGTTGTATCCTTGACAAACATCATAGAAGGTCCAACTGTTCTCGCGTAATCGTCTGAATATCTCATCAACCATAGAATAATAGTTGCTATATCGACATTATCTTGAATCGTCTCAATTTCTCTTCCGTCGATAATATATCTGGCACTGCTAAACAGCTCCATTATACCCTTATTGACAAAACCGACTCACCTATCCCATAACCGGTATTGACATTATCATCAGGTGTAAGTCGACCTTTAACCTCGATGTATCCTTCCGAGGGGAGAAAATATCTACTAGTATCCTGAACTTGAAGTTCAATTCTACCTCGCTCGTTTGGAACTCTTGCATCGTACGAATACATTTGATAATCTAGAAGAGAAGTGTCTGTCATTACACTTTCACTGATATTAAACGCAGGGTTAGCTATCTCTTCAAACATTTTATAATAATTGGTCACCTTCTAAAACGAAGACCTCTACCCGTTAATATACTCGAGACAATAAATCTCTGTTGTTGTCTATCTGGTTCTCCAATTAGTTCTGCTAATTTTTTATTTGCGAGTTAGTTAATCACTTTACCGACATTCGCAGGCATTTCCTCGGTGACAGGTAATTTTACAGGTTCGATCGGTTTGAGCGTACGGACTAATCTCATTAATTTATCTTTAGCGAGATCGCCAACTGCGTCGATACCTCTATCACGAATAACTCCAATTGCTTTCATACCCAGTTGTTTAGCAAGTGGCATCACCGTGGGAGTAATTCTTGTAAATCATCCACGGATAACATTGCCGAAACCATCTCCATAATATACCCTGTATACAGGTAGTTTTGAGTTGATGACTCTAACCCGTTGACGTCGTTGGTTGTGTATTATCATCATATATGATGACCTTTTATCTAATCGTTGTAATAGTCGTCTACAATCTTATCGATTAAACCTCGATACAACCCGATATCTATTACACCACCTTGAAATAATCGCTGACAAATATTTGTTGCCTCGTTGATAATTTCACGAGAATTTTTTCATGCTCGTTTTCCCCCGATAAGAACTTCTAACCTGGACACTGTCACAGAATTAGGCGAAAATTGAATTTTTTTTATTCTTGATTTACAAACTAATCTCACCATTTTTTTGTTTCGTCGTACATGCGTTGCCTGGGGTGAATAAGTGGTTTTTCCTAAGGTAAGCGGCGTGTAACGATTTGCATGTGCCTGATTTTGAATTACATGAAATCCGGAACATTAGTTTCACGTAGTGCACGGTAATCTTGCCGTGATTTCTGCTCACCTATTTGAGGGTATATAAGGCAGAATATTACTGATAAATATTACGGGACTTAAAGTATCTAATCACAGGATAGATAGCTCGTCTTTCAATC
This sequence comes from Unio pictorum, assembly GCA_030141615.1. Lineage (NCBI taxonomy): Eukaryota > Metazoa > Mollusca > Bivalvia > Unionida > Unionidae > Unio > Unio pictorum. The sequence goes on from JARLTB010000052.1 coordinate 17,598,261, forward strand.
TCCAGCCAAAGGGGTGAGTGTTAAATTTATATTTCGTTTTATTGTGAATTTTATTCAGTTTATCATTTTCATATAATGATGCCTTTATTTCAAAGCAGATTTTAAACGTGAATATTTGGAATTACTAGTCACTATTAGACTTTGAATGCAATAGCGTGATCTAAGGTTTAGATTATTTTTTGAGACAACTATTATTAGTCTGGTTTCTTTATTGTAGCTGATAACGCATCTGATAACGTCTGATAACGCATCTGATAACATCTCTGATAACATCGTTGATATCGTCGGCTGATAACATCTCTGAGATCGTAGCTGAAATTGTAGATGATTTATTGTGCAATCGAATTGAAGTATCTGACTGTCTGTCTGTCAGATTGTCTGTCCGTCTACATCTGTCGTGACGTGTAAATATCCGGAAATCTAGAAGTCCGAGTGTCGGAGCTGTCTAGAGTTGTAAACATCCGGGGTGACATCTAGGGTATTGAGGAAGGTTAGTTCTAGTAGATGTTGTATGCTGTCTGTACGTATAACTGTGGTGGATCCGTGAAGGGCAATTGACTGATAAAAGTATTGAGTCAACCCTAGGTTTTCGGGGAAACTGGGCGGCGATTCAACTGTTGGTGAATCGTACGGTTATACAGGGTCGGGACACATGTGTGTGTTGCAATTGTACTACAATTGAATACATTGTTGTATTTACATGGTTACTTCAAATCACAATAGTATTTCAAGGCATTGCATGAATCTTAATAAAAGCTAGCAACTTGATTAAATACATGTATATGTTCGTGCTAGTTGTCGCAATCCATACGTGCGATAGTATAGTTTGATGTTTGTGTTTATTATCGTAACTTATACTTGCGTTAATATAACTTTTGTAAAGGTTCCTTGGATCTGTGTATAGTCCAAGAGAATCCTTTGTATCTGTGTTTTATTTTGTATTAATATTTAATTTATTCATGTATTGTGAATGGTTGTGAGTGTAATTGTGGTTTGAAACGATGAGTTATTGTGTTGATACATCATTATTTTTCATTATTAATTTATTTCATAAATTTATATTTTCTTTCACATATTGTGTTTGTGTTGTTATTTTAATCCACCATCCTCTCGGTAACAATTCTGTAACAGACACATTGTTGACGATATTATCCGGACAGATATTTAAACCAGTTCCTGTTAAACCTTTTCCAGTTGATTTTTTTAGCCACACTTTGTGTAGGAGGAACTACCATTCTAGTAGTTTTTATTTCCTCGGGTATATGGGATTCTTCATATGATGGCTGACCTTTTTTATATCTTCTATTTTTTTCATACACGCGATAAAATTAGGATCATTCTTTGAAGTTTTATCTTCACCCTGTCTTGCCAAATATACTTTTTTGCGCTAGGCCTCAGAATCTTTTACCGTTTTTTCATATTCAGGATTTAATAACACTGACCTATTTGAAAATGTTTTATATGCAAAATCAGCTAACTCATCTAACGTAGAAATATCTTTAATTGCATCCATTGCATCTTTTATAAATATTTCCTCCGGTGGATATAGTCTCTCCTTCAGAGTTTCACCAACAGCATCCTCTTGTTCTTCAATGGATTGAGGTTGTGACTTAGCTTCGGCAAACTGTTTCAACAATGGATAAATTCCCTTTTTCTTATCTTCGCCAGTGGGTTTATCCTCAATCATAGCTCTTTAAGTGGCCGCAGTAGTTTTTTTCAGCAGCCGTAGCTATAGCTTTTTCAGTAGCCGCAGTAGCCTTTTCAGTGACTCTTTCAGTGGCCATAGTTATCGGCTTAAATAACTTGTGTACCAGTAGCAAAATTGGTATATAAATCTGGTCGTCGTTGAAGTTTTTCTTTTAGTCTAGCTACGGGAATATATTTTATATGTGCGGCTAATCTTTCTCTTGCAAGTCTAGAATAATAAGATTCTCAGACGTTTGTCATTATATATATATATAAATTATACGGTTAATTCATCGAGAAAACCTAAGTTACTATCGCGGTGATTAATCACCGATGATTTTATCATTGTGATTAAATTTATCCAGCCATGTATCTGCTGAAATCCTATGGATTTTCAACCATAAAAACCTAGGATTTTATCATCGTAGTGAAAATTACAAGGAACTGTTATTTTAGCAAACTTAAGGCTTTATAAATTTGTAGGGTTCAGCCCTTCTAGTAAACAAGATAAAACCCTAGGATTTTATCAAAAATTTATAACTGTTATTTTAGCAAAATAATGGCTGCACAAATTTGTAGGGTTCACCCTTCCTGCTGGTGGGAGAAAATGAAAAAGGAGGAACGGATGAAGAAGTTAGACTTACTGAAGGGAATTGGATTACCAGTCCAGAGAAAGATAATTCAGATGAGTCGGAACACAGGACAGGAGGAAAATGTAGCACACTAAGTCAGATGATGAAACAGGCCGTCAATTCGTCGAGTAAAATGATTTTAATTTAAAATTTATTTTAGAGGTGACTGTTATTGAATGATATTAAATTGTTGTTTATTTGAATTTCTCATTTTGTGTATTGATTATTTTAACTATCGGCACCGCTCACTGGGGGCTCGGAGCGTTGCATCTATCACTACTTCAATTTCTGACAAAAATGAGCCAGGGTGGATCTTCTGTAATAATTTAATATACTATTGAGAGCACCCCACCCCAATCTAATAACGGGAAACCTTCACAAATAATAATAATAATAATAATAATAATAATAATAATAATAATAATAATAATAATAATAAAATAAAAAATAATAATATCGAGGACTTTGCATAACACCTAATCTTTAGAAGCTCTCAGCACTTTTCAACATCTATATTGATTTGAATACCCAAAAACAAACAAAGAAAACCCCCATAAAAACGAAACAAAAGACCATGAAATTGGAAAACTAAACAAAATGCAGAAAATATTTAAGGTAGGAGACATTTTGGTTTCTAAGTTTGTTCTTGCAGTCGAAAAAGGTGAGTTTTAAGAGCACTCTTGAAAGGGATCACTGTGTCTTTGTGTCTACTTTCAATGGAAAATTTGTTCCATGTTACTGGTCCCTGGTATGCAAAAGAACGTTGTCCATATGACTTCGTTTTCAAAGTGGGAATAATGAGTATACGATTGTCAGATTTTTGTTTGCTTAGGATTTTTAACGTAGCTTTAAAAAAAATTCAGTCATATAGCTACGATGTCTGCAATGAGTCAGTTTATAGTGATGTCTAGCACTGGGGCATCATGCCGCAGACATATAGCATGATGTCCCACCCAGTCACATTATCCTGACACCAGGCCAACCAGTGCTAACAATAACCTCTTAATGCTGAGCGCCAAGCGAGGAAGATGTTAGTACCATTTTTGTAAGTCTTTGGAATGATTCGGGTGGGAATCCAACACACAACCTGCTGCTTCCGCGCCGGACGCTCTAACCACTAGGCAACCGGAGCATGTGTCAGAACGAGGAGCATAAGTATCTTGCTGGTGTATCCACATGGGTGAGGCAGGATAGGTATGCTGGACTGGAGTTCGTAAGCGAAACATAGCACAGAGAACAACACATTGTGTTTGATTCTGGATCGAATGTATAGACAGTGTAGGGTACATCGCAGTGGGGAGGTGTGCTCTAATCGTTGTACTCTAAAGATGATCATAACAGCTGTGTTTTGAACTTTTTGAAGTTTCTGGAGTAGATATAGAGAGGAACCAGATATAACTGAGTTATAATAGTCCTGTCTTGAAAGTACTAAATGAACACACAGGTATTTTAGTGGCATCAACTGAAAGATATTTGTGAATGGAGCTGATGCGTCTCAGCTCAAGACATGCAGCCTTGCATATGTTCATGAAATGTTGGTGCAATGTGAGAGTACTGTCTAGAGTAACACCTAGGGTTAGTACTGACTGTGTGAATTAAATGTTGGTGTTGCTGATATTTATTGTTTGAGGTAATATACGTCAATGAGAAAGTTTTTGTGCTGTGATCAGAATGGCCTTAGGTTCGTCATCATTCATCTGCAGCTTGTTACATGTCATCCATGACTTCATATAACAACGGCATCTCTTTACTCCTTGGATAGTAGCATCAACTTCAATTGCGTGGCTAGATTTGTATATTTGGGTGTCAACAGCGTACAATTGGCGAGACACTGGATGATGATCTATGACACTTGAGAGCGTCTGAGAATGTATAGAATGAAGAGAACATGTCCATGAACAGTCCCCTGTGGAACACCACAACATAGATCAACTGGGCTGGAGTGTATTCCATTTGCAGATACAAGTTGTGCCCTGTTGTCTAAGTAGGACTTAAACCAATGTAAGGCTGTATTGTGAATGTCAAATACATGCTGGAGACGGTGAAATAATATATCATGGTATATATTGTGTCAAATGCTGAAGACAAATCAAGAAAGGTGAGGACTGTAATCTTTTCGCTATCCAAAGCAGAGAGAATGTCATTAAATTCTTTCAGAAGAGTAGTTTCAGTACTGTGGCAAGGGCGATATGCAGACTGTACATTGCTAAAAGGACTGTTTGAATTTAAATGAGATACACATTGAGTTAGAACAACTTTTTCTCAGGTTTTTTGTATATGAATGAGAGATTAGAAACTGGGTAGTAGTTCTTTAAATCATTATCATCAAGTGTTGATTTCTTCAGCAGAGGCTTTACGATGGCAGTTTTGAAAAATGATGGGAATTCCCCAGATGAGAGAGTAATATTAATAACTTCAGTTAGTGAAGGCAATATTGGGTTTAAGCACTCAAACAGCAGTGATGTTTGGAACTGGATCAAGTTCACAAGACTTTGGAGCATCCTTCATCCTGATTTTCCGTACTAAATCCATCGAGAGAGGTTAAAATGCTCCTAATAGTTGTCGCTGAAATTCTGTATCGTAACTGTATGGTGACGACGAGTCAATTGAAATTGTGTTGTCAAGCGTATCTCTAATGGTTTGTACTTTGCAACGGACGAAATTTGCAAATAGGTCCGGAAGGTATGCTTGAGAGAAAGAAGTTGGGAGTGGTGTACATTTGTTCCTTGACATTAGTTTGTTATCTCGATGAGCTCTTTGCAGCTGGAACTCTCCATGATCTTAGTACTGTAGTGGCATAATTTGGCTAAATGGATTATGTCTGTGACGTTCTTCTTGGCTTCATAACTTTGTTTATGAATAGTGAGTCTGGTGGAAAAGCAAAGCCTCTCTGCTTTACGGCGGTATCTTTTAGCAGTGTGAGGCTGGTCCATAACACTGCTATACCACGGAGAACACTTTTTAATTAATACTCTGCACTTGGCGGCTGGGGCATGTTTTTCAAGCAGTGAACTCAGCAGTTATCGAGTTGTTCTGCTGTAGGAGGTGATAAAGTTGTTTTCTTGGATGTCATGCATTAGTTGGGTTCTATTTATAATACGGAGGTTTCTCTTAGTAGGAAATAAAAGTGTAGGGTTAGGGACTGTTACGTCCAGATGGCATATAATGCAGAGGTGATCTGATGCAAGTTTGTGGGATACAAGATCTGTGAAGAATACAGGCTAAAATGTGATTAAGCTTATGGGTGGGTTGGTTAATTGATTGTTTAAGGTTGAGAACATGAATGGAATCTAGGAGTTTTGACGTGTATGGGTTTCCAGGAAGTCAAAGTGAAAGTTGAAATATCCAAGAATAATAAGTTGCCACCTATCGAATTTCCAAACTCCAGAAGATTCGGAAACTGTTCCAAAAAGTGATATTCAGTCAGCTTGTTGTTGTTTTTTTCGACTAGGAGGAGGCAGAAAAAAAATGTTCTGACCTTTGTTCCAGTGTGAGTGTTGTTTGGACTAGTTCAAACGATGTGTGGCAGAAATTGAAGGATGTGTTGTACTTTTATTTTACATTTTTGTTGTGCATTTTATCATGGAATTCTTTGTGATGACAGCAATTCCACTTCCGCTAGAGTGGCGAGGGAACGAATTGATGGAGTCAGCGGTGGGTGTTAAACTCGCGCACTTGGGCTCATCGCCTGATTTATTAAAAGCTATGTTTCTGTCAGTAAGAAGACGTCGATATTCTGGTCGTTGATAAACTTATTTATATGCGCATTTCCGGTGGTCCTACTGATTGGGCATTGAATAATGCAATACGCAGTGGTATCTCTGGGACATTTGACACAAAGGTCAACGATTTAAGATTGATTTGCACCAGGTTATCAAAATTAACGGCCGATTTTTTAAATTATTTAGCTGGAGAAGGCGAAGGCGAGCTAATTGAAATTCTTCTTCCTGTTGTACGCCTGCCATCTTTGAAACTTTTTTCGCTTTCGTTTACATTTAAATAGTGATGAATGTAATCCCAGTTCGTTTAGTCTTGAGCACAATTTAGTTTGTAGAGCCAAAGAGTGGTAATTCAAAGGAATTAATGAAGGTCCATCATAACATAAACTGGTTGACTGGCGATCACGTGATGGCGGTTTATTAAAAAACAAAGGACTTTTTAGCAGTTGAACAAGACAGCTGAGAAAAATTAGAATTGTTCTCGTTTCCAAAACAAGGAGAAGAAACACATACGAACTGAACAGCCATTGCATGATAAAACAGAATAATGTAGACGAAGATAGACAACAAGCACATATCATGAAAAACATCACAAAAACGGAGAGCTGTGTTAAGCCGGTTAAGCGATAGCGGTCATCTTTTTTAATGCCAGCTTGGCCACTGAGTATTTAATAATATTTTCATGGAAGCCCTCGCATGCATCGCTGTTATATCCAACGGAGTCTTTTCACATTTTGAATATAATAAAACATGTCATGTTTATAATAATTATATTGTAAGTCTTTGATTGTTAAAATTAATTTTACCCCCTCCAATGCAACCAAAAACCTGAATAAGAGCAACAAAAATCTACATTTTCATATAATCGTTACTATTTTTATTGCATAACAGAATTTGCATATTCATTTAATGTCACCACGTAGAACAGGATGGGGGACCATGATAGATGATAGTGTTCTTCTCCGCCTACTATAGAAGTGATCAAGGGCTGTCTCGAAACATTCCGTGCCTTTCCGGTTATCCGGCATCGCTTGGAAGAACTTTACACGCAGCCTCGCTGGTAATCAGGATCATATTTTTTCAATCTTTAATAATCATTTATAACTTTAAAATTCTTGTTCTTGTTCTTGCTGCTGCTCTTGTTATTGTAGTTGTTGTTGTTTTATGGTGATCATGGTTTACTGTTTTTAAGCAAAATGGTAATAACACATACTTAATCTAAATACTTCTTTTAATTGAAAGTTTCGTTTGAATACAGCAGTGTTTAAATCAGAAGAACTCGGTCAAGTTTAGTATCTCGAAGATGCAATTTACATGTCGCAATAGTTTTTAAATTATTTGCAGGTTTTGGGATTATTTCTCAAAGCGAAAAGTTCTGATGTTAGCATAAAATGATGTTGTTGTAGGGTTTAACGCCATTTTTCAGCACACGATAGGCTATACATGGCGGCCAGTATTACTGGTGGAAGAAGAACCTGGGAAAAACCCGGAAAGAACGACCGACCCACGAGAAGCTACTGGCATGCTTTCTCACATAACTACATTATCCGAATCTTAGACACGAACACACGCAAATAGAGGTGAGATGGCAGTGATCCGTAACGGAAAGCGCTTTAGACCACTCGACCACTCGGGGCCCCCAGCATAAAATGAAGATACTAAGGAAGTACATAGATTTCAAAGTGATCCTTATTTTCAAATTATGTATATACTTTCATGAATACGATATAAATTCAACTGAAATGTTATGCAATGTCGTACAATGGATATTTAACGCAGTTGAGAACAATGGAAAGAAGGAGGAAAATGAAACAGCTCAAATTATATCAACGAGAGCATGAATCTAAAACTTAATTACGATATTGCATATTAAATCACATTCAAATTCAAACAATAGTTAAGCTGTATTCGCCGTTTCAAAGCTTAATTAGCGATAGAATTAAAGATAACCCGAGGGACAAGGACCGGATTTTCCTATAGCACCATCTCAGCAGGAAACATCGTCTATACTCGCTTATAAGTCGAATCCATCTATAAATTACACAGACCCAGATCTGCCGTCGCATGGTAAGAGGACAGATCTGGGTCTGAAAAGATTTTTTTAAAAGAGTAATCAGTAGAACAAACAACCTTGATATATAGCCCCATTATGCTAATGCAGATCAGAGTCTTTATTGTTTGCTGTTTGATTTAACTTACGAGTACATACGGTTCCTGAGGAATGAATTTCAATCGCTGTCGTACATCTCTGTAAAAACATTCCTTTCTACCATATTTGACTGACATGTGAAATTAGTTACTCTACTACAACAATCTGTCCATATTTCAGTACCTTTAGGAGAGGTATGACCAACGTTCCCTCTAAGCTGCGTGCGTGCGCGCGCGCGCAGTTGCTCACGCATCCCCGCACACTGAATTGTCAACTTTTGCTCAATCCAACGTTAATTTTTGCTGTCTCCGTAATGATTGCTCAGTGCAGCGAGCACTGCGTGCACATCTACCATTCGCTTAGAGGGAACGTTGGATATGACTACACGTTTTATTTCAGATCCTGGCTACTCTGAATGGGCCGATATAGTTTTATTAGTCCGAATAAAACAAATATGGCATACTCAGTTATTATTCATCCAGAGGACAGCTTATCACTGATCGTAATGTTCTCTCTGTCTGTCTGTCTGTGGTCACAGTGTGTGTGTCTGAGAGAGAGAGAGAGAGAGAGAGAGAGAGAGAGAGAGAGAGAGAGAGAGGGTGGGGGGGAAGGGTGGGGGTGGGGGAGGGAAGAACAAAATAGGTTACGTCGACGTCGAACCTAACCTGTCACCAACTGTGAATTAGGAAAAACTTGCAAGCAAGTTGTGCAGGCAATCTGGGCCATTTTAATATTCTGTCGCACATTCGATTTCACGATGAAAGTTGTCTTATCGGAATAACCAGAACGGTTAAGTGCATTTTTAAAAAACGAATTTGGTAATTCTATTTCTTTGAGAAAGCATATGTTTAAAATTCCATGTTCTTTTTCATTTTGTTTATAATTGACTTAATTGTCATAGTCTTCATACTGGATCTTGTATTGTTCTAGTAAGGTCTCTGATTATGGCACCCATTAATTTCATGTTACTTTATTATTTATTCGATCCAAGCAATAACACCATGATCGATTATCTCCAAGATGACTGTAACAAACGCACCACGTAACACCTATAGTCAGAGAAACATAATTAAACCACTAGTATAATACCGTATAATAATAATTATGGAACAGCCAGAACAAAATTAAAAATAACAAGGATGATAAATTAAATCCACAACGGTCTGTACCTCTCCAAGTGAGAAATAAAGACAATCACACATCTTGTTGCATTCCAAATATATGCGACGCCACCATTCTTTGAGCACACGAATATTTACCTGCACACTAATAACTTGGTCACACTACTCATACGTCAGCAAGACCGACCAATTCTACGCGTCGGGTAATTTTTGCGCAACGATACAATCTTGTAAGCATTGGATCTCGTGTTGTTTTTGTTTGAATATCCAATTATTAAATTTGTATCAAGAAAGAGCGATTGTCCCTTTTATTAGGGAAGTAATATTCATAAAGCGTACAAAAAATCCAAAATTTCTAACCTAATTGCATATGAAAATGTGATTTATAAATGTAAAATTGAATACCCACTATGACGTTCTTGAACTAGTGACCCGATAAATCTTATTTACTACTTTTTAGAATCATAAAATAAATAAATTATATAAAAAATGAAAATGTATACCTTAAAACAACACTGATTTTAATCTGTTTTCAATTTTTCAAGAAGCTGTCCCACACATTCGAAAGCTTCTGCTCTCCAAAATGTGAACTTGACGCTAAAATGGGATTCAGAAGAAAGTTTCCTGAGTAGTCTTTTCTTAATTCTTTAGCATTTTGTCCCCATAAACGAGACTTGTAAATACACTGCGTGATATTCATTGTTGGTTCTCTTCAACATAATAGCTTTTTTGTTTTATAAAATGTTGAACTTTTGTAATTTTTTTACACGATCGGTTTAGTTTGCTGTAATTTCTCTTACCATTTATTAGCATTGCTACGTCGAATTTTGTAACACCAGCTATACACTTGACCTAATTACTCGACTGAAATGGCTGACAGAAACAGTCCACAGCAATGTATTTCATTTCTATAGCCCGATTAATAAAATTAAACATTACATCTTTTCAAAGCTATGTAGGGGTCCCCAGTGGCCGAGTGGTCTAAAGCGCTCTCAGTTATGGATCACTGCCATCTCACCTGTGTATGCGTGGGTTCGAGTCTCAGATTTGGCCAATGTGGGTGTGTGAGAAAACTTGCCATTAACTTCTCGTGGGTTTGTGGTTCTTTACGGCGGTTTTCCCCGTGTTTTTCCTCTACCATTAATACTGGCCGCCATGTATAGCCTATCGTGTGTTGAAAATCGCGTTAAATCCTCCACCACCACCAACAAAGCTATGAGCAGAATAGGCCGACAAATCGCGAGTCACGAAAACACAAGGGCGGCATCAGTTTGGTCCAAAATTAGAATTATTTAGAACCGAATATTCGGATGACAATTGCCTCTTTAAAAATGGTAAGCAATGTAATATTTTATTTTCGTCAATCGGTCGAATTTAGTAAGCGTTCTGCTTCAATATTGGTTACTGAAACTTTAAGTGCGCAGAAATACCCAGACAGCGTGGTAATTCAAAAACTGCTTTTGCTTGAGTTATTTATTAGATCTGGATGGGTTAACGTTTTGACTGTCTACTGAGAAATTATTTCAGCCATGCGTAGTTACGATTTAATAGACCATACGAAGTTGCATGTTTGAAGTAATAATGACTCCGAAATGAAAGTGAAATTACGCGGTAATCACTGTAGTATGGAACGAATTGCACGTAACGTTGTCATAAACTCTAGCGCGTGTTTTGGCATAACCATATTATTGGTTCGCCGCTAATTTATTGTTATTGGTGTTTTGGTAACCTTGGTTATTGCAAAAAACAAAAGGAATTGTGTTGAAATTCAGCTGAATCAAATACCCTAACGCATATTAACAATGATAAATGTATTCGATCAGTGTTATCGCAATTGTCAAACAAGAGGGAATAGTGCAAATGCATTATAAGGACGTATTTGCGTGTTTAAAATGTGAGTTCTGCTGAATGAAAAATCAGTTGGAAATGGGTTGAAGTTTACTTGCATTGATTTCATCGACTGTAAGCAACAGGATGGGACTGCTGATACGATCAAATAAGAAAAAGAAAGGTATGGATCTCATATTTTTTTATATATAAGGGCATATTCCTAACTTTAGTTAGCTGACAATTTATTAGGCACTCGGTAGTGACAACAGTATCATACTTTCGAAAACAATGCAAGTGAACTCTCAGTGAAAACATGCATTGCAGAATTTGTGTAGAGCTATAGACTGGGCCAAGAATGTTATTGTTGTTTGTTTTGTTTTAGCGGCACTTGTAACATTTTTGCCTATATCGTGATGGGTGGGGGTGGGGGTGGGGTATTACGAGATAGGTGCATCTCGATAAGACATGTCGAGGCAGCCGATTCTGGCTGGCAGGGGAGGGTATTGAGCTTCTTACCCCTGGTTTACGAGTCCCAAGCTATATCGCAGTGACTTAGTGGTTAGCGTGCCGGATTCAAGACCGCAACGAGTGCAGGCTCGAGTCCTACCATCGGAGCAGCCTGAATTAGATACCATGTTGTGTCCTTGGCCAAGGCACTTTATTCCAAATGCCGCCACACTAAATAACCTAATTGTGTTGCTGTGTCATAAAGCAAAAAAATCAAAATCTAGCGGCTCCAAGAATGTCACGAACTTAAGACTGTTTTAAATACGTTTTGGACATTTTCTGAAAACAATAGTTGCTCGGTTTAGACGTCATTAATTTGTCGTTGTATTTTAATGAGAACGAAATAGACTTACAGGAAATCTGACTAATGTTTGAAATATTGTACACTGAACATCGCTAACTTAAAATTTTAGGATCTTCCCGCAAATGTGAAACGATACGTTTTATTTGAGAACCTTATTCATTATAATGATATAACCGATAAAAGTTATATCAGTTTCGTAATATTCATTCGGAATATATAATATCTAACGATATCCCACCCAACCACGCACACACACGAAATGCAACGCTTTTTTGGGGGGATATATTTACTTAGCCATAAGTGACCGGGAATTCCAACGGTCACCATTACACGTGCCTTCATCGGGGCCTGTCAGAGCTCCTTATTATATACTAATTTAAATGTCACTTTTCACTAAAACTGATACTTGGAAAAATGTAATTGTGATATTATGGTTCTTCGTAAATAATTAGGCTTTATTTGTTGTTTAACCGTAGTATTTTAGTTACTTGTTGCTGGTATATATGCGATTCGCTTTCGGGTTATTTAAGATTTAGTTTAATTTATGTATATTTACTTTGTTAAAACACAATTCCGTCTCGCATCATATTTGGCTTCAGATAATTTTTCTTTTGTGATAGTACCAAATGACAATGTTTTGATACAATTATGATTCCAATGTTGAATCGGTCGCGAATCCTACCTATGATTAAAAACAATTGGGAATCGAGTAATTGAACGTAAAATAGGACGCAAAATTTCATTTTATCAGCATGTTAATTATTTGTCTCCATAACTAAAACGGTTGATAGAAGTTGATTTTGCAAAATGTGAGGTGCAAAAGCTGGCATCATACGTAGAATATTGTTTTAAGTTTTGTTGTTCTTGTTGTTATTGTTTTTCAGCACAATATAGGCTATACACGGCGGCCTGTATTAATGGTGAAGGAAACCCAAGAAATAACCGCCGACCCAGGGGAGGCTATTGGTAAGCTTTCTTACATACACACGTTGGTCGCATCCGAGACTCAAACCTACTCAGAGGTGAGATGGCAGTGATCCATAACGGTGAGCACTTTAGACCACTCGGCCACTCGGGGCTTATTTAAGTTTTGCAATTAGCTTGGATAGCCACCAATATAATCTACGTCTAAGGATACAAATGACCTCTGTCTTCCAATATTTTTTCGGACGACTCGGGATCAATATAATATGTTAGTGACATTTGTAATGCTGCACATAACATGGTAGTTTGCACTTATAAAGACGAGTCATATACTATAGTGCGCACGTTGATTTAATTCATACGTTTCAAGGTTGTGTAGATATTAAATCAAAAAAACATGACGTCATCCGAAAGGAGATAGGTTCTTATGATGTGTTTATTGAATGTGAGTATTTCTAAATACTACATTATTCATTTTAAAGCTTTGTATTATATTGTTTTGCCGAATTTCTGATTCTCAAAACTTAATACCCGACTTGGAGGATATACATTGAGTAGTTTGATTTATTTATTTCATTTAATATAATTCGTTGGATCTACAGTGCCCTACCATTTATTTAAAAATAGTTGTATACTAATAGCTGCACAGATTTATCGTGCAATATTCAAAGACTTTTGGATTTAAAAACGGCATGTTAATTCGGTGGTATTAGTATATACGGACATCACAGTTTTCATTCGGAATATCTTTGGAACCTATTCGTATTGAATGAATTTATTGGAATTTATATTACCTTTAGAATTTAAGGAATTTATTAACCAGTAAGTTATTTTTAATTGCTGTAGTTTATATTTTAGGGCAATGAATTTTTAATTTAGATATGAAATTGCGATATTCAAATGAGAAAATGGTACATAAAATTAACATTGGTATACGATAAAGCTCAGTATTGTGCGTCTTGCATTCTTATACGATGCAAACGTGGAATACATATTAAGATATATATATATATATATATATATATATATATATATATATATATATATATATATATATAGTATGGTAATAGAAAACACACACACACACACACAATTATATATATATATATATATATATATATATATATATATATATATATATATATATATATATATATATATATATATATATATATATATATATATACCGTGATGATCTTACTTCTCATCCTGCCTGACGTCCTAAATAAACAAAATCGACTTATTGACCAACCTTATTAATGTATTTTGTTATGTAAGTGCAACAAAACAGGCATGAAATGAATAGATATTTCACAGTAATTCATACGTAGTAAACAGTCTGCGAATACGCCCACTAGCCTAGCCGGTCGGGAAGTTTTCGGTCTCTGCTTCAGCGGTTGCTAGCCTGAGTCCTTCTGTTTTGACATCTGTGGCACTGGTGGGCTGAGTATCAACCTCACAGACTGGCGGCCAGGGTCTCCCTCTAATATGGTCGCGCTTTGAACTGACATTTTGGCTGATAACTCTGGGAGAGTGAACTGAGTACTCTCACGTGAGACGTGTGAGGGAGCAGTAAAATTACTCGCGTGTTCAATTAAACTACTGCCATATTGCCTAGAACTACTGTTGTGAAAGTTTACGCTTTCAAGAGGCTGGCTAATATGGCTATCAGCAACTAGATGGTGATCTACTATCAATGATAGTTCGTGTAGAGTGTTCACGGAATTTATCATTATCCTTTATGATGGCACAACCGGGCCGTCTTTGTGGTATTAACATACCGGTCGTAATCCGAGTCAGAACTCGAAGATTCCGAGCTCGACTCCAAAGAGGTAGCCAATGGTACACCCGGTTTCTTCCAAAGCTGTTTCATGGGGACTAGATCACATGAAAGGTGAACAAAAGTCTAAAACATACTACGATGTAATGTGCGCGTGGATTTCAAACCCTCTACACTGTTTACCTTGTACACAGATATATCTAAATTGGGGATTGATATCACCTTATGTACATCCTTGGATCACTTATCGGCTAATTTGTGTTTCCATTCAGTCCAACCTTGCGCACTAAGACTCGATCCTGTACTTCAAGTTTGGACTCTCGGACCTTTTTATCGTAATGGATCTTGTTCTTTGCATGGCTCTTGCTCGACTCCCTCGCCGCGGCTGTATAAGCAAATTGGAGTCGCTCTTTCAGTTTCTCCACATACGCGTGGTGCTCTGGTGCAGCCTTACCATTGTCTGATGTAGTGTCCAGATAGTCGTCGACAGAAGCCGGGGGTGCCATCCAAACTTAAGAAAATGGGGCGAGAATCAGGTGGAATCATTCTTAGTAGCATTATATGAGTGTACAATTGAAGTAATGTAAGATTTCCAGTCTTGTATTTGCTTTTCCTCAAATGTCCCTAGCATTGTCAAGACAGTTCCATTGAAGCGTTCGCAGGCACTATTCCCCTGTAGGTGAAGGGTGGGGTGGGGGGTGGGGGCGAGGCTTCTGTATGTTTGCTAATTTGCATAACTTCTTTATAACTTTACCCTCGAAACTACGTCCCTAATCGTTGTGTTACCTTTCCGGGAAACAGTACTTTCGAAAGAAGTGTTTAAAAAAGGCTTCTGCTGTAATCTGAGCCGTCTGATTTCGGCAAGAAACGGCCTAAGTACACATGGTGCAATGATCAGCTATCACCAAGATATTCCCAAATCCGAGGTCCATTGGGCGGGTAGTGTGAATTGGGTTTAACGTGGCCATTGCCCTAACCGTGGTAAAGTCTCCACTTTGCAGTTCACGTCTTTCTCTAGACCCGGCCAATAGAACCTTTGCCTAGCTAACGAGAGCGTCTTTCCTTGCCTTGATGACCAGTATCGTTGTGGATACATTTCAAGGCTAGGCTCCGGTAAGATTCTGTGATCACAAGTTGTCTGATCGATTGACCATCAAAACAGAGCCACTAGCATCCTTATTAACGATTAATGGTCTAGTGTAGTCAGCAAATGCTAAGATGGAGGTAGAGGTCAACTTGTCTACAAGAGTCGTAAAGGCGATTTCTTGGGCAGTTCCCCAAGTCCAAGGAGCTGATTTTCTATTTTTGGACTTAATCCTCCGAGACGCATTAGTCGTGCCATAGCCCTCTAATAGATAGTTTAATGGTTGCGCTATCTGCGAAAACACTCGACAAAGCGAGGATAATACCATGCAAACTCTAAAAACTGACGTAGCTCTTTAATGTTTCTAGGGTTTTGCCAAGTTCTAATGGCAGAGATTTTCTCCGGGTCGGTCTCTAGTGTTGACGGTTAGCTTATAAGTCGATCTTACTGTAATTGACTTACGCTAAATACTATCAATAACAATTTTCCATGTTACTGAAATTTTATTTGTAGGAGGATAATCAATCATGTTATCCCTACACAACTCAAATGGGGACACAGAGTTTAAAATCAGATAAAAACGGCATTAAAATCGGATACTAAATGTATCTCAGGTAACTCAGTAAAGAGCAATAGTCACATCGAGACTCAGCGATTCAAGTGAGTGAAGCACCGGCTTATCGCAAAGCGACAAGTAAAAACTATTTGACAAGGTAGTCAGCTTGGATCCACTGTCAATGATGGCAGTAACTGCAACATTGTTAATATAAACCATACTCGTGTTGGAAGACCCAACCAAGCGCTTATATAGCGTATTATGGGTTTAAGGATGGGTACCTAATCCAGTATGGCCCTCTGAAGATGCATTTACTCTTTTGAAATGATGCTTTCCTTTGTCATAGCCACGTCTTCAGTTGATGTTACCTCGATCACCGTTTTCCTGCGTTACCCCGCCTTGTGTTGATTTCAGTCAGTTCTTTGAGGAGTAAAGACTGTTCTTGCCGTTGTTTAGCAAGATGGTTGATTCGAGATTCCAATCACTCCTTTGTTCGTTGGATCTTTTAAGTCAAAATCTTTTACCATCTTGCATCTCTCATCGCCGCTCTCTACCATGGACTGGTGGTGTACGTTCTTGGAGGGGATTGTGCCAGAGTCCGCAAGTTCAGCTGATTGCCGACCATCCTAATTTCACGCCGCAACTCGTCATAATTAGTGATTGAGTCGAACTTATAACGAGTGTGGCTCCTGAGGAGTTCACTACTCAATGAAAACCAAAACTTCTGTCTGAGAAAGCCATCCTTATCCTCTTTTCTGACGTGACCAGTCTCTATTGCAGTCTGGAGAAGTGTCTCGAGCCTGGTAGTCACCGATTCCACTTCTCTCTAGAAAGAGTTGAAAAACTCTTGCATAATCATGCTTTGAGTTGACATATATTCAAATGCAGTATCTAGGCGTTTCAAAATGGCCTGACTGGAAACCTCGCCTAATGCGTTAACGGTATGCCTCGCCCTGCCCCGTAGAGACCGTCTGCTGATAGCTTCAATCAAGATCGCTGTGAGATATTCGCGTATAAGACATTTTACCTCGAATCTCCATTCGTAGTACGTAACGTTGCATTTCTGGGTTGGGTGGTTCCCACCCCCCTCGAAAAGAATGGGACCTTAGGCATTACAGCGGTAGTGAGTGGGGTGGGGATAGCTGCGAGCGAAGTACCCTGGGAACCACCAAATAGTGCTAAAACACATACTTAAACCTTGGGCTTGATGTCATCACTCTGTATACAAAACCTCATGAGCGAGCCACTCCCAATTC
Source organism: Unio pictorum (assembly GCA_030141615.1). Classification (NCBI taxonomy): domain Eukaryota; kingdom Metazoa; phylum Mollusca; class Bivalvia; order Unionida; family Unionidae; genus Unio; species Unio pictorum. Next base: position 17,615,809 of record JARLTB010000052.1, read on the forward strand.
CCGCAATTGGGGTGCCATGCGACAAAGGGGTTGACGGAGATATCTCAGATTTGGCAGGGGTTACACCGGGTTTATTCAAGAACCCTGCGGTCATTCAATGACTCTAGCATTTCCTAATATGTCATGGGGTTCTTACGTGTAGCCATCACAAAGAATGCCCTAAAAACATAGCGTGTATATCTAACCACTGCAAACAAAACGCACGACAGCGATCGGTCGTATAACCACGATTCGGAAAAAAAATCGAACTATTTACCTACGCTAAAAAATAAAGGCTTACATCTTCAAAGTAGATTTCAATATCACTACAAAATTGCTTTTCGTATCAAATTATGCTGGCAATTCTATCTAGTACCCTAGAAACCGTCTGATACAATTTATATAAAACGCAAGCTTATAGTATAGTAAACACATAATGTTGTATACATATAAACTCAAAATAAAGGTACCCGGTACTCTCGCCTAACTTTCTGACACTTTCACCCGGGCGTTGAAGCGCTGTAAATTGTTGGTCGTGTGGTTCAAAGCATAGCGATATGTTAGACAAGGGGATCAGAAGACCGTCTTGTAAAGTCAGCAACACCTCACGCAGTAATCTGTAACACTATCTTATATGCGGTGGTCAGATAATTTAATTATAATTGAGACCACCATGTATATTTCGCAATGAACAAACTGACTTACTCTCGATCAACATTGTAAAAAAAGTAAATACATGTATATTCTTGGTAATTGCATTACATGTCATTGTAATGTCCATTTAATTAACACAGACTTGTATTTGAGCAACATGTCCTTGCATTTGGTAAAGATTGTGCCTTTGCCAATATGTGAACAGGCCGACTTCACAACATTGACATTGGCCTCGATTTGACACAGTGATTTCTACGTCGCATCTACCAATGGGGTCAAGCCGTCCTACTACCACGTGTTGAACCAAATTGCTCATGCAATGTTGGCGATAAGCGTAACCATAGGCTTGGAACGTCACAACGTCTGTGCAAACGACAAATGATATATTAAACAAGTCAACAAAAATTGATGGAAATAATACTTATAGCGTTTGCAGGATCTCTGTATGGGATAATCTTGCCGGTTAATTTTTAGGATGCGTTCATGTAGGTACTCCAGTTCTCATTTCCATATAGAAGGGTGCTGAGAACGCAGGCATGTTAAACTTGGACCTTGGTTTGCTCTGTCAGCGCTTTGTTTTCCTACACCCTCTTCGTTAGTAGTGCCACTATGGTGTTTGCCTATCTAAGCTTTTTGTCCAACTCCTTATCAAGCGAGAGAGTGTGCTGATGGTTGACCCCCGGTAGGTTAAGTTGTTGACTGCTTCCAGGGTGATTTTGATGGAAGGGGCAATGCTGGTATGTTGTACGTTGACATTTGTTTTTGCCACGCTAACGGTGAGCCCAAACTTCATACAGGCATCAGGAAACGGTCTCCCAATCTCTGGAAGGCTTCTTCGGTGTGGGTCACAAGAGACGCGTCATCTGCAAAACGCATCTCCCTAATAAGCACAGCCCTCACTTTGGTCTTCAAGCGCAGTCGTACCAGGTTGAACAGCCTCCCGTCGGAACTGGTGTGTAGATATATGCCATCAGTGGACGATCGAAGGCGTAGGACGGAAGCAGAGAGAAAAAAGATCCCGAAAAAAGATGGCTTTAGCACGCTGCCCTTCTTCACGGCCGCTGTTAATTGGGAAGGAAGTTGAGGAAGATCCATCATACAGGAATGTTCCCTTCATATCTGCATGGAAAGAGATTATCATGCTGCAGAGTGTTGGTGGGCAACCGATCTTTCTGAGAAGTTCAAATAGGCACTTCCTACTGACCAAGTCGAAGGCCTTGGTATGTTCGATGAACATCTTGTAGAGTGTTTGACCTTGCTCTCTGCTCTTAATTTAGAGTTGTCGTAGGGAGAAAATTATGTCTGTCGTCGACCTGCCTGCTCTGAAGCCGCACTGGGGTTCCGGGTAAGTTTTACCAACGAAGCTCATGAGCGAGATCCCTCTTTAACTTTTACAGATTCTGCGGTCGCCCTTGCTTTTGTAAAGGGTCACAATTATGGCGTCGCGCATGTCTTGGGGTACTGCTCCTATCTCCCAGCAGAGGCAAAGCAACTCATGCAGTGGTTGAAGCAATGTTGGTGTCCCACATATGATAGCTTCGAGCGAGATGCTATCACTACCTAGTGCTTTGTTTTTTTGGGAGGGAGTCGATTACTTTGCTGAGCTCCTCTAAGGTTGGCACTGCATCTTTAGAGCTCATCCATGGTGGGCAGCTGCTTTATGCTGCTGAGGGCTGCATCGGTGACTGACGTTTCTCAGGAGTTTTGCTCTGAGTAGTTATCCACCCGTCTGGCCATTTGTTACTCACGGTCTGTGATCTTCTCTCCCATCCGAGTCTTACAGGGAAGCGACTCCTTTCACTGTAAAGCTTAGAGCCTTCTTGATGCCATTGTATATACCTTGGATGTTTCCAGACTTGGTGCTGCGCTGGATTCCTTCACACAGTTGTTGTCAGTACTCATTCAGGCACCGTCATACGATGCGTTGGGTGTTGCGTCGGGCATTTCTGAGATCAGCAAAAGTGTCGCGTCACTAGGGTATTTTTTGTTGGCTATGAAGTCCTTTTGCTTTTCCTCGATTAGAGGTTCCAACGTTGAACCAGTCCTGGCTGGTTGGTACCGTTTTGCCAAACGTGGACATGGCTGTACTGTAGATGGCAACCTTTATGGCATTCCACTTGGGTGTGGCATCGTGTTCTGGTAGGTCCTGGAGAGTGTTGTCCAGGTTAACACATACTCATGCAACTTGGAGGGGACCGACATCTGCGTAGTGTTTATGCGAGGGCGTCATTTGGGTTTTAAGTGGTGTAGTGTGTGTGGCTGTAGTCGCACCCTGCTGCTTACGAGGGCTTGCTCAGTTAGCAGTCTGCACTGTGGTAGGTTCTGGTGGAGAGGACGCTATAGACAGAGCGCCTGGTGATGACTAAGTCGTGTTGGTGTCAGCGATGGGACCTGTGGTGTTTCCATGACACTTTATGTTCTGGCTTACACTTGAAGAAGGTGTTTGTGACGCACTGGCCATGGTGGGTGCACATATTAAGCAGTCTCTGACCATTTTCGTTGGTCTTTCCAGTGCCATGATATCCGAGGCAGGTAGGCTATGACTCGTGGTCCGCACCTAATCTGGCATTAAAGTCGCCGAGAAGGAATAGTGGTTCGTGTTTGAAGCACCCATTGATCTATTCGTCCAGCTGCCCATATAACTGATCCTTTTTGTCTTCTGAAGACGTGAGGGTGGGGGCGTATACACTGATGGTAGGAACCATTATGAGGTCGTTAAGTTTATTCTTGCAGTTGAAAATTGTGAGTTTTATGAGCACTCTTGAAAGAGATCACTGTGTCGTTGTGTCTAATTTCAGTGGACAATTCATTCCACGTTGCTGGGCCCTGGTATGCAAAATAACTTTGTCCATATGAATTCGTTTTCATAGTGGGAATAATGAGTATACGATTGTCAGAAGAGAAGCGTAAGTGTCTTGTTGTTGTGTACACACGAGGGAGTCCAGATAGGTATGTTGGACTGGAGTCCGTCAGTGAATTGTAGCTCAGAGAACACATTTTGTGTTTGATTCTGGATCGAATGGATATCCAGTGTAGGGTACAGATCAGAGAAGACGAGGTGTTCTCTGATCGTGGTACTCTAAAGATGAACATTGTCCATCATATACAGCTTGCTAGAGGACAAATATATCAATACTATGATCCTCTATTCGATGTATGTACCCGTTGAATGGTTCGCTTTTATTTTGGAAGGATTTATCTATATGGAGCATTTTCCTGCGTTTAACTTTTATTTATTTACAATCATGCTTTTATTGGGCACTATTGAGACAGGAAGAACCCGATGTGCCATTAGGTACTACTTGAAATACGCTCAGCATATCCTGATCTTGGGGCCTCGTTTGACATGTCACCTGTTCATTTGTTTTGATTTGATTTGTTGCATATAGTTGTATACTTAAAGGGAACTAACTCAAAATCAGGGACTAGTATTGTCCTATCAAAATCAGATTGCCACTTTATTGAACAAGACAGTGCTAATGTATTCAGTATTATAGTTAGGAATGCTACGTCAGCTTTTAATAAATAAACATACTGCACAAGACCAACATTAAACTAATTCTCATAACGTTTCCGATCAATGCGAAACATGTGTACTGGCAAGTCACACAAATCGGTTGGGAATTGGATGTTAGTATGTCGTGTTAAGACAAACGTTACCTGACCTTAAAGCCAGCTATCATTGTCAATTGTCATGGTAATATATATATATATATATATATATATATATATATATATATATATATATATATATATATATATATATATATATATATCCAGGGCAGCCGAACAATTTTGATCAAATTAGCATCTTAGCCGTCAATGTCTTTTGTCATGCACAAAAATATTCCAAACCGCCATCAGAAGTGGCGAAGTACAAAATATCGCACTTGTAAACGACTTTCTGCAAACTGTTCGATAAATTAAGATTCTAGGGTCTAAAACTAAGTAACGAAAAGAAGCCAAACCAACACGTTTTGTAAAAACTAAACAAATAAGTTAAATCTCTGAGTTATACAATGAAAAAAATTTACAGTATTATATATTAAATCCAAAATTAATCGTCAAAGTTATAGCACATATCCAACATAATAGAGTGTTCCAAATGAATTTCAGGCCCTTGACTGTGTTCATGTATCGACGGACTTGATGTGTCACAATTTAATAGTCCAAAACTCATCCGAATGATTTCACAACATTCCTGGAATAAAACATTGTCCCAAGTCAATGACCACTTTCTAATTACAATCTATAATCCAAAACAAATGATTCCTCCCAACTTATATTTAACACAACATTAAATACTTATGCAGACTGATTTCAAAACAAGAACATAGAAAATAGGAATCAAGAATGAATCAATTCTCTTTATAAATACGTCTTTGTAATTAAAATCACTAATCCAAAACAAATGATTCCTCCCAACTACAACATTAAATGCTTAAGCAGACTGATTTAAAAACAATTTTGTTTTCGAGACTGTGACCTTGAATTGTTTAGATCAAATACTTTCCCAATCGTAATAATTTAAGCAAAAAGAAAAAGAAACTAATTTAGCCCATTTGTGTAGATTATGCAGAACGACTTGTCACGTTTATTTCTGTTTTACAAGATTGAACAAGTCGTCAGAATTGACTCTAACAAAGGATATAACATGGTGTAGATGTTACCTCTGACGAGATGAGCATGACAGTCTCGCATTTGTAACCTAGAAGAAAATTCATGACAACTCTTGCCTTTATTTGTCTTCGAAAATCCGAGTAATGCTTAGTTATTGTATTTTTACAACATTTGAAAATGCCAGCATTGTCGTAGTTCTAGCTGTTCGTATAAGTTCGGTTCAGTTCGATGATGAATTTAATGGTACAAAATCCAATACGGCAATTGATGCTCGTGTCCCATTTATGTGGAACAAAATACTTTTCATAGTGTGCTATAACTATAGCGATACATTGCTAAAACACAACATAATTATCAAAATATGTCCAATACATGTATTTAGATAAATTACTGATTTAACAAACGTGAAATTAATCTTTATTGATGTCAGACCACCCGCTTATTTTTGGATTGGTTTTACGATTCAAAATAGGGACGTACAACCGATAACCTGATCCAGATTGCCCCCTAGGGACGGTCGATTAAGATTATAGCCTAATATCCTTGTCAGATCGACCTAACTGGGACACTATTTGGTCGATTAAGATTATAGCCTAATATCCTTGTCAGATCGACCTAACTGGGACACTATTTGGTGCAGTTTGTAAGGTCACTGTGCTCACTTTCTCAGAACTCTTCACTTCGTATAGTTATATTTACTGTATGCGATAAATGGAAGAAAACATGGCGGCCGTTTGAACGTATTGGACATTACTTTCATTGCATATGTGAAGTGTTTTATCTGAATTAGATAATTGCCGTAGCAAAATCAAATTTGATTTCAAAGAAACTCCTCCATTTTCGTTATTTCATTTAATGAGATGATTTACTAGTTTGGCAAAATGGTTATATAAGGACTCATCTGGCTCTAAGGTCCAACAACTTATTGTCTTACTCTATCAGACATGCTGTCAATCGTCGCCCGCTGTTTGCATGTAAAATCATAAATTTACTTTCTAAATCTGAAATACAGTATACCATAGCTACTGTTTCTTATAATATTTATTTCCCCGGCTTTAAATCGGCTTTAAATCGCAATACAACATAAAATTATTTTTGCAAAGAAAGTGCTTTATTAATTCAATTAAGAGATTATGATCAATATATGCTGTTATCCAAAAACTGCAGTCAAAGCAGTATATTATTCTGTTGCATTTGACGCTATACTACCATATGAATCATCAGTTTAACGGTGTAGTACGAAAATATTAATCGGCGTATAACTGTAATAACATAGCATTAATCAGCGTAACGTCGTAATACCGTGGTATTAATCAGCTTGACGTTTTAGTAACATAGCATTACTCAGCGTAACGTTATAGTTACATGTAATTAATCAGCGTACTGTTTTAGTAACATAACATTAATCAACGTAATGTTATGGTAACATAGCATTAATTAGCGTGACATTATAGTAACAGCATTAATCAGCGAAACATTATAGTAACATACCATTAATCAGCGTAACGTTCAAGTAGCACTCAGCGTTTCATGCACAACATCAAACCAATATTCCGAAATCTGGGATGATATCATGATAAGATCTTCTGGATACATGGAACTGGCCATAAAGGATAAGTGAAGGTTGAAATATATGAATTCTGCAAACTAGAATTTGTTCAAAAGAACCGACATAAGCAAAACAGGGTTTCCCCTGGCACAAAATATTTGTGTGCAAACATCGCTGTCAATTAGATGAACCGGGCAGAACAAGTTTTTACATTTTCCCTTATAAGGTCGTGACAAAAATGTGTCCAACTGTTTTCACGTTCATTTTGTACTATACACGTGTAATTAATGTTGGTAAATACAATCCGCAAACTTGTTCTGTATTTTAAATTGTACCTATATATGTAGGGTACATATAATTGTACCTGTAAATGATACCTGTAAATGTTATTCCTAGGCACGTGTTTCTAATTATCTCACAATTGTATGTCGTTTATTGGTAATTTACAGATGCAGCTGAGGGATATATTTATAGTATTCAGTATCTGTCTATGAGGAGAAAGGACATATTCACTTAATTGACTGTCTACATATAGTTTAGACAAAACATACAGCACTACCGTAGTGAGTCTGTTACATTATCAGTTTAGCTTAATATCTTAATTCCGGTACAAAATGTCCGGTGAAGAGTTTTGCCCAAATGTTTTGGTAGTTATTTTTGTCCAGGAAGTCGTTCCAGCTTGCGCTGAGATTGAGACTACGATGTAGGTCTTGTAAACAGTAAACCAGCCAGCAGGAAAATTAGGAAGGACATATCTGACAAGAACCCAGAAGAGGAGATAAAGAGGACAGGGAATGAGAAAGAAAATGAGAAGCAAACACAATATAAATTTACAGGTTAGCATCTACCAAGCAACTCCGATGGCAGTATATCCTAGGGACATATCAGAGATAGCCAGACGGCTCAGGCACAAGATCAGAAATAAGGATGACGTGAAAAAAACAATGTTAGCTATAGTGATCTTTAAGAAGAGCAGCACAAAGAAGGATTTCTTTGAATGAGCGCTAGACGTAGGGAAACGTAAATGTGGTTTACTAAAAAATGGATCGAAATAAGTTGAACGACACAGACTATATGCTGTCTGGATCGTCAGATACTGAAGAAAATTGTAATGAAATGTATGCAATTTTCAGCAAAGCAATGAAACTGAACTATTCTCGTTTGTGTATCATAGGGAATTTGAATTTGTATTATATAGATTGTGTGCCTCTTTGATCATGTGAAGGCCCAAAATTGAAGCGCTTGTAGATTCTGTGAAAATTTGCTTTATATAACAGCATGTCAACAAACCAGGAGTAATCACTCTTAGACCTCGTGTTTACGAATAGCAAGCATAGAACACTGTTGGCTTGAGTGAGAATGAGGTGTTTGTGATAGTTTACAGCTCTTAAATCCAGACTGTCTGATCTAGAGCTATAAAAGGTATACATATGATAAAGGTGAATATCAATCGATGAGAAAACAAATATCAAACGTCGGCTGAACATTGCGTTAGAGTAAAGATCCGCATGAGGTATTGAACCATTGTAAACGAAGACTACTGCAGAGTGGTTGCGTACGTAGCAAGAAATGTGATAACAAAAAACTAAATGACAGGTTATAGAGTGTATTCATACAAGATAACGTGCATAACATGCCATGATATATTAAATAGATTTTGCGGTGCTTTTGTGGTTGAATTTGATGTGAAAGAGGATTTTATTTTGAAGAAGCTGACCGGAATTCAGCCAGGTCAGATCAGATGTCCCACGATGCTAAAGGAGATGGGTGAAGTATTAACCAAGGCTTGGACATTAATATATCAAAATTCGAAAGATGATGGTCAGCAACCAAACAACTACAAATTTAGACCACGGCGTGTGTTTGTTCTGCATCAAACGGCGTGTGTTTGTTCTGCATCAAACGGCGTGTGTTTGTTTTGTATCAAACGGCGTGTGTTTGTTCTGCATCAAACGGCGTGTGTTTGTTTTGTATCAAACGGCGTGTGTTTGTTCCGGAACGCTGTTGCACAACTAGTTACTAGTAACGTTAGAAGATTGAACATAAATGCTCGACATAGGTCTGTCTGTTGACTGTATGTACTGTAACTTCAACAAAACATTTGACATTGTGGCCAATGAGAGATTACTCCCGAGATTAGAGCCTATAGGTTTCATGAAAGCTTTATGTCTGGATGCGCAATCAATTTAAATGACGCAGCCAGAAGGTGGTCATCAGTGGTACAAATTTATAATGGAGCTCATTAACAGGGTTGTGTTCTCAAACCACTTTTCTTTGCGATCTTCGTCAATTTCATCTTAGTCTCATGCAGTAGTATTATGAAGATACAGCCTACACAAACGTATATAGAGGAGCAGAGTCAGATGATCAGTATGACATATTACAAAATGACAGCAACACAACGAGAGAATGGCTTATGATATGGCAGCTAGAATTCAATACAGTCAAGTGCATGGTGATGCGGTTATAGATACAAATATCCTCGCCATATCTACTATTTGCAGTTCATAAAGGGAGCACCAACAGAGCTTGCAGACATATGAGAATAAAATGATTCTTTGATAGCTGACGAACAGAAATTGTACAAACAGGTGGCTGTAGTGATAAAGAAAGTCAGCCATAAATTGGGATTGACCAAGAAAAAAACCTCCTTCATCTTGATGAGGACAGGCGAACAATGCTCTCTACTTGGCATTGGTTAGACCACTCTTAATGTATGGGAACAAAGTTCGCTCCCAAATGAGTATGGATAACTTTGGGGGAGAACAGAGAAGAGAAATAATTATATTTAAAGATATGAAAGACACTTATATCGTGAAAAGTTGAAAACCCTCAGTATGTACTAACTTCAATATAGACGGTGTGTTGAAACGACTGAGCTACACACGGTGTTGCACGGACTAGTCGGAGTTTAATAGCAAAAGTTATTTGATATTTCAGAATCTGCAACAAGGGTAACAAAGTACAAACTGCTGAAGAAAAAGTGAAGTTTGCATATACACAAATACTTCTTTAACTGGAATTGAAACTTCAAGGGAGTCGTACGCGTCCCAAAACTGTCCAGCTTTAATGACAGCCTCAACCTAACGCACATATGCAAGTAATATGCAATGTAGTGTTTGTAAAGAGCATCAGGTATGCACAGACTCGGCCTTCAACCTGATGTGAAGTATGAAGTTTAAAAAGAGACATCATTTCATTACAGCTGACAACTGCAATCAGAAAAATAATGAGTATATCAACCAATTATTGGGGAAAACAGAATCAGAAATATTATGTTAACACCCACTGCAGTTGTCCTAGCTACTTATTAAAACCCTCCCCCATGATATTCCCAGATCCCCCGTGCGTTCTAGGATTTATTTCTTTGTTTTTAATCATGCATTTGCCAGATATCTTTATTTTACGGAACGTGTGCAAATAGTGCCATAGTGTAACATTAAGCTTGTGACATGGTTTTATATTGCATATCGTACTAGCTTGTGACATGGTTTTATATTGCATATCGTACTAGCTTGTGACATGGTTTTATATTGCATATCGTACTAGTACGTGACATGGTTTTATATTGCATATCGTACTAGTGCGTGACATGGTTTTATATTGCACATCGTACTAGTGCGTGACATGGTTTTATATTGCATATCGTACTAGTGCGTGACATAGTTTTATATTGCATATCGTACTAGCTTGTGACATGGTTTTATATTGCATATCGTACTAGTGCGTTACATGGTTTTATATTGCATATCGTACTAGTGCGTGACATGGTTTTATATTGCATATCGTACTAGTGCGTGACATGGTTTTATATTGCATATCGTACTAGCTTGTGACATGGTTTTATATTGCATATCGTACTAGTGCGTGACATGGTTTTATATTGCATATCGTACTAGTGCGTGACATGGTTTTATATTGCATATCGTACTAGTGCGTGACTGACTTCACCATTTCTCTGCGATTTTAAAGCAGTATGAATTCATTTAATTATTTCCAATATACGGGAACCGGTTAGCCGAATGGTATAAGATGCCTGCTTTTACAAATCATTGACACCACCTCGGTCCGCCTGGGTTGAAGTATTGGCTGGGCCAACAGGTATGTGAGGAAGTTTGCCAGTAGCTCCCCATGGATTAATCGTTCTTCTTGTTGTTTGGCTAATTTAATACACTACCCACCATGTATAGTCTATCATGTGATGAAACAAAAAAAAATTAACGTAACCCACAATAATACATACCATTTCTTGGATGGCTTCAGACAACGATTAATCCCACTCTCCTCCTGTGGTTGACCAAAATAAAAAAATTAGTCATGAAACACTGATTTATTTAGTCAAGTTACTTATTTTAATAACCATGAAAGGGAAAACTCTAAATTTTTATGAAACTATATAAAATGATGCATTTGCCTCTTGTTTAATACAAATAGATTAAAATGTATGCCCATGTTTTAGGGCATGCAGACGCTTTTCGTTTACGTCATCTACGTCACTTCGTTCAAACTAGTAATGCACAAAGAAAAGTCGCCAGTGATCCTTTAACGAAACATTTCAGGATTTATTGAACTACGGTGAATTAATATTTAGCAAACGGGTAAGAAGTACATTTGTTACGGTGAAAGTCAATCTGATTAAAACCAGATCATCACAGTTGGTAACTTTAGGAACTTCCAGTCCGGTTAATTTTAGTAACCTCTCTTACAAAGCGTTTCATTTCGTGTCGAGAATAGGTACCGTTAGTAACAGTATCATCCGAATGACGTGTGTCATGTTTCAGAAAGCTGTTATTTGATTAATGAAATACAAGGTCAACATAACACGATTCCCTGGTGGTGTTCTTCATATTACCACTGTTGAGATCAAATTCATTCATATTGGATAAGCGCCTGACTGGTCAATGCTTATACATGAAAAAGAAAGAAAATATATGTGGTCTGAGGCCATATGGAATTTTGTAGAAAAGCAAGGATGTGTTCCAATTGCTGATGATTGACAGTCTTTATAAGAACATCGGAATGAGACAGCACGTCCGTTTATGGACCCAGTGGCGTAGCGAGGATATTTGGCGCCCAGGGCAAAACACCCAAATTTGCCCCCCGACTGTCCCTGTTGCGCAGTTAAGTTGATACTTTGGGCCGATTTGGCGCCCCCTAATCACCGGCGCCCGGGGCGAATGCCCCACCTGCCCCCCCCCCCTCCCTCGCTACACCACTGTATGAACCGCTGTATCAGTGGACTGGTATCAAATCATACTCACCAAATTATGAACGAAGTTTAGAAGGCAAGGTACCGGATTACACATTCACAATAACTGTCGAGTTATATTTTTCACAAACTGTTTCATAGTACTTTTACAATATTTTCACATAGCTATTAATTAAACCTTTTCTTCAAAGATTTATTTTATTTTCTTGAATTTTCTTAAAATATCAGTAAAGCTCCCAAAACTATATTGCCATCACGTGTTATCCAAATACTTTCTTTCTACTTATTTTTAACTTTCCCCTACTTTATTTGTGATTGAGAATAAAACCAGTTTACCTGAAAATGACAAGTTTTTCCACAGTATATTCTCAGCATCTAAATATCAAAGAATTTAAATTTAACAAATGAATTTTTAAAAAAGCTGAAAGGAAATATTGTACGCATTATTTGCTTAAATTAAGCCCAACAAACTGTTTTGAAACAGCTGGTTTAATATTATTAAAACTAAACAAACTCAAAAATCTCATAAAACAATTAGCTATTGTTACCTTTATAATAATGTAAAGAATATGTATTTGCTATTTTACAGTTATATTCAAATCTTTCGTGGAGGTTCTGGCACAGTTTATGTATTAAAATAGAAAATTAATTTTAGGTATAGATTATTATATTATTTAGAATAAAAACTTACTCTATATAATATAAATAATGATACTATATAATTTATTAACTCAAAGAAAAAACCCACAACACATTATATTGAAATATTTGTTCTTTCTTCTAGATTAATAACTAATTGAAAACACTCACTTACAGCACGATAATCTAGACAAAAAGAAGGTTGTGTATTGATTTTGGCAGTTTAGATCTTATATTCTACACATATTAGTGTATTGATGCTTACGGTTAATATCATGGAACTTCAAAGTACCAACAAACGGACAAATCCGATGCATGTGATAATAAATTGCACTCAGATTTAAGAAGATAAGCCCTCCTATATGAAATGCAGACATTAAATACAACATTATACAATATAAAAGCAGGTAAAGATAACACATGTAAAACATTTAAAACATACTATACAACTTGTATATAATGCAGAGATGTCCTTGTAGAAATCGATACCCTTAACAAGAACGTATACCACTGTCAGTGTAGAAATCGATAACCCAGCAAGAATGTTTCCACTGTCAGTGTAGAAATCGATACACCCAATAAGAATGTTTCCACTCTCAGTGTAGAAATCGATACACCCAATAAGAACCTATTCCACTGTCAGTGTATAAATCGATACCATCAACAAGAACGTATCCCACTGTCAGTGTATAAATCGATACCCCCAACAAGAATGGTTCCACAGTCAGTGTAGAAATGGATACACCCAATAAGAACCTATTCCACTGTCACTGTAGAAATCGATGCAGCCAATAAGAATGTTTCCACTGTCGGTGTAGAAATCGATACATCCAATAAGAACTTATTCCACTGTCAGTATTCTGCATCATCTATGTGAACGGACGCAAATAATGTATCGGATATGTAATTCGATATGTAAGGACGCAAATAATGTATCGGATTTATAATTCGATGTGTAAGGACGCAAATAATGTATCAGATTTATATTTCGATGTGTAAGGACGCAAATAATGTATCGGATATGTAATTCGATATGTAAGGACGCAAATAATGTATCGGATATGTAATTCGATGTGTAAGGACGCAAATAATGTATTGGATATGTAATTCGATGTGTAAGGACGCAAATAATGTATCGGATATGTAATTCGATGTGTAAGGACGCAAATAATAGGATCTAGTGGCCTTTACATTCGACTGCAGGGACAAACTTAGAGACCTAATAATGTTTTGTATCTTATATGTTTTCAGCATGTTTTTATGTTTTACATTTTCATTGTTTTTGTCATTTGTTTTTCTGTAGTGTAGTCATATCATTATGATGGTGTAACGCGCTTAGAGCTTCTAAAGATTAGGCGCTAAGCAATGTCCTCATTATTATTATTATTATTATTATTATTATTATGTGTAAGGACGCAAATAATATATCTGATGTGTAAGGATGCAGATAATTTGATATGTAAGGACACAAAAATAGGGTTTAGTGGCCTTTATATTCGATGTGTAAGGACGCAAATAATATATCTGATGTGTAAGGATGCAGATAATTTGATATGTAAGGACACAAAAAATAGGGTTTAGTGGCCTTTATATTCGATGTGTAAGGACGCAAATTATATATCTGATGTATAAGGATGCAGATAAAATCTTCAATGTGTAAGGACGCAAAGAATAACTTTTTGTTGTCTTTCTATTCAATGTGTAAGGACTCAGAATATTTATATATATATATATATATATATATATATATATATATATATATATATATATATATATATATATATATATATATATATATGATATGTAAGGATGCAGAGAATATATTCGATGTGTAAGAATGCAACGAGTATATCGGATGTGAAAGGATGCAAAGTACATATTCAGTCTGTAAGAATGCAAAGAATATATTCGATGTGTAAGGATGCAAACATTATATTTGATGTGTAAGGATGCAAAGAGTATATTTGACGTAAGGATGTGAATAATTTTGTAACTTTTAAATTTTTTATTATTCGATGTGTCAGGATGCAAAAATATGATTTAGCTATCTTTGTATTCGATGTTTAAGGATGCAACGAATATATTTTACGTATCTTTGTATTCGATGTTTAAGGATGCAACGAATATATTTTACGTATCTTTGTATTCGATGTTTAAGGATGCAAAAATATGATAAAGCTATCTTTGTATTCGATGTGTAAGGATGCAAAAATATGATAAAGCTATCTTTGTATTCGATGTGTAAGGATGCAAAAATATGATAAAGCTATCTTTGTATTCGATGTGTAAGGATGCAACGAATATATTTTACGTATCTTTGTATTCGATGTTTAAGGATGCAACGAATATATTTTACGTATCTTTGTATTCGATGTTTAAGGATGCAACGAATATATTTTACGTATCTTTGTATTCGATGTTTAAGGATGCAACGAATATATTTTACGTATCTTTGTATTCGATGTGTAAGGATGCAAAAATATGATAAAGCTATCTTTGTATTCGATGTTTAAGGATGCAAAAATATGATAAAGCTATCTTTGTATTCGATGTTTAAGGATGCAAAAATATGATTTAGCTATCTTTGTATTCGATGTTTAAGGATGCAAAAATATGATCAAGCTATCTTTGTATTCGATGTGTAAGGATGCAAAAATATGATCAAGCTATCTTTGTATTCGATGTGTAAGGATGCAAAAATATGATCAAGCTATCTTTGTATTCGATGTGTAAGGATGCAAAAATATGATCAAGCTATCTTTGTATTCGATGTGTAAGGATGCAAAAATATGATCAAGCTATCTTTGTATTCGATGTTTAAGGATGCAAAAATATGATCAAGCTATCTTTGTATTCGATGTTTAAGGATGCAAAAATATGATCAAGCTATCTTTGTATTCGATGTTTAAGGATGCAAACATATGATCAAGCTATCTTTGTATTCGATGTTTAAGGATGCAAAAATATGATAAAGCTATCTTTGTATTCGATGTTTAAGGATGCAAAAATATGATCAAGCTATCTTTGTATTCGATGTTTAAGGATGCAAAAATATGATAAAGCTATCTTTGTATTCGATGTGTAAGGATGCAAAAATATGATAAAGCTATCTTTGTATTCGATGTTTAAGGATGCAAAAATATGATCAAGCTATCTTTGTATTCGATGTTTAAGGATGCAAAAATATGATCAAGCTATCTTTGTATTCGATGTTTAAGGATGCAAAAATATGATCAAGCTATCTTTGTATTCGATGTTTAAGGATGCAAAAATATGATAAAGCTATCTTTGTATTCGATGTGTAAGGATGCAAAAATATGATAAAGCTATCTTTGTATTCGATGTTTAAGGATGCAAAAATATGATTTTACGTATCTTTGTATTCGATGTTTAAGGATGCAAAAATATGATAAAGCTATCTTTGTATTCGATGTGTAAGGATGCAAAAATATGATAAAGCTATCTTTGTATTCGATGTTTAAGGATGCAAAAATATGATCAAGCTATCTTTGTATTCGATGTTTAAGGATGCAAAAATATGATCAAGCTATCTTTGTATTCGATGTGTAAGGATGCAAAAATATGATAAAGCTATCTTTGTATTCGATGTTTAAGGATGCAAAAATATGATAAAGCTATCTTTGTATTCGATGTTTAAAGATGCAAAAATATGATAAAGCTATCTTTGTATTCGATGTTTAAGGATGCAAAAATATGATAAAGCTATCTTTGTATTCGATGTTTAAGGATGCAAAAATATGATAAAGCTATCTTTGTATTCGATGTTTAAGGATGCAAAAATATGATAAAGCTATCTTTGTATTCGATGTTTAAGGATGCAAAAATATGATAAAGCTATCTTTGTATTCGATGTGTAAGGATGCAAAAATATGATAAAGCTATCTTTGTATTCGATGTTTAAGGATGCAAAAATATGATAAAGCTATCTTTGTATTCGATGTGTAAGGATGCAAAAATATGATAAAGCTATCTTTGTATTCGATGTTTAAGGATGCAAAAATATGATAAAGCTATCTTTGTATTCTATGTGTAAGGATGCAAAAATATGATAAAGCTATCTTTGTATTCGATGTTTAAGGATGCAAAAATATGATAAAGCTATCTTTGTATTCGATGTTTAAGGATGCAAAAATATGATAAAGCTATCTTTGTATTCGATGTTTAAGGATGCAAAAATATGATAAAGCTATCTTTGTATTCTATGTGTAAGGATGCAAAAATATGATAAAGCTATCTTTGTATTCGATGTTTAAGGATGCAAAAATATGATAAAGCTATCTTTGTATTCGATGTTTAAGGATGCAAAAATATGATCAAGCTATCTTTGTATTCGATGTTTAAGGATGCAAAAATATGATAAAGCTATCTTTGTATTCGATGTGTAAGGATGCAAAAATATGATAAAGCTATCTTTGTATTCGATGTGTAAGGATGCAAAAATATGATAAAGCTATCTTTGTATTCGATGTGTAAGGATGCAAAAATATGATAAAGCTATCTTTGTATTCGATGTTTAAGGATGCAAAAATATGATAAAGCTATCTTTGTATTCTATGTGTAAGGATGCAAAAATATGATAAAGCTATCTTTGTATTCGATGTTTAAGGATGCAAAAATATGATAAAGCTATCTTTGTATTCGATGTTTAAGGATGCAAAAATATGATAAAGCTATCTTTGTATTCGATGTTTAAGGATGCAAAAATATGATAAAGCTATCTTTGTATTCTATGTGTAAGGATGCAAAAATATGATAAAGCTATCTTTGTATTCGATGTTTAAGGATGCAAAAATATGATAAAGCTATCTTTGTATTCGATGTTTAAGGATGCAAAAATATGATCAAGCTATCTTTGTATTCGATGTTTAAGGATGCAAAAATATGATAAAGCTATCTTTGTATTCGATGTGTAAGGATGCAAAAATATGATAAAGCTATCTTTGTATTCGATGTGTAAGGATGCAAAAATATGATAAAGCTATCTTTGTATTCGATGTTTAAGGATGCAAAAATATGATTTTACGTATCTTTGTATTCGATGTTTAAGGATGCAAAAATATGATCAAGCTATCTTTGTATTCGATGTTTAAGGATGCAAAAATATGATAAAGCTATCTTTGTATTCGATGTGTAAGGATGCAAAAATATGATAAAGCTATCTTTGTATTCGATGTGTAAGGATGCAAAAATATGATAAAGCTATCTTTGTATTCGATGTTTAAGGATGCAAAAATATGATAAAGCTATCTTTGTATTCGATGTTTAAGGATGCAAAAATATGATAAAGCTATCTTTGTATTCGATGTTTAAGGATGCAAAAATATGATAAAGCTATCTTTGTATTCGATGTGTAAGGATGCAAAAATATGATAAAGCTATCTTTGTATTCGATGTGTAAGGATGCAAAAATATGATAAAGCTATCTTTGTATTCGATGTTTAAGGATGCAAAAATATGATTTTACGTATCTTTGTATTCGATGTTTAAGGATGCAAAAATATGATCAAGCTATCTTTGTATTCGATGTTTAAGGATGCAAAAATATGATAAAGCTATCTTTGTATTCGATGTGTAAGGATGCAAAAATATGATAAAGCTATCTTTGTATTCGATGTGTAAGGATGCAAAAATATGATAAAGCTATCTTTGTATTCGATGTTTAAGGATGCAAAAATATGATAAAGCTATCTTTGTATTCGATGTTTAAGGATGCAAAAATATGATAAAGCTATCTTTGTATTCGATGTTTAAGGATGCAAAAATATGATAAAGCTATCTTTGTATTCGATGTTTAAGGATGCAAAAATATGATAAAGCTATCTTTGTATTCGATGTTTAAGGATGCAAAAATATGATAAAGCTATCTTTGTATTCGATGTTTAAGGATGCAAAAATATGATAAAGCTATCTTTGTATTCGATGTTTAAGGATGCAAAAATATGATAAAGCTATCTTTGTATTCGATGTTTAAGGATGCAAAAATATGATAAAGCTATCTTTGTATTCGATGTTTAAGGATGCAAAAATATGATAAAGCTATCTTTGTATTCGATGTTTAAGGATGCAAAAATATGATAAAGCTATCTTTGTATTCGATGTTTAAGGATGCAAAAATATGATAAAGCTATCTTTGTATTCGATGTGTAAGGATGCAAAGAATACAGTTTAATAGGTGTATTAAATTAGCAACACTGAACATTTGAGAAGAGAAATATTCAGTATCAGTATACGAGATAGAATCATTACATAATCATTATTATAAATTGCTTAATCAAATGCTTAATATAGTTCAGTTTATACCAGTTGACAACAAACATAGTTTAAATTATTGTTTTTTTCTTTGTCAATGTAATAAACAGTAGAAATATTCTTCAGTATAGAATAATACCGGGAAAGCACCATCCTTTAGTTTTATTGCGTTTATTGGCAATATTAAATATTGCATAGATTCTTATGGGTATATATATATATATATATATATATATATATATATATATATATATATATATATATATAATATTTGATTAAGCAATTTATAACAATGATTATGTAATGATTCTATCTCGTATACTGATACTGATACTGAATATTTCTCTTCTCAAATGTTCAGTGTTGCTAATTTAATACACCTATTATATATATATATATATATATATATATATATATATTTTTAGAACATATTAAACGAAGTAGCAGCAGGCTCGAAATGAGGAAAGGTGCAGCGGCTTTTAATGTCGCAAAAGAGAAAACTGAAGTTACAAGCAAGGTACTCTCTCTCTCTCTCTCTCTCTCTCTCTCTCTCTCTCTCTCTCTCTCTTCTACCACTACTACTACAACTACTAATACTTCATCATCATCATCATCATCATCATCATCATCATCATCATGATCATCATCTCCTCCTCCTTCTTCTTCTAAATAATAATAATGAGGACTTTGTATAGCGCGTAATCGTTAAAAGCTCTAAGCGCTTTGCAACATATATAATGATATGACTACAAAAAAAAATACATAATGAAATTTTAAAACATAAAAACATGCTGAAAATATTAAAGGTAGAACATTATTAGGTCTTTAAGTTTGTTCTTGCAGTGGAACAAATTGAGTTTTAAGAGACTATTTTATGAGCACTCTGATTCTTCTACTTATAATTATTAACATTATTATTACTATTATTATTATTATTATTATTATTAGTAGTAGTAGTAGTAGTAGTAGTAATAATAGTAGTAGCAGTAGCAGTAGTATTGTTGTTATTTTTATTTTTCATTATTATTATTATTATTATTATTATTATTATTATTATTATTTAAAAATTTTAATTATAAAATTATTATTATTATTAAAACTTAAAAAGGATAAAATATTCGTTTGTACATATGAACATAAAATTATCAAAGGGATACTATACGAGTTCCAAGAAATTTATTGTGAATAGTCAAGAGATATAACTCATAGCTGGCAGCCGTTTTGGTGACATGGTACTTACCTCCCTTTGTTTAGCAATAATTCTTATCATCATGATGATAATAATGTTCAGCAAATACTTTAATTTAAGAATGTACGTATTTTGTGGACTTGTCATCCGTGTAAGAACCTGGTTAGTGATCCACTTATATATAAACAGCGGAACGGTCTCCCCATACCTCTACCTCCGTCGTCTATGCCCTGAAAACAAAGTCCCCTATGCCCATCAAGAGTCCTCAACCCTGCCTCAATCATGCCTCCCTCCAGATCTCTGTCTGATCACCTTATATAAACTGTATTTTTGCATACGTATTCCACATACATTTTTGTTTTTTAAGTTAAGGCAGACATACGAATGTGCTTTTGTCTGTTACAACTTCGAATGGGCGAGGAAAAACTTTCCCTTCCTTTAACAAAAGTGACTCTTTCGCTAAAAGTTACTTCTTCTCATCGCACCAGTAAAAAATCCAGTACGAGAGAAACATAAGACACGTGGCTCAATGCACTTTAACCACTAATTGTATACACTGAAGATAATCGAACAATCATCTGGCGACTTTTAAAATAATTACATTATTAACCGATTTCTTTTCTTGACTTTGTGGAATTTTCTCGTAAAGCTTAATCTGTGTTGGTAATTACACGCTAACAACGTGAAGTGAAGGAACACGAAGCTTCCGCTATGTGAATAACTTCACAAGAAATAAATAAACAGCTGTACACAAGTTATAGCCGAACATTAGTTCTGCTGTCCAACCATTTTCGGGACCATAATATGCTAATCCAAGTCGCTTAAACCGGCAATTGTAAAGCATTTTATTAAAAACTAAAATCAGCTGAAGAGATCAACATTTTGTAATGTTTTAAGGAACAAACGGTATTTAGTGTTCAATGTTGTTTATAACCTTTCATCAACTTACTATTACGAATCTATGGTCTTATTCCAAGTAATAGAAAAGAAAGAAAACTAACAAGTCTTGCAAAGTTCAGCAAATAATTTATTTTTCTAACTAGAATGTGAACTTTTTATAAAGAATGTATAGTATAGCGAATTGAATCCCAAAGGGTCTATAAAGTTCTAAAAAGAACGTATACAGTGTAGTGAATTTAATCCCAATGAGTCTACAAAGTTATATCACCGGTCGTTATGAATAAAGCTCAAAACAAAATACAAGTGGTGCTTAAAAAAGGATCAAATACTAAATGCGTCGATGTGACTTTGGTAGCCCGTGACACGGAGATGTGCAAAAGATATTTTGATGAATCACAACAATATAATCCAAGATGCCCTTGTCCGAATTCACAATAATTCCAGTTAATATTTCTGTTCAAGAATATTATCGAAAAACACTTTATATTTCCAAATCAAATAATGATCAAATAACACCACCCAAGTCAAATACAGAACACAAGAATACAAATAATTCTGATAAAGATGTTAAATGTAGAAATAATTTTTTTTTCAAGTAAATAAGATTATATTTAAAAAAACAATAATACACAAAAGGAGGATGAACGTCAAAAGGTCACTATAACAAATTCTAATCTGTGAACAGATACAATCTGTTACTAAAAATTTAGTAAAGAATGTGTTAAACATCAAGTAAAACATTATTATGATTATTTGTTTCAATGAATTACCTTTCCATTGTATGCAGCGTTCAATTTTCAATAATTACTTACTGCACTATTGACGCTTGACTAAGGCTCGGTTGGCTGATATACGTGACGTCCTTCTAGAACAGGGGTCTCAAACACGCGGCCCGACATGCCAATCCGTATCCTGTGGCCTGGAAAATGATTAGCGTCACAAGGTGTCATGAAATAATAGCAAAGATGGTGCGGCCGGCGAGCCATCGAAAATGCCCTCATGCACCTTCAGAGTGGTTTGAGTTTGACACCCCTCTTTTAGAACAAACCGACCAGCCACTAACGCTAACGTGGATGGCCATTAAAAAAATATTTAAAAAAAAAACTAACGGGTTTTGTGCAGTAGACGGTAACAAACCACAGAAATGAAATTGGAATATAACCTCACCTTGACTCCAAACTGGCAGCTCTGCGAAATGTGTAACTAACTGTTCGCCATCGTATCTGACTAATTGAAAGTCTGAGCCATTATTACTACTGTATATACTTCCATTTGCTCCTCGATCCTAACCACCATTTCCTCGAGGTCATCGCCTTAGCTACGATGGTCGTATCCCGTCAGCATGCTGCGTCTTTAAGTGACCTATCGCCTTAGCTACGATGGTCGTATCCCGTCAGCATGCTGCGTCTTTAATTGACCTATCGCCTTAGCTACGATAGTCGTATCCCATCAGCACACTGCGTCTTTAATTGGCCTATCGCCTTAGCTACGATGATCGTATCCCATCAGCACGCTGCGTCTTTAATTGACCTATCGCCTTAGCTACGATAGTCGTATCCCGTCAGCACACTGCGTCTTTAATTGGCCTATCGCCTTAGCTACGATGATCGTATCCCATCAGCACGCTGCGTCTTTAATTGACCTATCGCCTTAGCTACGATAGTCGTATCCCGTCAGCACACTGCGTCTTTAATTGGCCTATCGCCTTAGCTACGATGATCGTATCCCATCAGCACGCTGCGTCTTTAATTGACCTATCGCCTTAGCTACGATTGTCGTATCCCGGCAGCACGCTGCGTCTTTAATTAGCACGATGATCGTATCCCATCAGCACGCTGCGTCTTTAATTGGCTTATCGCCTTAGCTACGATGGCTGTGTCCCATCAACACGCTGCGACTTTCATTGGTGTTGATAATCGCCCACCTGATCCTATACTAACATAACCACACTCCCTCCGACGCTCCAGTGGTCTAACAATAAAACGTTGCTGATGCGTGACTTGTAATCTAAGTTTTTCAGGGGGGGGGGGGCAAACTTGTTATTGGGTTAAGCGAAGGCGCGAAGCGCCGAGCCTTCTAGGGGGGTCCGGGGGCATGCCCCCCCCGGAATTTTTTTTTTCAAGGATGCAAAATGGTGCAATCTGGTGCTATCTGAACCTTGAAAAAGGAATCTAACAAAAGTGACTAAAAACTGCATTGTATTAAAAAAAGAACAACAAAAATATTTTTTTAAAAAAAATCAATAAAAAGAACCATTAAAAAATTCGGAACCCCCTTTGCATCTTTTATCAAAAGCAGTGAATAGGGTTTTTTTTAAGGGGAAGGGGGGTCCGGGCCCCCTGGGCCCCTATAGCAGGTCCGGCCCTGCAAGGTGCGCCAAACCGCTAAGGGGTAGGGGGGAGCGGTCAATTATGGGCCTCTCCAGCATACGCTGAAAAATTGCGATGCAATATGGTATTACGACTAACTAAGTAACAAGAGTGCCATATCAAAGTCATATAGATTGTGTTTTGCATTGTTTTGAATTGCGTCGATTATACAATTTGTTCATTCAAGTATATCAGTCGTGACAGCTTAGAAATTTATTAACACTAGAAGTATGATATAATTTTGTAAGAAAATAAAACATTATTCTGTTTCGTGTTGTTCCGATTCTATTCTGCATCTTCTTGCAAGGTGTGTTTGCAATTGCCGGTCGCGATACAACTGTTTAAAGATGACCACGAAAACAAAAAAGCACTTCCATAATTCATTACTTGTAATATTATAAGAAGATACAAAAATGTTTTTGTTCAAAGCAATTTATTTACATCTCAATAACAGAGTTTGAACTTTGTTACGTATATCGGATTTAATATATATATATATATATATATATATATATATATATATATATATATATATATATATATATATATATTTAATTAATTGCTTGTTTGTTTGTCAATTTTAAAATATTTTTTTTCATTACATGCTTTTGTAATTTAAATATATTCACTGGAGATGGTATTTTTTCCAGAATTATGTTTTCGTAAACAACTAATGTTGACAAAGATTTTGACATTGATTCAGAGTTAGTGGAAGCCACGTAAACATGTTCTATTTTTATTTTAAAATGATTGGTTCTCGTTAGGTCATGTTTGAACTACGTGATGTAAACAAGACGAAATGTCTCTTTTATCGAAATCCAGGGTGCTCCGTATTTGCGCAGAATTTAGATTTAGTAAAAGATGTTTGGAGAACTATTCTCAATTTTGGCCTTTTACATTTGATGTCAATTACTTATGTTTTTGCCAGCTTTTAAATTCATGTGAACGTGTTTTCTTCGGTTCATTTTGGATTTTAAAGGATTAATTCGTATATCTGGAAATATTTGATGTACTCATTGATAATTCTTGGACTCGAACTGGAATCTATTAGAACATTTCATTACTAGGACTTTTGTAATGTAATTCAATTCGTGGAATATTCTTTGATTACTTTTGGATTTCATTCTTAAAATTGTAAGTTTATTTTCTCTCCATTTTTACAATCTTTTTCCAGGCAAATATATTTTTCAAAAATGTTTACAAAGATTATATTTCCCAACGTTTTCTATGATACTATTTATTAGAGCCTAAATCAGTAGCAACAACCATTATTGATGATTATATATATATATATATATATATATATATATATATATATATATATATATATATATATATATATACCACGAATGTACGAAAAGATGGTGTGGATTGTGTCCGAGTTAGTTTCAGGTCACATATTAAGAATGCGATTCACTAGATGTAAGATGTCTTCACTGTATTGGTGCATTTTATCTTAATATAAGAACATCTTGTACACTGTCTTGTTAAAAGAGTACTTTATCTCTGACAAAAAAATAAAGGACAATACGTTTCTGTGGAATCAAAGTGAAGTTCGTATGAAGAACCCCATCTTAAAACGAACCAAGATTTGACCGTTTTATGCAACATGCGATTATTTAGGGGGTCGTGCCAAGTAACATTTGAATCCCATGCCTCGATGACCTGATACATAAACGAAGAAATATGATGCTTTTACTTGAGTAACTCACGCGGCTTATTTTAGAACATGGCCTACTATCTTAATGAACAATGATGTCAACCTGTCCTTTGGCTGACAAACAGGCATACGAACATACAGACAGAAGGAAAGTACCACAATGATCTAACGGAATAACGTTGGAAATAATTCAGAAAAATGAAAATAAATTTTAGTATAGCTCAAAGAATGAACAAATCTCATTAAAAAGATAGATATCTTTATGTGAAGAATATAAGTAGTCAAATTTATTAATAAATATAAAATATGTTTAGATTCTTACTCATATTAATTGTGTGTGACATTAGGCTTATTAGGTCCTTCAAAAGATTTATCTAAATTGTTCTGAAATACTTTGTGTAGCTTAATGGTGATGTGTACAACCCTTTTTTGTCTGAAAATTCAAACAGAAACATATCTGCCTGAAGAAGTTTAATAAAATAACATCTATTGAAAATTTAATGCTATTTTCAACCCAATGATGTTATATTAAAGTGACATTTCTTTTTTTAAAAAGACTGACTGAAATTTTATAGATCTTTGATTTTATTTCTAATAATAGAACAGTGCTATTTATAGGCTATTAGGCATACTTCGAAATGTGAACATTTAAGTTTTCACAGTGTTGTAAGATGTATAATACCCTTAGGTCTCTGAGTGTTATAACTTCATGTATCTCAATTAATTTTTATGAAATTTCCAACATTCGTAAACAATTTCTAGATTTTCCTAACGTTATGTATCTCAGTGTTATTCTAGCGTTAAGGACAAAGTATGCTCTAACCACTAGGCCACTCGATGGTCTAAAATTGTCTAATGAATCTGCTCTTTGCGCTGTTGCACACGTGAGCTTGTCATACTGCAAGAAAACATATTACAATAATGGTACTAACAGCTGCCTCGCTTGGCGCTCAACTATTAGAGGTTAGCGTTAGGACTGTTCGGCCTGGTGTCACTATAATGTGACATTGGTGGGACATCATGCTAAATGTGCCACACTGCAGCCATCGTAGCGATATAACTTAATTTTTTAAAGCTACGTTGAAAATCCAAATCACACACACACACACACACACACACACACACACACACACGATTCATATATACAAAAGTATAATAGTAATATATTGACTTAAGGGTTGGACCAATAAATGTCTCAGGTTTGTAAACTAAGCATCTACCAGAAAGTTACGATATATACCGCACGTGCGAAGTGCTTTCGATGGGAAGAACAGAATCCTTCCAGTATACAGACGCTATCTGTGTACAAATGCCTCACCGTAGGTAAACTCTTTGCATTACGCGACGTCTTGTCAGTGAGCGGTCCACTTTAAGGTCTGACCGGTGTGATCAGCTGTAGAGCTGACCAGAGTGATCAGAGTGATCGGAGTAGATGTGGTACCAGCTACGGAGTTAGCCAGAGAGGTCGACCATAGCAGCTTTGAAGTAGAACCGTAGCAGCCGTATAGCTGAATAGTGTTGCTGGTCAAGTAGCAGGTGATCGGACGTTGCTGATCGAGACTGGTGGGCGATGATTGCTTGATTGACCAACCTGGAATACTGACGGTTTGATCGGCCAGTGTGAATGATAGCCGAGTGTGCTGGTGACAGAGTATAACTCCATACATGTAATTTTTTAGCCGTGGGCTAAATTTTTAGGTTCGTAAAACCCAGTATGTTTGGGTCTGTAGAGATAATTTGTATATATGTTCCTGTTTGTTTACATAATTTCACTAGTGAATACATTTTTTCTATGAGTAAAATACTACAGTTTTTACTGTTTGAGGAAAACACAATTCTTTTCGTGGTGAAATCACTGTGAATCATTCACCCTTGTCTTTGTACTGTGAAAGGTAATTTATTTGTATTTTCATTATACGACGTCTGTGCGTTTTGTGTTAATTGATCCAATATTTGGATCATTTTATACACCCACATATTATTCATAATTAATTTCGTAATCAAATCATTTGTCATTAAACATTGTATTTATATCACGATCAATTCTGTTGTTTGTAAATACGAAATCCCATCTGATTATCTTGTTGCACTTAAAATATGATGTTTGTTCCAGTAAAATATGGCTTTTAAATTATTAATATCATAACAATACAGTAAAATATGGCTTTTAAATTATTAATATCATAACAATACAGTAGAATATGGCTTTTAAATTATTAATATCATAACAATACAGTAAAATATGGCTTTTAAATTATTAATATCATAACAATACAGTAAAATATGGCTTTTAAATTATTAATATCATAACAATACAGTAAAATATGGCTTTTAAATTATTAATATCATAACAATACATATCTTATTAAGAAGAAACAGTAGTAATGGCCGGTTTTGGGATAAATTGGATTTGTTGGCGGTTGATTTTAGAAAATATCACTGCTGCTCGATTCTGTTCATTATTGCAAGCTGTAAAAACATGATATGCAGCAAACTTCTTAAGAAAAAAAGAAGAAAGGACAACATCAATAGAAAATTACTTTAGATGTGAAGCGTTATCAAATCCTTGCCACTCTAATATACCTGTTATGCTAATCGAACCATTACGAGCTATGTGTTATGTAAATGTAATCATTCCATGATTTCAAACTACTATCTGCGAAAGCAAGTTTGCAAGGCACTTGAAGGTTTTTGTTCGTTCATCTGAATTGGTTTTTTTTACGACACGTACTCTAATAACGCCATTGTTCCCCCTATTTGTAAGAGAATTTGATACAAGTTAATTTTGCATAGAAATTTGTCTTGAGAAATGCATTTAAGTTTAAATAGCTGAACTATTCAGTGAGGTATCTCTAGAAAATATGATTGTGTATTGTTATTGCATCTGAATAATGGTTTCATTGAGAAACTCGTTTTATTGGATCCTCTATGCCCAATGTAGGACAGGTTTATTCCAATTATTGCTAACGTGTCCAGTATGAAGAATAAACAATAATTCATTTCTTGTTTACTGATTTTCATTAACAACGGTACTGCCTCACTGCATGTTGCGTTTAATTGTTGATAACCATAATAGTTTTAATCACTGAATTAAAAAATTGACTGCTGTGCTCCTGTAGGGACATGAAGATAATGGTGGCATTTATCGTCACGAAACTAGCCTATTATCCAACGCACTCAATAGCTGGAAAATGAGAATCATTGAAACATAAACTTAAAATAATTGAAATCAATCAATTTCGTTTATATCCAGCAGAATTTAATTAATTAGCCAATGATATTCCATGCATTTAGGATAAAAAAAAGTACAAGGTTGGAAATGAGTCCAGTGTGTAGCTGGTACTTGCGAAGGAATGTTGGTTGTTACCGGAAGTGATTAGAATCTATCGTGGATTGCACCCACCTGGAATTTATAGACATAAGGC
Organism: Unio pictorum; assembly: GCA_030141615.1. Lineage (NCBI taxonomy): Eukaryota > Metazoa > Mollusca > Bivalvia > Unionida > Unionidae > Unio > Unio pictorum. Next base: position 17,644,272 of record JARLTB010000052.1, read on the forward strand.
GTCATTTTATTCTTCAAGTATTCGTGAACCCAAACAAAACTTGAATACAACCATCGAACAAATAATAGGCAAAATGAATTAAGATAATCATGTATAACTTTGATGTTGAATGCTCGGAGAAAGGGAGAAACCAATTGCGATACTTTACCGTCTATTAAGAAACTTGGATATGAAGGTAAGTTAAAATACGTTGTCGTTGATGTTGCTAGAAAGAGAGGTGAAATTTTGAAATATTTTACATTTATTAAGAATTTTAGCATAAGGATTCTGAGTCACACTTTACCGTTTTATTTTATTTAGGCATATAGTTGCTGAAACTCACCCTACAGTTACAGATATGCTTGATCCACCTTCCTGACTGATTCGGCTTTATTCGGCATACATCTGCCACAGCAAGTAGTTTTTTTGTTTTGTTTTAGAGGGTGGGGGTACAATTTGGGGTAGTATTATACTAATTACAAATAATAATAATAATAATAATAATAATAATAATAATAATAATCAGGTAAATAAAATTGAAATTTAGGAAGAAATTTTGAAGAAATTGCTCAAATTCAATGTAAAGATATGAAATGGAGTGTTTATTTTAACTATTTGTATAAACGAGTGAAATAAATTGAATTGGGTACATATTATACATTTTAGAGTGGAGGACCTTAGATGATATTACTTATTGCTTCAAATTCAATTTTCTTCACTACAGGGACGGGTGGGTGCGTCATGAATTAGACGAAACTAGAAACTTGTTCTCGTTAAGGGTATGAGGAAGAAAGTTAACATTACCGTAATATTCAATACTCTTTAGTGGATATGCTACACAAGCAAAAGCAAACACAGTATGGTCAGAGGTCAATCTAATACAAAAATTCAAAACAAAAACCATGACGAGGGTTTGAAAATGTAATCATCACAACCTGTCTAGATTATTGATTTGATGAAACTCTTGTCGCTTTGCTTTACCTTGAACAATCTCAATGTTTAGGTCACCTTGGCAGAATACCACGTGTTTAGTGTTATCACCTTGATTATATTCATAGCACACGCATCTCGTAAGAATTTGTACATGTACGAATCAGGAACTAACCATCTTGTAGGTTTATAGAATACATGCACACCATACTGGTGCAAAATAGTTTTGTATATCGTAATTCGTATTACTGATTCTTACAAAACCTGCATTTATTTAGCTTCCATCCAAATGACTTACAATGTATAGCTGTTGTTAATTGTACCTAATGTAGTTACATACAAACATATATGCCATAGAACTGCTGTGTTGCCCATGTGTGTCCAAATATATTACTCTACGTATTGTACCATGGTTTATTTGTCGAGTATTTGAAACATATATTCTTGTGACTCGAGTGCAAATTTAATGTGAGATATTGATTTCCGATAGAATAGGCTGCGTCTAGAAATGAATGACGAAGGAAAAACACCCCCACATTTCATCGTTTTGTGTTTCAGTCTTGTGAAACAAAAGTACAACAGACAAAAGTTGGTTATATATTTGTTCATTTGCTATGTCTTTGTTTTCAATTTTTTTTTACAATCGGCTTAACGATACACACAACCCGTGATACAAACACCACACCCCTATCACCTGCAGAAGCAAAGAAGACAAGCCCACCTTATTGCTGGAACGTCATTTGGTTTTTAAAAAAATAAAAGTTTCCTACGAAAAATGCAAATTTATAAGTTCAATAACGCCAAACAAAAGCTTCTGACTGACCGAGAGTTTCTCTAATTGGGGTAGGGTTTTTTTTTGTTGCTACTTTATCAGTCATTAAATTTTTTTCAAAGACTTGAATTTATAGTGAAATTTCAAATAAGGATATATTCTTGGATTATACAATTATGATACCAGATTTTTTTTGGGCACATCACTACTACACGGGTCATCAGATACATCAACACTTCCATAGATGGATTTAATTTGGATTTTTATTAAGAACTTTGATCATTAGGACTTGAGTCTTTAATTCTAGGATTATTTGGAACTTAATTTTAAATACCGTAATTTTCAATACCGTTAAGTTCTTTTTTCATATTTTCACTTTGTATTCTAGTGAAATTAGTTATTTATTGAATTTAACAGAACTTGTTTCTTCTCACTCTTTTCTATTACTTACTGTAAGACCAAAGAGTCGTAATAATGCGCTTTGACGACTTTGAGCTGAGCTATTCAATTCCGTGGGACCTGAATAAACAAAAATGCATTAGGCATTCCACCTGTTTATCGGACGAAATTGCATGACGCAAATGAATCTAGTCCATATGATAGTCATTAAATTGAAAGCAAAACATAATTAATGCAAAACAACAATTTATCTGTAAGGCAGATAGTCATTTAGCTTTTTCTGCATACGATCCCACATTCAGCCCACCGACAATGATATTGTGGAATGGGTTTCATGCAGGTCTCATTTTTTCAATAAATGAGTGTTTTCATGGCATCGGTAAATCCTAAGAAAATCAGTAATGAGAGTTAGATCTTACAATTTCCGAAGAACCGGTCCAGTGAAAAGAACCTTGATAAGTACCTCCTGAAAAAACATAATGCGGTAAAACGGCATACCGCTAATGTTGAGCACTTCCAACTTCTCTCTCGAAGAAGCTGAAATAAGTATGTACATTGACAGTACTGCTCTCTCTCTCTCTCTCTCTCTCTCTCTCTCTCTCTCTCTCTCTCTCTCTCTCTCTCTGCATACAACAATGCTGACAAAATAAGCTCATTTCTGCTGTCTGAACTACTATTGTCTATGATAAATTGAATGCCAACAAAATAAGTCTCCACATTATTGGAAAAACTAGTTCTGTGCTCCTATGTCCCCACCCCTCCAAACAAAAATGTAAAAAAAGACGAACAACAAAACAACAGGCAAAACTTTTTGAAAAACTAACTTATCTTTTAAATCTTACCGAATAACAGTTTCGAGAGTAGAGAACTGAGCAGCCTGTTTACGTATTATTTCAAGCCAAAAATCGACTTTATTATAGCAAAATACGGAAAGTAATTTGTAGATTTGAATTATTGGGATTCTGATATTCTTTCAATGAAATCCATTGTTAGAAAATCTTGTATAATACTCGCATTCTCTTACATATAATATGTTTTTATAATATTTTGGTGTCTTCTGCTAAAACTTAGATAGATTTCGAAAATACTTTTTCACGCAGGGGTCTAACTACCTAGCGAATCCAACAACCTCTACGTGAGCCTGGCTTTGGCAGTCCATATTTACCTTATTTCCCCTGTTTCCATTGACCTCAAGATAACCAGTTGCTATCAACTGAAAGGTTCTTTAACACGCAAACACTACCAATATTTTCCTCCAATCTCCTAATGACCACACATTAAGAAACTCAAATAATCACATGCTTACATTGTTTGTATCTTTTCATGTTTGTATGAATTTTAAAACCGAATATTAGTATTTCACACGATATGATAAAAAAGACGATTGTCACAGAATTAGGCGAAAATTTGAACTGATTTTTGTTGTTCTTGAATTGCAAACGAAACTCACCATTTTCTTGATTTCGTCGTACACGCATTACCTGGGGTGATTAAGTGGCGTGTAACGATTTGCATGTGCCAATTTGTAATTTACATGAAATCCGAAATACTCGTTGTACGTGGTGCACGTCAAGCTCGATGTGATTTATGTTCACCTATAGAGAGTATATAAGGCTAAGGATTTCTCATTATTATTTACGGGAACCCAAATATCTAATCGAAGGATAGATTACCTCGTCTTGCAAATCTCCAGCCAAAGGGGTGAGTGTTAAATTTACATTTCGTTTTATTGTGAATTTTATTCAGATTATCATTTCGTATAATGATGCCTTTATTGCAATGAACGTGGAATATTTGGAATTACTAGTCACTTTTAGACTTTAAATGAAATATCGTAATCTACAGCTTAGATTATTTTTGAGACAACTATTATTAGTCTGGTTTTGTTTATTATAGCTGATTCAGTCTGATTCCAGCTGATTCCGTCGTTGATACCGTAGAAGTACATCACTGATAGCGCATCTAATAACATCGTTGATACCGTCTCTGATACCGTAGCTGCTAACATAGTTGTTACATTGTTTCTGGTACCGTAGCTGCTAATAACATCGTTGATACCGTAGCTGCTAATAACATCGTTGATACCGTAGCTGCTAATAACATCGTTGATACCGTAGCTGTTAAACACATCTGATACCATCTTTTGATAAACGTCTTTGATATCGTTTGATTTGTTGTGGGACATCTATTGTTTGTTCTGGAACATCTCTGTATAAATATCTGAATGTGCTTGTGCCGTTAATTTGTGCAAACGGAATTGAAGTATCTGTCTGTGTGTCGAACTGTCTGTTCGTCAATATCTGTGTAACGTGTAAATATCCGGAAAGCTAGAAGTCCGAGTGTCGGAGCTGTCTTAGAGTTGTAAAACGTCCGGGTAGACATCTAGGGGAGTGAGGAACCGTTGGTTCGGGTAGATGTTGTATGCTGTCTGAACGTATAACTGTGGTGGATCCGTGTAGGGAAACGTCCGATAATAGTATTGGTCAACCCTCGGTTCTCGGGGAAACTGGGAGACGATTCAACTGTTGCTGAATCGTGCGGTTATACAGGGGAGACACATAGGTGTATTGAAATTGTAATATAATTTAATACATTGTTGTATTTGCATGCTTATGTCAGATCGCAATAATATTTCAAGTGATCACATAGATATCAATAAAAGCTAGCAACTTGATTGAATACAAGTATATGATCGTGCTAGTTATCGCAATCCATCGTGCGATAGATAGTTTGTCGTTTGTGTTTATTTTTTTTCGTAAATCATACTTGCATTTATTTAACTTTCGAAAAGGATTCTTGGATCTGTGTATAATCCAAGAGATCCCTTTACATCTGTGATTCCTTTTGTATTGTTATTTAATTTGTTCATGTATTGTGAATGGTTGTGAGTATAATTGTGGGTTGAGTGCATGAGTTATTGTGTTGTTACATCTGTATTTTTTCATTTATAATTTATTACATAAATTTATATTTTCTTTCACAAATTGTGTTTGTATTGTTCATTTGATCCACCCTCCTCTCGGTAACAATTCTGTTACAATGGTGTCAGAAGAGGGATCGTTGGATTAAGTGAACTGTCGATCATTTTTGTGAAGGTATACATTTAATGTTTATATTCGAGCGTGACCTTCTGTTAAGATAATACTCTAGTTGGAGTTTATTTTTGTTTAGTTTACCTAGGTCCGTGTGTCCAGTATAAACGTGTTTAAAACATTGGTTTGGTTACCTATCTATATTCGTATTACATTGTCATGTCATCCCTTAAGGACTTGGTTGCCTTAGGCAAAGAATTTGGATATGAAGGTGAAAGCTTAAGGAAATTTATCCAAGAAGAACAAGCCCGGGAAAGGGACGAAAGGGTAAGAGCAAGGGAATTAGAAAGGGAAGCCGAAGAAAGGAAAAGGGAATTACATAGGGAATTAGAAAAGGAAAAGGGGGAGGCCGAAGAAAGGAAACGGGAATTAGAAAGGGAATCCGAAGATAGGAAATGGGCCTTTGAGAGGGAAAAGATAAAATTTGAGAAGGAAAAGATAGGATTAGAGAAGGAAAAGATAGAATTAGAGAAGCAGGCCGAAAAGGATAGGATAGGATGGGAAATGGAAGCGGAGCAAAAGCGAATAGAGTTAGATAAACTAGCTAAAGTAGAAATGTTAGAGTTAGAAGAAAGAGCAAAACAACGGGATCATGAGCGTAAGGTAGAATTAGCGACATCTGGAAGAGAACACGATTCTGCCACTAACAAATTAAGGGGCCCCAAATTACCTCCCTTTGACGATGAAAAAGATAACATAGATAGTTATCTTCATCGGTTTGAGCGGTATGCCGAAAACCAGAAGTGGAGTCAAAATGACTGGGCGCTGCATCTGAGTGCTTTATTAAAAGGTAAAGCACTGGATGTATACTCGCGACTTCCTAGGGACGATGTGTTTAAGTACGACGTCCTAAAGGAAGCACTTCTCAAAAGGTACGAGCTCACTGAACAAGGTTTTCGAAAAAAGTTCAGGTATAGCAAGCCCGATAAGGGAGAAACCTTTGGTCAGTTCACCGTCAGAATTGCGAACTATTTTGAGCGGTGGATTGAATGCGGCAAAGCGGTGAAGACGTTTGAAGGGTTGACTGATTTCTTGCTCAGAGATCAATTATTTAATACAGTTGGGCGAGAGTTAGATCAATTTCTGAAGGAGAAAGTCTTCACAAACGTAAAAGATATGGCTAAGCAAGCCGATTTATTTGCCGAAGCTCATGGGGGAACCCAGAACGTGGTTTTGAAAGATTTTAAGTCTGGAAACCAGTCTGTAAGACCTATGCCTAGGGAGCCTGTAAAATCAGCTGAGGTAAAAAGGTCAGTTGGGAATCCAGTTTTTCAGCGTGTGCGGTGTTTCTTGTGTAATGCATTGGGTCATGTTCAAAAAGACTGTCCTAAAAGAAAGGCACTTATACATAAGGTAGCAGTGGCTATACAAAGTAAAGGTATAACTGATAACATCGTACAGGTAGAACCTTGTATTCATTCGCTTGGCACGTGTTTGTTTCCTGAAGCGCGTGTACCAACCGCGAGAGGGTTTGTCAACGGTCGAGAAGTCGTGGTATTGCGTGACACTGGTTGTACGGGCGTAGTGATCAAACGTAGTCTCGTGCAGGATAACCAAATGCTCGGGTGGGAATCCCCATGTATGTTACTTGATCAGACGATGGGTCGCATTCCCGTAGCAAGGATCACAGTAAAAACACCTTTCTTAACGGGAACTGTTGATGCCCTTTGTATGGACAATCCTATTTACGATCTGACGATCGGTAATGTTGAAGGTTCCCGTCTTCCAACCATGGCCGATTTTAAAATACCTTTGGCCCAGGCAGTCGAAACGCGAGCGCAAACACGGCGAGAGAAAACCGCGTTTCATAAATTAATAGTCCCTGAATCGATCTCCGGAATTTCCCGCGATGATTTCAAACAAGAGCAAGAACGTGATGAATCCATCAGAACAATTGTTGAGAAAATCACGTCCGGCGCGATTAAACATTGCAAGCGTGGGGGTAGCTCTAGATTCGTACGCAAGAACGGATTAATTCATAGGGAGTTTAGCGCTCGGGAGGGTAAGAAGTATTGGCAAGTGGTCGTACCCCAGAGATATAGATCTCAAGTACTTAGGGTGGCGCATGAGTCAAGCATGGCAGGACACCTAGGTAAGGCTAAGACCACTAGCAGGGTAGTCGCTGAATTCTACTGGCCAGGTGTTAATGGCGATGTCACACGGTTCTGTAGGTCGTGCGACGTATGTCAGAAAACCGTCTGTAAGGGAAGGGTCACAAGGGTGCCCTTGGGACAGATGCCATTAATAGATACACCGTTTAAAAGAGTGGCAGTAGATATTGTAGGACCAATACACCCGGTTACCGAAAGAAAGAATCGGTATATACTTACTCTGGTTGACTACGCAACCAGATACCCTGAAGCCGTAGCGTTACCAACTATTGAAACGGAAAGGGTAGCTGAAGCATTAGTTGATATCTTCAGTAGGGTAGGGGTGCCAGAGGAAATCCTCACTGATTGTGGTGCCCAATTCACCTCTGACCTCATGGGTGAAATAAGTAGACTGTTATCCATCAAACAGCTAAACACTACCCCATACCATCCGATGTGCAATGGACTGGTAGAGAAGTTTAATGGTACCCTGAAAAGCATGCTGCGAAAGATGTGCGCGGAACGTCCGCAAGACTGGGACCGTTATTTAAACGCTGTTCTGTTCGCGTACCGTGAAGTACCGCAGGAAAGTTTAGGGTTTTCACCCTTCGAACTGTTGTACGGTAGGACAGTTCGAGGCCCGATGCGGATACTACGCGAACTATGGACTGGTGATGTCGCGAACGAGGAAATAAAAACGACTTACCAGTACGTGTTAGATCTAAGAAATAAACTTGAGAGTACATGCCAGATGGCACGTGACGAATTGATTAAATCCGGGCGCAGATATGCCAAGTATTACAACCGCAGAGCGCGTAATAGGAAATTTCTTGTGGGAGATCAGGTGCTATTGCTTCTTCCAACGAGTTCGAATAAGTTATTAGTCCAGTGGAAAGGTCCATATGAAGTTAAAGAAGTAAAAGGTGACATGGACTATAAAATTGACATGGACGGTAATGTAAAAACATTCCATGCGAACATGCTCAAGTTATACATCAAGAGACAGAGCGACAATGTCAATAAGGGGAGTTGAAAATATAGGCGCAGACTACTTGAGTAGGGCATGATGGGAAATTTGTATGAATTTGCCCAGTAATAAAATCCAGTTTGTAGTATAACCAGTGTAAATGTTGTAAGATATCATCAGTAGTTATTTTTCTTCTATTCTGTGTTAGTTTTAAAAATGTGTACATTTTTATTCTTAGTGGGGAGGTATTGTCACAGAATTAGGCGAAAATTTGAACTGATTTTTGTTGTTCTTGAATTGCAAACGAAACTCACCATTTTCTTGATTTCGTCGTACACGCATTACCTGGGGTGATTAAGTGGCGTGTAACGATTTGCATGTGCCAATTTGTAATTTACATGAAATCCGAAATACTCGTTGTACGTGGTGCACGTCAAGCTCGATGTGATTTATGTTCACCTATAGAGAGTATATAAGGCTAAGGATTTCTCATTATTATTTACGGGAACCCAAATATCTAATCGAAGGATAGATTACCTCGTCTTGCAAATCTCCAGCCAAAGGGGTGAGTGTTAAATTTACATTTCGTTTTATTGTGAATTTTATTCAGATTATCATTTCGTATAATGATGCCTTTATTGCAATGAACGTGGAATATTTGGAATTACTAGTCACTTTTAGACTTTAAATGAAATATCGTAATCTACAGCTTAGATTATTTTTGAGACAACTATTATTAGTCTGGTTTTGTTTATTATAGCTGATTCAGTCTGATTCCAGCTGATTCCGTCGTTGATACCGTAGAAGTACATCACTGATAGCGCATCTAATAACATCGTTGATACCGTCTCTGATACCGTAGCTGCTAACATAGTTGTTACATTGTTTCTGGTACCGTAGCTGCTAATAACATCGTTGATACCGTAGCTGCTAATAACATCGTTGATACCGTAGCTGCTAATAACATCGTTGATACCGTAGCTGTTAAACACATCTGATACCATCTTTTGATAAACGTCTTTGATATCGTTTGATTTGTTGTGGGACATCTATTGTTTGTTCTGGAACATCTCTGTATAAATATCTGAATGTGCTTGTGCCGTTAATTTGTGCAAACGGAATTGAAGTATCTGTCTGTGTGTCGAACTGTCTGTTCGTCAATATCTGTGTAACGTGTAAATATCCGGAAAGCTAGAAGTCCGAGTGTCGGAGCTGTCTTAGAGTTGTAAAACGTCCGGGTAGACATCTAGGGGAGTGAGGAACCGTTGGTTCGGGTAGATGTTGTATGCTGTCTGAACGTATAACTGTGGTGGATCCGTGTAGGGAAACGTCCGATAATAGTATTGGTCAACCCTCGGTTCTCGGGGAAACTGGGAGACGATTCAACTGTTGCTGAATCGTGCGGTTATACAGGGGAGACACATAGGTGTATTGAAATTGTAATATAATTTAATACATTGTTGTATTTGCATGCTTATGTCAGATCGCAATAATATTTCAAGTGATCACATAGATATCAATAAAAGCTAGCAACTTGATTGAATACAAGTATATGATCGTGCTAGTTATCGCAATCCATCGTGCGATAGATAGTTTGTCGTTTGTGTTTATTTTTTTTCGTAAATCATACTTGCATTTATTTAACTTTCGAAAAGGATTCTTGGATCTGTGTATAATCCAAGAGATCCCTTTACATCTGTGATTCCTTTTGTATTGTTATTTAATTTGTTCATGTATTGTGAATGGTTGTGAGTATAATTGTGGGTTGAGTGCATGAGTTATTGTGTTGTTACATCTGTATTTTTTCATTTATAATTTATTACATAAATTTATATTTTCTTTCACAAATTGTGTTTGTATTGTTCATTTGATCCACCCTCCTCTCGGTAACAATTCTGTTACAACGATCCAACCACCTTATACAGATAATTATTCCCATCTTAAATGACTAAACAAGTATACTAAAAAATATCCAGATAATTCATGATGTTAAGAAATTAGGGAGAGTCCATTTTACGAAACTAATTAATTATGTTTCCTGATTGCTGTACATTATCACGTCTGCTCATAGACATTCGGTAATTACTAGATTTGAGAAATATCTTTTCAATGCCGACACCCCATAATCAGCAAATAATAAACTAAAATCCAACAAAGCTATAGACGTATTCGTAAATACAAATATCATTTGCCCTACGTTTGTTACAACAGAAAATCGCAGTATGTGCCTACATTATAACTCTTCTTATCGTACTCAGACCGTTAATACGCTATGTCAGATAAATGTTCTAAGTATTTATCAGCCGATTATCTACAACAGATGTTGCTTAATTTGTAAGGTCGAATTTGGCATGACAAATTTTAAAGTCAATATTCATTTAATATTTACCGCGAATTTTATCATATAAATAAATTATCAATACAGTTAACCGCTCCCCTACTCATCAAATAGCGTGTATTTGATTGGAGTGAGAAAAAGTTAGAAGCAGAATGTTTTAAAGACTGTTCATATAAATCTGGTTGCATATCCTTACAACCCTCTTTATTGTAAGAATCTCAGAACGGATTTTCTACAACATATGAAGTTTAAGACCGTGTATTGTTTGAAACATATACAAGTCGTGCATTGCATGGTACAATCAAAAGTTGTGCATTGTTTTATACATGAAAGGGTCTTGCATTACTCGATACATATAAATGTTGTGCGATTCTTGATACATGTACAATCCGTGCATTGCTTGTTACACACAAAATTCGTGCATTGCTTGATACATACAAAAGTCGTGCATTGCTTCATACATACAAAAGTCGTGCATTACTTGATAAATACAGAAGTCGTCTGTTTGTTTGTTTTTATGGTTTAACGCCATTTTTTCAGCACAAGGCTATACATGGCGGCCAGTATTAATGGTGGAGGAAGAACCCGGAAAACTCCGGAAAGAACCACCGACCCACGAGAAGCTACTGGCAAGCTTTCTCACATACCTACATTGGCCGAATCCGATACTCGAACCCACGCAGACAGTACATAAGCTGTGCATTGCTTGATACATATAAATGTTGTGCGATTCTTGATACATATACAATCCGTGCAATGCTTGTTAAACACAAAATTCGTGCATTGCTTGATACATACAAATGTCGTGCATTGCTTCATACGTACAGAAGTAGTGCATTGTTTGATACATACAGAAGTCGTGCATTGCTTCATACATACACAATTCGTGCATTGCTTGATACATATAAAAGTCGTGCATTGCTTGATACGTACAAAAGTCGTGCATTGCTTAATACATACAAATGTCATGCATTGCTTGAAGTATACAAAAGTCGTTACTAATTTAATTTTAGTGGAATCTGTTCTGAAAAAGTAATATGAAAACAAATAAATTAATCAAACATCGGTGTTGGGTAGGGATATCTTAGCCGTGGGCAGGAACGAAGAACTTTGGAGTTCCTGCCCAGAAATTCTGATATTTCTGTATGACACACCAACAAATATTAGATAAAGAGAGATCAGATGGTGGATCATCAGTATGAGTTTAACTGAAGAAAGACTTAGCATTTTCTGAATGCTCGTTTTACTTCATATAAGTTACGTTAATGAAAAAAGAGGGGCCCCGAGTGGCCGAGTGGTCTAAAACGCTCTCCGTTACGGATCATTGCCATCTCACCTCTCTGCCTGGGTTCGAGTCTAACATTCAGCTAATGTAGTTATTTGAGAAAGCTTGCCAGTAGCTTCTCGTGGGTCGGTCGTTCTTTCCGGTTTGTTTTCCCGGGTTCTTACTCCACCAATAATACTGGCCGCCATATATAGCCTATCGTGTGCTGAAAAATGGCGTTAAACCCTACAACACCAACAACAATGAAATAAGATTGCAAGACCTTTATTTGTAAAGAAGATTGAAAATTTATAAACCTGAAAATAATCATCTTTTCCGAAATTAATAAAGCTAGACATATTGCCGATGTGTGTGTGATATAATGTCGTTGAGCACATTGTGCTTATTGTGTGTTAAACCATGTTTCATTATCTGATGTAATGTTTATGAGTTGGAATAAATCTATTTTGATATTGTCGTTTTATTGAAAACAAGAGAAGGGATCTTGGAGATTTATTATGATGAATCATTTTTATAACCAAGAACATAATTTGATGATCGTTATGAAAATTTACTATTTTTTCATCGTTCTTTGCGGTAATGGAGTATATACATAACCTTTAATATTTAGAGATTTACGTTTTATACGCAGACATACGCAAATATTTCTCGATCGATGTGGAAACATCGTATTGTCACACTAAGTTTCGCTACAAGTGTCACGCCAATGTGCTTTCAATTCACAATCGAAATATTTCCGTATATCAGCTAAAACACAGTTTTAAATGAAAAATATGTCGATCTGCATGGACAAATATTATGGGATAGCGAATGTTTACCATTTAGCTTGTACATATCATACTTTAAACTGTGTGGGTTTGTTTGAGAAAAGAGTGACTACATTATCAAAATGGAAGAGTTTTTAACACTATTTAATGCGCGGATTGAAACTGCTGGGTGGAGTAATGTTGACGCATCACAGAGCGGTTACATCTGTGCCTTTGGAGCTTAACATTTTTAAACAAGTGAATTTAATGTTTTTGGGTTTACTTCTAATGATTTTCATTATTAATTTGGTTAATTTCTACTTTAAAAAATAAATTTTTGTTTGGTCACGGCAAGCTCGTATTCTATTTCGGTATCAGATGATGCATACAATGTTTGATTGTCACCTAATTTCAGATTGCAATCAACGCAAACCAGTGCTCGATTTATACTTCGTTTTCAAATACAACTGTGTTGCAAGTTACAATTTCTACTATAAGGATGTGTACCTTTATTTAATGTGTTAATATAATCAATCACGATTTTATTTCTTAAGGATGTGTACCTTTATTTAATGTGTTAATATAATCAATCACGATTTTATTTCTTAAGGATGTACCTTTATTCGAAGAGTATTACGAGTGTATAATATTGTACGGGCGAAACAGGGAACTAAAATCCAGTCAATCACAATTTCCATGAATCCTCTAGAGAACTAATTATAAAAAGTTTTCCTTGAAATCAGCTTTTTACTGTTTGGAGTTATGCAGTTCTTGATGTCACCTCATTGATTGTGTATAAATGTATTGTATAAATAAATGTACAACAGAGAGTATATAGATTTGGCATTTTAAGATCTGTGTAACAAGATAACCGGGTGGGATTTCCAGATTCACCTCAGAACACTTTGATAACTTTGAACGCTCAGGTCACTTTGGTCACTCTTGACACCCTAGACGCTCCAAACCCTCTGGACGCTTCGTATATTCTGGGCGACACTACACAGCTCTACACAACACAGCTATACACAGCTGAAAACATATTCAACACCTTGTATTATACATGACACGGGCATTAAACAGTAATGACGTTATACACGGCAATGATTACAAAACAACGAGTTCAGAAGCAAACCTTAAAGTTTGATAAGAGTCCTACTGTACTAAACAATACTTAAAAATGTAGCCTTATATACATTACTAATATAAATCCCTTGCCATGTATTATATGCATTACACTGCGTAAACCAAAGCTAGCACTGTTACGTGCTTAGGCTCGAATAAGCAGCAACACAGAAAGAGTGAAAACTAACAAGCTTGTATAACTTTAATAATGAATTTATTAAGTACAATTATTTAAATAAAACAATTGAACTTACAGTTTTAGAGAATCAAATCCAACAAATATAGAATTCACAAAATAATCCACTAATAGAATTGCAAGTCCTGATAAATAAATGTTCTAATAGTTCCAGGTTCGAATCTTGACGAGGTAATAATCCAAAATGGCTGACAATGTCACGTGATGCAGTTCTTGTTTTTAAATCATCCAGATGAAATTATGAAACATATGTCCTTTTCCAGATAAATAGAATAATTCTTCTTTTCCAACGAATTGACACAGTCCAGAACAAGATATTAAACTCAAACAGAAAATACACAACTTCTTTAAAATAAGCCCAAATTATATTCTACTCAAGTAAGCTTCTAAAACACAGCTATATATATTGTAATTCCCTCGTAAACAAGAGGAATCATGTGAGTCTGGAAGGTCATGGAAAAGAAGCTACCTTCTCCAGGTCACGTAATAATGAAATATTCTAGAAGGAAATCATTCACTTCCCACCCTCAATAAAAGTGTTGTCCTTGAAATTGACCAACAGATTTAGAGGCTTGTTGACAATGTCTAAAGCAAGGTCAGGATTTAGGTCAAACAAGCCAAGGTCAAAACTTGTTTACAATTAGAGAATCTAAGTCAGCCTGAACATTCTAGAAAAAATCTCCCAATCAATTCATTTTAAAGGCAAAATAACAAATTTGGATTTAACATTTAAAAAAAATAAATAAATTAAATCCAATAGCCGTAACAGCACAAATACAAAAATAAACTCACTGTTTTGAAATACAACACAATATACATTAATCACCCTCGGGTATCTTTGTACACCGAAAACGAAACTCGAGTACATGTATTTAATAAATAAAAAGGGTTTATACAATTCCGTGGCAAGAGAGAGAGAGAGAGAGAGAGAGAGAGAGAGAGAGAGAGAGAGAGAGAGAGAGAGAGAATACTCAGGAAATAGAGGCTACTTCAAAACATAAAGGCAAATATGGTTTCTAAATGCGGACAATTTATTTCCATACGTGATATTGCCACTGTGACAATATCATTTTCTCCCTTTGAACTATGATATACACCTTTTTTTCTCCGTTAATTTTACATTTTCAGAATCGTGCAGTAGTATACGATATGACAAGCACATGTACGTAAAAATGGTATAGCGTATTATGAGCTATTTTGTAAATAAACCATGTGTACTCATGTAGAAGACACTCTAGGTTTTAAGTTATTATATTTGTTTTCGGATGAACTAAAGTAGCTGCTTCATCTACTGGAAATTAGAGATAATAAAGTGAACAATGTGGACGAGTTTACAAGCAAATGAATGAACGTGATATTCGCAATGTCCACATCAAACGTGAGAGAGGCAGTATTGAAATTACATTTCTTATCACATAAACAGTCATTTAGGAGAAATATTCGTAGTTTTGTTAATGGAATGATAAAGTAAGACGTCAGAGCCAGTTAGCCAAGATGACGAAAACTTATTAATTCCACTGACTGAATGGACTGTCACACACGAGCTGTTTGGCAATTTTCCACGTTAACTATCTTGATACATTTTTTAGGATAGCGATATACACCATACAGGTCATACAGGTCATACAGGTCATAACATAGTTTGGGTCTCTACAAAAGAGCATTTAAGTGACCAGACATATATATGTATTCTTTACCTGGTCATATATACGAATGGCAAAACTATACTTAATATCTGTGCATCTTGAATTTCATAAACATGTACGTTCCTATTTCTGCAAATCCGAATTACACGAGTTGTCATGAGTTCTAAAATTTGATTACACATTTCGAAATTGTGCTGTAATTTCGACTCTATTTCCAACTGAAATCAAAATTTTCCTTACTGTACTTAAAATTAAATAAACTTGATATTCCATAGCGTATCTTTGATACATACAATTAAATAATTGTATTTTTCTCGCAATATGATTCCAAACATTCAATGGCAGAAGAGACGCACACATACAGCCGAGTCATGACGCGGCTCTTCCTGGTCAAATCACAGACAGGTGTACTTTGTGTAGAATTGACACAGCTAATAAATCCAGTCCTGAATCAGCGGAATTTAGTAGAATTGATTCAAAAAGACAAATATCTATTCATTCCATCATCATTATCATTGGCGCCTTAGTCTCGGGAGACTATGCGGATAGCGCCCTTGGGGTGTCGTCTGTCTCTGGGTTGTTGACATCGTCTGTTGTGGCTGTGGAGACCTATGCGCGAATGGCAGTCCCTCTTGCAATTTGTGCAGACATGTTGGGAAGCCCGAGTTGCTGTGGTTGCTGTCACGTGGCTCTTTCTGACACGTTTCTCTGCTGCCAACTGGCCTCTCCTCGTATCAGCGACTGATATGCCTTTACTTACTATCAGTCTCCAGGTGCCTCGGTCCTCGGCCAGCACTTCCCAGCCATCAGGTGCAATGTCACATGCCTTTAGGTCCCTCTTGCACGCATCCTTGAAACGGAGTGAGGGGCGGCCGACTCTTGTTGTGCCAGTGACCAGCTGTCCATATAGGATGTCCTTTGGCAGCCTCTCATCTTCCATGCGTCGGACCTGTTCCAGCCATCGAAGGCGACGTTTGCTCAGCAGGGAGAACATGCTGTGGGTGTGTGCACGCTGCAGGATTTCACTGTTTGGTCTTGCTAGCTGATTTTCAAGATGCGTTTAAGGCACCGTATATGGAAGGAGTTGAGCCGGCACTCTTGCCTCATCTAGGTACTCCAGGTCTCACTTCCATATAGAAGGGTGCTGAGAATGCAGGCTTGGTAAACTTTGACTTTGGTTTGCACTGTCAGCGCGTTGTTTTCCCACACCCTCTTGGTCAGTCGTGACATGATGGTGTTTGCCTTTCCAAGCCTTCTGTCCAGCTCCTTATCGAGCGAGACAGTGTTGCTGATGGTTGACCCCAGGTAGGTAAAGTTGTTGACTCCTTCCAGGGTGACACCGTTGATTTTGATTTTAGGGGCAATGGTGGTATCTTGCACGCTGACCTTTGTTTTTTCCAGGCTGGTGGTGAATCCAAACTGCATGCAGGCATCAGCAAAACGGTCTCCCAGTCTCTGAAGGGCTTCCTCGGTGTGTGCCACAAGAGCCGCGTCATCTGCAAAAAGCATCTCCCTGATGAGCACAGCCCTCACTTTCATCTTTGAGCGCAGTCGTGCCAGGTTGAACAGCCTCCCATCAGTGGAGGAGTCAAAGGCGTAGGACAGAAGCAAGGAGAAGAAGATCCCGAATAGGGTTGGTGCCAGAACGCAGCCCTGCTTCACACCGCTGTTAACTGGGAAGGAGGTTGAGGAAGTTCCATCATACAGGACTGTTCCCTTCATATCTGCATGGAAAGAGATTATCATGTTGCGGAGTTTTGAAGGGCAACCGATCTTACTGAGAACTTAAAAAAGGCCCTTCCTGCTGACGAAGTCAAAGGCCTTGGTGAGGTCGATGAACATCATGTAGAGTGGTTGACCTTGCTCTCTGCTCTTCTCTTGGAGTTGTCGTAAAGAGAAGATCATGTCTGTTGTCGACCTGCCTGCTCTGAAGCCGCACTTGGATTCTGGGTACACACGGTCTGCCAGCAACTGCAGCCTGTTTAGTATGATGCGGGCATACACTTTACCAACGATGCTCAGAAGCGAGATCCCTCTGTAATTATTTCAGTCACTGCGGTCGCCATTGTTTTTGTAAAGGGTCACAATTGTGGCATCACGCATGTCTTGGTGGACTGCTCCTTCCTCCCAGCAGAGGCAAAGTATTTCTTGCAGTGGTTGGAGCAGTGTTGATCTCCCACATTTGATAGCTTCGGGCGGGATGCTGTCACTACCTGGTGCTTTGTCGTTTGGGAGGGAGTCAGTTGCTTTGCTAAGCTCTTCTAAGGTTGGCACTTCGTCAAGCTCCTCCATAATGGGAAGATTCTTTATGCTGCTGAGGGCTGCTTCAGTGACTAACGTTTCACGGGAGTATAGCTCTGAGTAGTACTCCACCCATCTGTTGCCCACGGTCTGTGATCTTCTCTCCCATCATAGATTTCAGGGGAGCGACCCCTTTCACTGTAGGGCCTAGATCCTTCTTGATGCCATTGTACATATCTTTTATGTTTCCAGTCTCGGCACTGCGCTGGATTCCTTCACACAGCTGTTGCCAGTACTCGTTCGCGCACTGTCTAGCGATGCGTTGGGTGTTGCTTCGAGCAATTTTAAGGGCAGCATGCGTCTGTTCATTGGGGCATTTTTTGTAAGCTATAAAGGCTTTTCGTTTCTCCTCGATTAGTGGTTCCATCCTTGTTAGGTGTACGTTGAACCAGTCCTGACTGGGTCGTTCCTTTTTGCCAAACGTGGACATGGCTGTTTTGTAGATGGCACCCTTCATGGCGTTCCACTTGGCTGTGGCGTTGTGCTCTGGCAGGTCCTGGAGAGCCTTTTCCAGGGCGGACACATACTCCTGTACCTTGGAAGGGACCGACAACTGTGCGGTGTTTATGCGTGGGTATCCTTTTGGATTTGAACGGTGTAGTGTCTTTGGCTGTAGTCTCACCCTGCTGCTCACGAAGGCATGGTCGGAGTCGCAGTCTGCACTGTGGTAGGTTCTGGTGGAGAGGACGCTGTTAAGGGCAGAGAGCCTGGTGATGACCAAGTCAAGTTGGTGCCAGTGATGGGACCTGGGGTGTTTCCATGACACTTTGTGTTGTGGCTTACCCTTGAAAAAAGTGTTTGTTATGCACAGGCCATGGTAGGTGCACAGCTCCTGCAATCTCTGACCGTTTTCGTTGGTCTTTCCAGTACCATGATATCCGAGGCAGGTAGGCCATGATTCGTGATCCTCACCTATTCTGGCATTGAAGTCGCCGAGGAGAAAAAGTGATTCGTGTTTGGGGCATCCTTTAATCTGTTCATCCAGCTGCCCATAGAACTGATCCTTGGTGTCTTCTGAAGACGAGAGGGTTGGGGCGTAGACACTAAAGATGTTGACAGGACCTGCAGCAGTGGTGAGGCGGATGGACAGGAGACGCTCAGTGCCCCCTGTGGGAGGTTCAACCAAGCCCAGAAGATTGTTTTTGATGGCGACGCCCACTCGGTGCTGACGGGGCTCCTCAGGTTCGCGACGCTTCCAGAAGAAAGTGTAATTTTCCTCTCTGAGGGAGCCATTAGAGGCCAGTCTAGTTTCCTGGAGGGCAGCAATGCTGATATTTAGCTTGGTGAGTTCTCTATCGATGATGGCCGTTTTCCTGGTGTCATCCACTTCTCTGAGGTCATCGGAGATGCCTGTACACATAGTGCACACATTCTAGCTTGCAAATCGAAGAGCTGGAGTCTTCTTTATTCGTTTCTTTTTCTTTATGTCTGGTGTGGAATTTTCGTCTGCTTGTCATGTTAAGCAACACACTGAGCTCCAGACACCCGCTGGAGCAGGCAGACGATAGCGGGTCAACACCTTATTGACCGGGGGTTGCCCGGCTTGAGGCCGGCGGTAGTTGGCCATTGAGACACGATGATCCCTCCCACTGATCCCTCCCACTATATATAATGTACTAAGTACAGTGCAAAACTGGCTCAGATATACATATCAAATGCAGGGGTCATGCTACCAGGCGAAGAAACTTTGCCCTCTTGATTTTTCAGATGTAAAATGACTGATTGTACTTTATACCTTCCTTGATGTACCCATTAAGTTCTGGCAGTGTTGTAACCCAAGGCAAAATGTATTTATGCAGTGTTGATACCAATTAGCCTACGCAGACACAAACTCTTACACATTCTCAGGGGTGTTTTAATTGCTAACTGACCATTAACCCTGTTTGCAGCAATATATCACTGCTCGAATTCATGAAATTGGGCCTACTGTACAGTGATGAAAATATACCAAATTCTGTTTCAAAATTCTAACAGTGTGTGTGATTTGGATTTTTAACATACCTTGAACAATTTTTTCAGTCATATTGCTATGATGTTTGCAGTGTGGCAGTTTATAGTGATGTCTAGCACTGAGGCATCATGCCGCAGACATATAGCATGACATCCCACCCATTTACATTATCCTGACAGTATGACGACCAGTCCATACGCTAACCTCTTAACGATGAGCACCAAAATGAGGCAGCTGTTAATACCATTTTTATGTCTTTGGTATGACTTGGCCATGGATCAAGGCCTCCACAACCTCTTGCATCTGAGGTGGATGCTGTTACCACTAGGCCACTGGAACGGTCAATACCAGTATGTAAATAGTAATTTGTTGTTCACAAATATAATCAGTGAAGATCATTTATAATTTATTTCTTTTTGTTTTTTTAAAACAAAAGTTAGCAGCATTATTTTCTTTACAAAATCAGTTTGAAACTGTACGTGAATCTGTAATGGCAGACATCGCTGCACCTGTGATAAACCACTTCATTACATTGTATTCTTAAAAAAATGGGCAAATAAATTCAGGAAAATATATAATTTAATTAAAACAAAGTCTAAATATTTTGTGTTTGTTAGAAGATTTAGCTTAAATATTTAATAATGTAGTCAGAAATATGGGACAATACTATGTTGTGGAATTCGAAACAATGTTGTTAAGCTCAATGTTGTTTTCTGATGTAATTCATTTTCATGACATACATACATACATACATACATACATACATACATACATACATACATACATACATACATACATACATACATATATATATATATATATATATATATATATATATATATATATATATATATATAAGCAAAAACTCTTTAAAGCAATGCATATCGTTGCTATCAGTATTTAGGCAAATAATAAAACCATAAATATTTAGTCCTAATATTGGATGTTTGTAATAAATCTAAAAAGTGTGTAGTTAAATAAATATGCATTCACATGGCTTAACACATGTTCTTTAATGGGTTTTGTTGGAAAAAAGGGTCCAGTTCAGCTACATATCAATTTTAATGCTTCATTGTGTTGTCTATTGATAGGTACAGTAATGTTTAGCGGGAGCAATACAATCAAAATGAAGAGTATGGATTGAAGTCATTTGCTCCAATGTACATTTTTTCTTCTTCAAAGTATGCTAGAAAACTTTATGACTGCAATTTTATACAAAATATTTAGAAAATAAAATTATTAAAAGGTACTTTATTATGCAATAATACCGACTTGCAATTACTCGATTGTAATCTTGTTACTCCTTTAAGATTAAATGAATTACAATGTATAGTTTCTGCTGTGCTTTTTATAATACATCATATGGACAAAATACACTGCATTTACCTCAATCTAAACATACATAAGACAAGTATAAATGCAATGGGTATGAAAAGTTATAAAAGGTCTTACATCGTTTTGTTCAAATGCATGTTTTTAAAAGCTTTAAGAACATAATCAACAGTGGTCTGAAGATAACTGCTACTTGGAAATGAAACAGATGCAGGACTTTGGCTCATGGTAGGCACTTCAAGAAAGACTTAGTCAAAGTCTATATGGGTTCTTGGTAGGGATCATTTGTTACCATACAATCACTAGAATAGTCTCTCCATAATTTGATATCAATAGATGTTACCTGACTAAAGAGTCTAAATCATTTTAACTTAAAATGAGATTTCTGCTTTGTAACAATCTCTTCTGTAGGTGGTGGTGGTATTGGAGCAAGTACATCAGATATTCACCTAGGATCATTTATGTCCAAAACAACTGGCTGGTTCATGCCAAATCTATCATATAACCTCATTTTCAATATTTTCATAATTATTTACGGAATATACAGGTACTGTTGATCAGCTTTCTTTGGGTTTGCAGACCATCTCTCCCTTTTTTGTTGATTGACATTTGGTATCTGACAAGAAAATGCAAACATTTCACTGACAAGGTCATTTAATATTTTTTTTTAATTCTCAAAAGTCCAAATAAAAACTGCATAAAATTACATGTAACAAATCATTTTGCTACAGATGAAAATGGCAATATAGCAAACCTGTATCTTACCCATATATCATAAAAATGTTTAGATTATTTACAGAATTTTCTAATTACATTAGACTAATTCTAACCAAAATTGGTTTATGAAATTTATTTTAAAAAATTTCTTCTGTAAAAGATTAAATTGTACCACAAACAAATGGTTTATCAACTTTCAGGTAAAGCATTCATATTTTAACAAAAATGAATTATTACGTTAACAAACAAGAATAAAGTTTATTACCTTGTTGTTACATCTGTGTTTAGTCACATCTCTGTCAATATGATTGTTATGATCAAGAGCTGCAAACACATTCCTAGCTCTGAAACCTGATGGTTTATATGAATGTCTTTTGGAGGCATACAATCAAATCAAACGCCTGGAAATTCTCCAGTTCTGCTGTACTTCTGAAAGAAAAAAAAAATGAGTAAATAAATAAATAGATTCAGATGCAGAGAACTATTTATAATTTATAAATCCCCATAAATCTGTTTTGATGAAAATGCCAATGTACAGTAGCATTATACAGGCAAAGAATAATCAACTCATTCCAACCCTACAATTTTTTTGTCCTTGTCACCTGAAATGGGGGTAGGGAACGCATTTGTGGGCTAATTTTGAATACATCGAAATACATCTGCTTCCAAGATCGCTTTGCTTATATATATGCCTAGGTGTGCTAGAAACATCATTCGGCATCTGCATAAGGGTAAAAGCTGGAATTTTCTTCTTCTTCTGACTATTCATTTTCCTCCTGGAAACTTTTTACTTCCAATCCCAAATTTATCCTACTTTTGCAAATCTTCATCTGTCTGTGTATAGCTCAGACCGGTGTGAATTAGATTGCAAGCAAAAAAATAAAAAATCTGGAAACAAAATCTGATTCCAACAACGGGCATGTGCACAAAAATCGGGCAAATCTTGACCCCTCCCTCCCTGTACACATGCATACTTTTTTTACACACACCCCATTTGCGTACATGCAATTGCCCTCCTCATTCTGTAGAACAGCCTATATTTAATCCACACAGAAAAGATTAAGGATTAACAATATTATGTATTTAATATAACAGATAGTCCACCAATGTTGAATGTCTGGCTGCATCAAAGAAATAAGCTGCGTAACTTTAAAAAGTTTGTCTATTGTCCACTAAAACTCAATCACCAACTGAACCCAGTCAATCAGGTTACATATTAGACAAACTACTATCGAGGTATATGTGTACATACATTATCAGTAGACCACCCACTCCCATACACAAGCATATGCATTTGAGTACCCCCCCCCCCCCGGTCCTCTCCATGTGTACTAAATGGACAAACCATAACTATGGCCTTGATGTGGTTTGTATTTATAATATAATGTATTCATTTTCTTACTATGATAACAAGTATATCTTCATTCTTTCAATTATGCATCAATACTATATTAAGATATATTGTAATTACACATTTTTAACTTGTATCTTCATATACAGCAAAGAAAGCTTTTTTGGGAGCAACTTTCTGGTTCATACACAAATACCATCCACAAATAACAATACAATACTATACATGTATATATATATATATATATATATATATATATATATATACATATATATATATATATATATATATATATATATATATATATATATATATATATATATATATATATATATATATATATATATATATCTTATGCAATTACTTTTAGTTTAGATACATATATCATGCATGTATCATAATGGTTGTTTTTTTAGTATACTTAACACAAATATTCCCCTTTTATGTATGTATCACAATTATTTTTGCTAGTATACTTTCTCAAATGGGTTGACAAAACTTTTTGACTTTTCCATCATTACACGTTCCTTCTCCTTAAGTTTTTCAACTTCAGACAAGACTGAATCCCTTAAAATAAAATTTTGAAATGTGTAAATACTAATGTCGAACTTGGAAATCTTTAGTTTTGTATCAAAAGAAAGCATTATCATTTATCTTGGTTATTATGATGGGAATGATAATGCTTCAAGAAATAATAATAATAACAATAATAATAATTTATTTAAAGGGGTGAATCATTTAGTAAAAGACTATTCTCCCTTGAGGCCATTTAACTAAAATACAAACAGCATGATGAGGAACATATCAATAACAAAAAAAGACATTTGCCAACAAACAATTTACAAAAAAAAATATTATTCTAAATAAAACAAACCATATTTTAACAAAATATACAATCTTTACCAACTGCAAAATATTAAACTAATTTAGAATGATACAGTTCCAGGTAATACATACATTCCTTAGTCTTTTTAGATGTGCATCTACCAAAATATTGTAAACAAGTAAAATTTAATAAAATGCAGTAATACTTACACAGATGCCATATTTGATTCTGATGTGGTTATATCAGACACAGCAGGATTAGTTTTCAGGCTCAAAGTGGACTTCTTTTTATTCCATCGTTCATGCTGGTCACCAATACATATGCGTGTGCTGCCATAATTTGCCCAGAGAGCTTCCCCCCCCCCTCCTTTCAGAATCTAAGTCTTCGCATTCGATATAGTTGCGAACGCCATTGATTTTGTAAACACGTGTTTGCGCATGGCTAAAATTCTTAATCTTTGGGAGAGATCAACTTAGAGGTTACATGAATATAGGCGTTGCAAATAGCGAATTTTTGTCTGCCAGACAATAATGAAAAATCGCGTATTTTATCAAAAAATTTCCGATACTAGCCTGATTTCGGCCTCAGTAAGAACCTGATTCGTAATTGTTCAACTAAATAAGTAATCACGAACTGAAAAAAGAAATATATAATTTCATTCGTTTTTACTTAGGTTGTATGCCTTAAAAAAAGGTTACTACATTAATATGGGAAAATATGAACTCCTTTTCTTTGACGAATACTGTACTCCCACAGGTCGTACAGTATCCATCCGAAAAAAAATCTTCATATTTTTCCGTGCAAATGCAGCAAGCTTTAAATATATCGTACAATGGCGTAGATTATATACATCCGCAGTCGGGCATTTCTGCGCATGTAAAGCTTCCGTTACCAATGTTACAAGAAAACGCCGAATTCGACCAATTGACACATTAAAATACTGAAGTGATTACCATTTAAAAGCGGATATTGTCACCAGAACACTTTGCTTACAATAACACTAATTCTAGACCATCATAATACAAGCCTTCTGTTTTGATGAATCACGATATATCGGCCTATTTTGCGCATGTCTTGTAAAAGATATAATGTTTATGCATCGGGCTATGGAAACAGAATACATTACTTTTGTCGTCAGCATTTCAGCTCTGGAACTAGGTTAGGTTTATACTTAGTTTTAGAAAATGAAACGCAAATGTCAATAAATTGCAAGAGATATTAAGCAGACTAAACTAATTTGGTTAAAAACATCAGTAAAAATCAATATTTGTTGATATAAGAAGCTATTACGTTGAAGAGGAACAACAATGTATTTGATGTAATTTGTTTACAACGTCTCGTTTATGAAAAAAATTCTACAGAATTTGGACACCGACCATACGCCTGGGAATTTCTTGACAATCTCGTTTGAGTGGAAAGTTGACAAGCTGGCTATCGGACGATAATAAAGGTGCGGGATAACTGATGAAAAATTAGAAACTTGGATTTAGATTCAGTATTGTTCTAAAGATTTCTATCTTTTAAATAATATTTTTATTTTTATGATTCTACAACTAAATAGTAAATAGGTTTGATGAATGGGACTATATATTACATATTTTGGGTTACAAGTTCACGAAGGTCATGGTGTGGGTCTTCATGTTGACATTTAGAAGGCACATTTTCATATGCATTTAGAATATGAATTGGGATACACTGTTACACATTATGAATAATTCTTACCAAATTAAAAGACCTATCGATCTTTCTTGATGCAAATTGCAGTTTTTAACAAAAATCACCACGTGAACAAATGTTTGCAGAAATGACCTATAGTTGCGCAGGTTAGTACGACACACATAAGAGGCCACACGGCAATATACTTAAGGTGACACTGTTTAAAACTTCGTTCGCTATTACTCCACACCGTGGATTACCGCTTGTAGTTAGAATAATGCCACTTCCACAACGATGTTAATTTGGTGGTGAAGGCTATCCGCTTTGAAGAATGCGTCACACCCAATTTAGACTGCGTTTGCTGTTATCTTGTCTTTACGATGGCTTTCGTGCAGAATGGGAAGATTATCTCCAATGGTGATAACATCACAAGGCAGCGCATTGCATGCGTGACAACATACTGGTGACGTCACAATGAAGAGCCTCTGAACTCCAAAGACAGTTTGGTTCTTTTTTCCTTGGTTCATTGTAATTTGTTAAATATTTTAAGGGAGTGGGGCTGAATATTTGATAATAGATGTAAGTAGGATCCAGTCAAGGTGCTCATATATTATTAAATGCACGAAGCTGATGTAACGAGGTTCCGAGGACCCTGAGGTCAAAACAGCACCGATATATTCTGAAAGAAGATTAGCTTCGAGGAACGTGATTGTCATTATTGATAACGTCATATAGTCCAAAGAGTTCATCATTCAATTCAAATTTTATTTCATTACAGAACGAAAGAGTGTAATTGTAGGTTCTCTACCATAGCCGAGATGAAATTATGTATCGCATAAGTTCGTCAACAGCAATCCCATTCGTATAGAAGCTTGGTGAACCAAGATAATAGATGCTTTTTCAGTACTAATACGAAATGCACTAAATTTAATTAACTTTTACCGCATAAACCGTGTATATGCATCTCTATATATTAAAAAGATGTTTCTTACACGGGCACAAATGTGTATCTTTAAATACTTTGGTAATGTTAGATTTATTGTTGATACTGGTCTGGTTTGTTGCATCCATATAGACAGATCAGTGGTTTATTTTCTTCTCTCAAACGAATATGCCTACAGCAAAGTAGATACGAGCTGTCAAGAGAAGGTTCCCATGGGAGCAGAAACGAAGAGAACACGAGATACCGTTTTAAAGATGTTTCCATCAGTCTAAACCACAAAACAATATAAAATGAATGGGGGGAGGGGGGGGCTACACTATATTGCTTTCCCTAGGGAAACCAAAAACAAAACCGTTAACATATTTTGTGTCACAACACCTTGCATTGATTTCCCCTACAAAATATGACAGCGGCCTTTTCATCTTCGCGTTCTTGTTTTTGAACAATATAAACCAGCCAGTTCTATGAAAGTAATATAGGGCTGATAGCACGAATCAGCACGCGTACCAATTATTGTGGATACATTTCTTTTGCAGTCAGACATTTAATTGCAGCATCCTATTAAATTATATCATTTTCAATTTATCAATATTGCACTTAACTATACTCTGTCATAATGGCGTCGACAACATCCTTGTATTATTATTAATTGAACTGTTGAATCTAACCTAAATTATAGTCACGTTTACCGGAATTCGTTTTCTAAAAAGCTTGAAAGTCATCGTTCGATTTATAAATGATCACGGCAGTATCATAGAAAAGGATCTCGTTGTTATTGACACTACGATTTGGTGCTTGCCCTCAGGGATGAAGAATTTAAAAATAATAATATTTCAGAAGTGTCAGACGACATTGCGGATTGCCGACGGTTCACGGGGAAGAACTACCAGACCAAGAATATGTTTCAAGAAATCAAAGAGTATATCGGCTTCATGATGGAATTCATAAACATACCTACTTTTGTATACTGGATTTGTAACGTCTAAAGATATCTACCACGCATGTTTATTATTAATTCTCAAAGTCTAGAAGAGTCTTGGGATTTGTTTCTTTCAGCTCTGGACCACTTTGTATACCAAACTATTCAATTCGCAAAATGTTTGGTCGTTTTAGAAAGATTCGACGTAGGCACCAACCGGTGAAACTAAACAAACTAGCCGAATTGCTTCTTGCCCTCAGGAAGGCGCCGTGTAGATCAACACATGAGACGGACATTCCGACGCCATTCACCTCTGTCAAGCTGCCGCAAAGGATATGGAAGGTAAGTCCATTCCCCTGATTCTGGTCTTCTGGACGCAGACACAAATTTCAGCAGGATGTGCCAGAAAAAGTGTTCTTTTCATTAGGACGAAAAGGAATAAAAGTAGAATCCTCGTATCTGTTTCTTTTATATTATTTTCGCGCATATCGAGGATGTCCACACGATATACGAGCTTAAATATAGTTGTTGTATGGTGTTAAAGTTACACTTGAAGCTTGTTTGACAGTTTTAACAGAGATGTAAATATTACTGAAAGATGTTTTCTTCATCAACCTGTATTAGGAAATAACGTAAGACAGACAAGACGGTTTAACAATTTGTTTTACCATTGACATTTTTTAAAAGCTAAACTTCAGAACGAGACGAAAACCTTAAATTCATGGGATTCACTCACAAATTGGTCTATCAAAAATTTAATTTATGCTTCACAAAATAACCAGATCTCATATTGTTCTTCATTCAAATACTACTACTACTACTACTACTACTACTACTACTACTACTACTACTACTACTAATAATAATAATAATAATAATAATGACTTTGTATAGCGCTCAATTTTTATAAGCTCTAAGCGCTTTACAACCTACATAGTGATATGACTACAAACACAACAAAATAAAACAAACACCATGAAATTAGAAAACATAAAAAAATGCTGAAAATATTTAAGGTAGCGAACATTATTAGGTCTTTAAGTTTGTTCTGGCAGTCGAAAAATGTAAGTTTTAAGAGCATTCTTGAAAGGGATCACTGTGTCTTTGTGTCTTAATTCAATGGGCAATTCGTTCCACGTTGCCGGGCCCTGATATGCACATACGTTGTCCATGTGACTTCGTTTCATAGTGGGAATAATGAGTATACGATTGTCAGAAGAGGAACGTAAGTATTGAATGGTGTGTACACATGGGTGAGGCAAGATAGATATGTCAGTGAAACGTAGCACAGAGAACAAAGTTTGTGTTTCATACTGGATTGAATATATATATCCAGTGTAAGGTACAGAGCAGCAGGTGTGCTCCGATCGTGGTATTCAAGGATGATCCGAGCAGCTTTTTTTTTTACTTTTTCAAGATTCTCGAGTAGATATTGAGACGAACCAGACAGAATTGAGTTGCAATAGTCCAGTCTTGAAAGTACTAATGAACACACAAATGTTTTAGTGGCATCAACTGAAAGATATTTAGGAATGGAGCTGATGTGTCTCAGCTCAAGATAAGCAGCCTTGCATATGTTCATGACATGTTGGTCCAATAAACTAACCAATCGGAATTCAAATATATTTGGACTGAGAGGATGCTTTAAAAAGACCGAGCAAAACAGTTCCTATTTTATGTCATACTGAAAAACGCTCCCCGTATTTCGCCTACTAAATTTTGAATGAAGATTTAATTTATTTTATGACTACAATTTATCATTTTGGTACACTGCGCAAGAAATCAGCTATAACAAACTTTAGGAAATTGTATATTGCTATACAATTTGCATAATTACGTTTATTAAAACCATATACGTACTCCCTTCCTTTCTTTCAGTCATTAATTTCCATGCGGTTTTCATTAAGATTTAAAGAGTGTATTGAAAAGACATCTTTAGTCTTCGTACGACAATCGGTATTTCAATTTCCTGTCATGTCTGACACTGAATGCTTATGTTTATCTATCAGCTTACGTTCCAGTCAAGGGCATGCGTAAAAGTGTTGGTTACATTAGTACTACACCATGAACTTCTCAGTAGATGAGGCTCACAGTTTCAGTCCCACATTTTTTTTTTGCTCCAGGGAATTAAATGAACACTAAATAGCCTTCCCGACTGGCTTGAATTCATTAGCAAGCCTAATAGGAGAAACGTGGTTGTAATAAGCAGTTACAATGTAAACATGTTCAAAACAAGAATCATATATCTGGCTCAAGATAGACTACCTTTTATCTTAAGCCTACCATTGAAACTAATGAGCTGCGTACAACATATTTGTATGCATGATAAAGTAGAAGTGGGTGGAGGAGGTTACTTTAGATACCAAATTCCCCTAAAAACAAAAAAGTTTTTCATGTTTATTATATATGTACGTTTCTGACACAGGCGGCGTTAGGGGTAACGAGGCCTTGGGCCGACCAAATTCCAAATTCCCCTATAAAAAAAGATTTTCATGTTTATTATGTATGGAAATTTCTGACAGAGGCGGCGTTAAGGGTACGTGAGGCCTAGGGCCGACTATGACCGCGCGGGGCCAATTTACCGGAGAATAAAGCTAAACAAACTCATAAGGACTACCTTAGGCCTGAAGCGCGGGGCACCCTCAAGAACGGGAGCTGGGTCGGTCGATTTATTTGCTACCTCCAAACGCCGTTCGTGGTTTCTGATAACGTTTGGATTTTTTATTTTATGACGAGTGGTCACTTAGGGGCTCCGAGTGGTCTAAAGCGCTGTCGGTTACGGATCACTGCCATCTCACCTCTGTCTGCGTGGGTTCGAGTCTCGGATTCGGCCAATATGGGGATGTGAGAAAGCTTGCCAGTAGCTTCTCGTTGGTCGGTGGTTCTCTCTGGGGTTTTCGGGGTTCTTCCTCCACCAGTACTGGCCGCCATGTATAGCCTATCTTGTGCTGAGAAAAAAATGGCGTTAAACCCTAAAAACAACAACACCAAGTGGCCACACACGCTTGTCACGGAATTACAGGTTTACATTGATAGAATTATGACCAATATTATAAGATGTTATCCGCACGATAAATCCAATGTTTCTGTTCGCGGACTTTATTCCTATTGTTTAATCGATGATGATGTACCCATTCATTAACACGAATATTATACATATAATAGTAGATGGGCTACCGTATACACGGCTGCAATTGACAAAACGAATTTTAGCCTCATGTGTCTTGCATATACTAGAAGATTTGTTCCCTATGCATCAAGGAGGGATACTGTGATACCCTCCATTGGTCGGTAATTGTAGAGCACAATAAAATAAGTGGAACCAAAACGAGGAGTCCAAAATTATGTAGTGTACTGACCTTTTGAAATTAAGAAAGCATAGCAAAATAGATCAAATGGAAACATAATTGCAGAGAACTGTGGTCGTTGACCATGAAAACAAATCAGCTTTGTAAATGTGAGGTCTGTATATACCGACAAAATGATATCAAACGCAAAAATGTTAATATTGTGTAAAATGCTTAGAAAACAATTGATAAAAGAACTACAAGTAAATGCCTTTAATCATAATTAGAATTTGTTGTGTAAACTGCGTTCTTTTAATCAGAAATATAATTTGTTGCGTAAACCGCGTTTCTTTAATCATAATTAGAATGTGTTGTGTAAACCACGTTCCTTTACACATAATTAGAATTTTTTGTGTAAACCGCCTTCCTTTAAGCATGATTAGATTTTTTGTGTAAACCGCGTTACTTTAAATATGATTAGAATTTGTTGTGTAAACCTTTAAACATAATTAGAATTTGTTGTGTAAACCGCGTTACTTTAAACATGATTAGAATTTGTTGTGTAAACCACGTTTCTTTAAACATGATTATAATTTGTTATGTAAACCGCGTTACTTTAAACATGATTATAATTTGTTATGTAAACCGCGTTACTTTAAACATGATTATAATGTGTTATGTAAACCGTGTTCCTGGGAAAAAGTACATGTTTTCTCGAGTGGCTCGTGTTCGTACAATATCTTCAAGCAGATCTGTCTCAGGGTCTAAATCGAAACACTAAGAAAGTCAGCTAAGGCTAAATAGGTGAAAGGTCCTTTAGAAGCTGCTAAGAAAGAAACTAAATATGTTACGCGTATCGTACAGTAGAGCAGGAAAGGGAACCATCTGAATGTCGCACCGTACAGCAAGAGAAGGGGCAGTTTGAAGATAATGATGCAAATCTTTGAATCCAGAAATCAGGTAGACATAAAAATATGCCTAAACTAATTTTCCCACCATTCATCTACATTTACAATTTATTGAGATTGTGTTTGCTATATGATTGGGTGTGATAATTGCACTTCTGAGGCTCTTAATCATTTAGTTGTTGAATATAATAATAATAATAATAATAATAATAATAATAATAATAATAATAATAATAATAATTACAACAACAACAGCAACAAAGGTAACTCAGTTACATAAATTAATATCTATGGAGGCAGTCTGTCGTACAATATTACTCTATATTCTGCACAATGTGCTTAATCTTATTTCACTCTGCAATACAGACTGCTCCGGTGGCCTAAGTGGTTGTAGCGTCTGTCTCTGATGCGGGGGTCTACGTTTGGAACCCCGGCTGTGTCATACCAAAGACTTTGAAAAATTATACATTTGTACTAGTAGCTGCCTCGCTAGGAGCTCAGCATTAGGAGGTTGGTGTTACGGACTGGTCGGCCTGGTGTCAGGATAATTTGCCTGGGTGGGACATGATGCTACATGTCTACGCCATGATTCCCCAGCGTAAAACATCAATATAAACTACCACTATGCTGTGTTTTGACTGAATTTTTTTAAAATTCTACATAAAAAAAATCATAATCTTATGTACATGATTCGTTGTAGAAAAGATAAATAGGGAACTGGGAATTCTGGAATCTTCTGCACTCGAAACATATTTGCTCTGTTTTCTCCTATAATCCACTCTAATACTTTTATTTTGGTATCCATCATTTTACCCACTGGAATGATTTAAATCTAAGTTTCATAATCCTTCAACAGTTCTCTGTTGAGCATATAATGATAGATGGTATGTGAAATTACACTTAAAGAATTGCAAAGGATAATGGCGGCCAGTTGATTAGGCTGGAACATTAATCATCAGTGTCGTTCAATGAATGTTTACATCCTGTCTCCATTTTACAGAAAAAGTTTCAAACTAATTCCTAATTTTGTTCCACGCGTGCTCTTAGATAGTACCCATCTACACAATAAGCTCTGCAGGATTTGCCTATGTACTTTGTCACGGAAGAAAATTTATCTCCTTTGTCCACACAATAAACTCTGCAGGATTTGCAGATTGCATAACTAAGCATCATCTTTATTTTCGGCCTTTTGTGATGTTCCTGACTTGCAGACTTTCGATTGTGCCGTTTTTATTATCAAAATCCTATGTTTATTTCTATACAACTCGGTTTTCTCACATTCGTTTCTTACATCAGAACAAATAAACCCTTTCTACAACAAATCGCATCACTCGCACCAAATCGCCCACGTGATCAAAATTTGGTATGCCACACAGACATATATTATTTTCCTGTTTCGTCTTCTGTTTATTTCGTCATTTATAAGATTTTAATACTGATATTAATAATAGAAAGTAGTAGTAGTAGTGGCCATGCTATCTACTTTAGTAAAAGCTATATTTATTGAATGTAGCAATAGTAAATCATATCATATCATATATCATATCATATCATATCATATCATATCATATCATATCATATCATATCATATCATATCATATCATATCATATCATATCATCATATCGTGTCGTGTCGTGTCGTGTCGTGTCGTGTCGTGTCGTGTCGTGTCGTGTCGTGTCGTGTCGTGTCGTGTCGTGTCGTGTCGTGTCGTGTCGTGTCGTGTCGTGTCGTGTCGTGTCGTGTCGTGTCGTGTCGTATCGTGTCGTATCGTATCGTATCGTATCGTATCGTATCGTATCGTATCGTATCGTATCGTATCGTATCGTATCGTATCGTATCGTATCGTATCGTATCGTATCGTATCGTATCGTATCGTATCGTATCGTATCGTATCGTATCGTATCGTATCGTATCGTATCGTATCGTATCGTATCGTATCGTATCGTATCGTATCGTATCGTATCGTATCATATCATATCATATCATATCATATCATATCATATCATATCATATCATATCATATCATATCATATCATATCATATCATATCATATCATATCATATCATATCATATCATATCATATCATATCATATCATATCATATCATATCTAGAGGATCTCAAATGGGTAATGATTTAATACTGAATTTATTAAACGAGAAGAAGAATGTCTAGTTTTTGCTAATTTGGGAGCCAATGCTGTCGTTATTCAACGAGTTTCATAAATGAAATAATGAATTATTACCCTTTTGAGATTATATTTGTCACAATGGATTTTATTTCATTGGAAATATTAAGATCAAAAGAAGTACGAATAATTTTGTTGATTCTGACTGAGATGGTGCACCTTAACAAAGTATTGTTTTGCGTAAAAAAAAATAGTCCCAAATGAAGTTAAACAAGCAATAACTTTTAAAATAGATAATAGTTGTTTAGAAGTTATAAATTAAAGAGTCCTTACGAAGAAAAAAACATACAAAACATTTTAGATAGACAAATTCATTTTCAACACAAAATATCTAATGCGTGTGATCTCCCATTGTTTAATACTGTACCGGTATGAATGCAGTAGACGATCTATGTTTGTTTAATACTGTACCGGTATGAATGCAGTAGACGATCTATGTTTGTTTAATACTGTACCGGTATGAATGCAGTAGACGATCTATGTTTGCCCTGAAGTGTTACGTTCATAATTAAGCATTACATGGTTACATTATTCATGTGAAAAGAAGATTTTTGGATGCACAAATTCCAATATTTACTGTAATGTATGTGGAACAGTTGTCTAAAGAAAACAAATAAATTTGATTTCGAGCCCAATTGCATCACATATTTAGCACGTATTAAGGACTGTCAGCTGGAAGAATGGTTTATGTTCACATTCTTCTGTGAATAGTGGTTAGTTTAACGTCTTCAACTTAATATATAAACCAGTCTTGTATATAACGTTGTCTCCATTTAACAGGTATACAATTCGTCCTTACCACACAACCACTACTAATTAAACAATACCCTTAGTTGTACAGTTTGTTTTTGTTCTTTTCTTGGGGTTGTACGTCTTTTTCATAGCATTATATGCTATGCTCAGAATCACTTGGAGTGATCGAGTAACAAACAACGAGGTGCTTGAACGTGCCAAAATTCCTAGCATGGTCACATTCCTCCGCCAATGTCGCATCAGATGGCTGGGCCATGTACGTTGTATGGAGGACGGAAGGATCCCCAAAAACCTCTGGCAAAAGGTCGATCGATCGGACGGCCACATCTAATCTTCAAGGATGTCTGCAAGCGCGACAGGAAAGCCCTTGACATCGATGTAAGAGCTTGCTATAGACAGGCCCAGCTGGTGACATGCTTTGATCACTGGTTTGGAATCTGGCGAAGACAAACTACGCTTGCTAGCTGATGAAAAGCGATCTCAGAGGAAGAAGCAGCCCCAACACACCAGATTCAACTATATCTTTCAAAAAGTTCACATCATTGCCTTAAGTTAAGAAATTTACCAGCGGCAAATTTACCAAACTGGACCTTGCCACCTTAAATAAAACTGAGCAGACATCTTGAAAGAGCTTCATTTTGCTTCCACTTTGTACAGTGACAGTTACACTTATTGTACATCTAGAGATATATGTTCCTGCCATGATTTAAACCCTTTTCGGTCTAACGTTTACCTTCTCCACAAACAATTGCAAGCATCTGTGTAAAAAGAGATATGTCGTTTTTATACAAATATGTGAACAAGCAAAGCCTCTTTTAAGAATATGCCGACTTCAACTGTTAAATAGTGAAGTTGTATAAGGCAAAATATGCAGAAGTCAAACTCTACAAAGAGGCATCAGAACATCAAGACCACTGGAGCAAGGCGTTCGTTTTTAAAATAAACTGGGGAGATATTGAGAAAAACAACGCATGGGTCACACAAGACATACTTTACTCATGTATACCGTAGGATAGTGAACATCGAACAGAGTGCATACCCTGATGATATTGACTTGTCCTTGAAACCCATTTTTGTGGAGTGTATCAACTTCCACTCTATCCGGTAGCTTTTGTTTTTGAAAAATAGAAATTGTGGATTCAATTTGTAAACTTTAAATTAATGCGCCAAAGAAAAAACTCTTCGAAAATGTTTTGTAGAGAATGTGGTTTATATAATAACTTTGGACCCTATAACTGAGAGACTTTATTTCATTTCCCTATTAGAAAATGTAAACATGTTTAGCTTGTATCTTTTATTTCGTATACCTATTACAAAATGAAAACATGTTTTGCTTGTATCTTTTATTTCGTATACCTATTACAAAATGTAAACATGTTTAGCTTGTATCTTTTTTTGTGTATACCTATTACAAAATGTAAACATGTTTTGCTTGTATCTTTTATTGTGTATATTTATTACAAAATGTAAACATATTTAGCTTGCATCTGTTATTTTGCTGTGCTTCAAATTTACGTTTATTTCGATGAATATCTTATTAGTGGTTTTGCTCCTTTTTTGCAATTCATAATGCTTTCATTTTAGAAGTTAACTTTCAATTGGAAAATAATTTCCAGTGTTGTGTTGATATGCCGATAAATCTCAATAACAGCATAAATCTGATAGTTTTGCATAGTATATTGGCATTCAATGTTACCATTATTCCCATGTTACGTCTTCAGCCTGGTGGTAAATGCGAGGATTTCTTTTAAATGTATAGTTTTGTTGAATCCTTATATCGAATGCTAGGGGTGGCAAGAAGCTCTGTTTTCCAAGTTACATTTGCATCAGCATAATTTACTTATAGGATGCTAAACAGCGTGATGTCCGTTGAAGGGAGATGGTAAATGGTAGCATCCTGTGCATCGCTTCTGTTGTTTTCGAAGAGCAACCTAGGTTCTAAGTGATCGATTTACGATAATGCGGGAGTAATGGTAAACGGGTCTGAAGGAAAACAAAGTATCGGCATAAGAAGAGTTTAAAGGGATTATCATCATAAATAAATACAACACTACACGGGAATTTCTCTGTTGAAAGACACTTTCTTCACTTAGATATGCATTCAATATAAATGGTTAAAAGGGCGTTTAATTTGTATGCTAGACATATGTCATCAAAACTATTTTGTCAAAGAGGTAATATAGGCACAGGAAAGAATTATCTAAGTTGTCTCTTATATAGTGACCATAACACTATAGGATTTTTTAAAATTTGTATTCTTTTAAATTTTAATTATGTATGTGGCACATTTATATATCATGTCCACTGAGTTATTTTACGCGTAGCTGGCATTAGACAACTCCCCGACGCCTGACAACCTTTGAAAGGATAATAATTGGAATATTTTTTTAAAAGTAATAATGAAAATATACTGACTATATAATGGCGATATGTCGATTGAAAAGAACAATGCCTTTGAGTAGTAGGCAAATTATTTACGTTTTTTCATCACACACTACAGATTACGGAAAAACATGTACTAATAAATACA
This sequence comes from Unio pictorum, assembly GCA_030141615.1. Lineage (NCBI taxonomy): Eukaryota > Metazoa > Mollusca > Bivalvia > Unionida > Unionidae > Unio > Unio pictorum. The sequence continues at coordinate 17,681,495 of JARLTB010000052.1, forward strand.
TGACGATGAAGGCAAATTGCATCACTTCCGGCCCTAAGATCTAAAACATTCGTACACAAATAACATCAAGTAATGTGGGATTTCTGTTCGTGTCTTTAGTTATTCACCATAGTGTTATTTTCACGTATACAAGCGCATAATATCATTTGTAAAGAATCAATTTGTTATATATTGCATAGTAATGTTAAGGAGAATACAAAATAAACATTCAAGCAAACACAAATAATAGTAAAAAAAGAAACCTCAATTTTCTAAATTATCGAACAAGAACAAGAGCCTAGACATTAAAAAGTATTATATACACAGCATTCAAAACTTTGTATTATGACAAATCAGACGCTAATCTGATAATCAAAGTTGTTTTTATTTACTATAAATTAAACGGAATAAAATGTTACTAAAACTTCTAAAACTGTTTTAAAAAATTAAAAAAAACTAGTCGAATATTTGTATTTATCATGTTTCTCATGAATGGATACACAATTGCTTGTCGTTTAAAGAGAATTAATTGCTTAACACAATTGATGAATTGTGATTTTGTATTTGGACGTTACATATTAAGGAAAAGATAGAATCTTGGAGGCCAAAGACAGATTCTTTCCGCAGTTTCTAATTTTGCATTCTTTTTACCCTTGCTATCTTGTAGAATAAACTGATTTTCAAGCGTCAGCTTGAGCAGTTCATAAGTGGTTTTGACTTTGTAAACGCGATTACTAGACATGCAAACCATGCAGCAATGCTTGATTGTAGAAGAACAAAAGTACAGATGAGATGAAAATTCAAATCTGATTTTTAGTCCTAACATTTATATAGTGGGAAGTGAATATGTTCAAATCCATCTATTTGTATCTCCTACTAAACAAATTAAAGAAAAATGTACGACATTCCATGGTTAATGTTAAGATGTCATTTTTCGTCTTGACTGAGACAGGAAATGCTTCTGTTAGTACGTATGATCTGCACATTTATAATGTTTTTATCAGTTTTTTTAACGTTCGGGATTTTCAATCTTGAGATATAATTTTTAATCAGTGTTGCTCCAAATGTGAAATTGCATTTTGCTCGATGACATTTTTGTGTCTCGTAGTTTTACGGCTAAATCATGGTAACATAGATAACAAACAAATTTCCACTGTTGGACATTAATTATTAATCTATTAATTAATGGTTGTAGCATTTGCTGCAAGCCCGAATTCTGTCATTTGTAATGAAAGATACTTTTATAAATGAAACACAAGTCATTTTCGAGATTTACTAAAGTAACAGCACATTAACTGATATCCTGATTTGCGCTTAATACCATTTTAAGTCATCAGAGATAAAAGTTACTAAATCTGTTATATAGATGTGAGGGAGCCGTGATTGCTTAGTTGATAGAGTGTCGGATTCTTGGTCCTAGGGTCCCAGGTTCGATACCAGCCCGGTCGGTTGCCATGTTGCGTCTTTGGGAAAGTCAATACCAGGGCAATAATGTATTTAAAGTGCTATTAAAACCCCACATTACTCGACTCTACTTTTGTTTTTCGTCCGTCGATTCGACGCGGACCTCTCTAGTCATCAGAGGGTTTGAGGGGCTGGTTTTGTTATGTGTGTGTGCAGATGTCTGATTACACTCCCACTGGCTTACCCGAGTTTCCTAACACGTTGTAATACGCACATCAGGCAACAACGTTTAGCCCTGCTAATTATCGTTTGCCCATCGTGGCGTAGCGAGGATATTTGGCGCCCAGAGCAAAACATCCAAATTTGCGCCCCCCGCTGCCCCTGTTGCGCAGTTATGTACCTTGGTTCCAAAACGAGACGTAATCATTATCAGTCATAATATATTTATTAAACTATTACAATTTAATTGCTAGAAAAAAGTATAGCCTAGGCTAAATTCCCTATAAAACAATTTAGCCTATTTAGAAAAAATAATATCCAAAATTTATTTAATGTTAATTATGTCATCTGGAGATTGCACATAGTACATTATGTACATTACACGTAGCGTTTTACAAAAGATTTATTTTCCTGGCCTTCACTGCTGAAAACTGATCAATTGTTTCAAGTGTTTTTCTCTCTACACTGAGCAATGCTAGATTGCACAAACAGATATTATGTTACGAGCATACGGCCTGTAGTGTACGGTCAAGGAGGTCTAGGCCTGTACCACGGAGTCACGGACTGTATATTAAATAGTTTAACCAGCAGATCACCCGCACGACTGTAATCCAGTCAACAGCTATACAGCAGACCTTGGCCAAAACAACATTGTTTGTATTGTTACTTAAAACAAGTGTACTTTTCAAGTTTCACTAATGGGTTCAATATATAATCCAACAAATCCATTGTTGATACTTTGAGCAGATTTGGGCGCCCATTTGGCGCCCCCTAGCCACCGGCGCACGGGCGAATGTCCCACCTGCCCCCCACCCTCCCCCGTCGCTACGCCACTGTAAAGAGGTAAGTTTTGTAAGATTAATTGACACATAGTAGAACTAACAATACGTTTTCTTGTTCTGCCATTCGATACATTTGACATTTAATTAGAGATATTTTATTTCTTCTTTTCTTTTTGTCCAGATATTAGGTTTTACCCGTATTTAATTCCTGGAGATTTTGCCGTGGAAATGGTTGTCTAGATTTTCTCTTTCTAACCTTCTTAAATTCCTGGTAAGTGTACATACTAGATGTGTTGTCCGATATGATTGATACACTGTTCCATTTTGCTAATTACGTTTAATTTGTTTTAAATCCTAGGCATATTTGTAGAGTTTCATACAAAATGCTTATGAGGATAATTAAAAAAAATAACATACACTATTTAGATAGCCATCTTAACTTTCACGTTTCTTAAAGTTTATTTTTTTTTAATTTTCAAAAAAGCATTCCACTAGTATATTACCTTAAAAGATATTTATATTAATCTTCAATGGCAAATTGCATGAAACGTAACTCAAATATTTTTGAGTACGTCATTTTAGTACGCATTTAAATCTGGTAGTGGTATCACTTTTTCTGGTTTCAAACTCTTGCTCCGCCTTATACACTTAAATCGAGACTGGATATATATGTGATGATTAACATTCTGGTATACCCACAAATTAACCCCAACCCTCATACATCTTCATAAGTGGGCACTTAAGAATAGTTTGAATTCTGAACTTGAGCGTCAAGGATTGTATTGTTACCAATACCTTGCTGTGTTACAATTTTACACCACTCAGTGCCGGGGTGTCACGCAACTAGAAGTCACAGTCTCGTGATCAGATCAAGGAAAGAAGAAAAATAGGAAGAAAAGGAAGTTTGCAAATACCCATTCAAGCCATTCTTAACATTTATGGTAAATGTAATTAAATTCAGGAATACTATCCAGACTGCAATTATAGTTGGGCAGGAAAATACTGATATAATATGACTTTGCATTAGCAGGTGCGAAAAGGTTGCTGAGCTTACAAGATATTGTTTATCAACCCATTTTCCCCAAATACTTTTCCTTTTATCCCCCGGATTTTAAAAATACCCGTATCTTTGTTCTCGACTTGGATTTTGATTCCTCAGAGTTATTCAAGCTGACACTGATCTTACCTGCATATGGTATTATAGGGGAATCACCTCTAAGGAAGACTAATTGTTTCATGAATAGAAAGATTAGTTTCTTGTGGATTTTAAATGAGGGCTGTGAAGTGATTGGACGGGCATAATACACAACAATCTTTTGCACGTGTTTCTGAGTATGTCATGACCTTTATATTTTTTTTGTCGGGTGCATATTATATAATGCATCAAGGAAATAGACAAAATGCTAGAGATTGTTTGAAACATAACAATGAACAGCAAACTAGCAGCACCATTGGTGGTGCATAACTTATGATTATATCGACAAAAACAACAGTTAACTGCACACCATAAATAAGACAGAAGGTTATACATAGTTGTGTTTTGTGGAGAAGTAAAGATACATTTTGCAGTTCTAACCTAACGGACTAGATGTGATTATCAATGGTCATTTTGCAGCGAAGCACTTCATGGCATCACATTCATCATTGTTCATATCCATTAGGTAAGTTATATTTCACTCCTATTAGTTTATTATTCTTTGATCCCTATACAACATGGGCAAATGTAGCGGGATATTAAAGTACTGACACTTGATGCAGTGAAAGGATTAGGTTGAAGCAAGCTCAACCTGTTTCGTTTTATAATTAACTGAACGTGTTTTCAACTGTACACGAATCATGAAGGTTAAATGAAACGACTTCTTTAACTCTGTGTGTGTGTGTGTGTGTGTGTGTGTGTGTATATGTGTGTGTGTGTGTGTGTGTGTGTGATCGATTTCGATAGATAATGCTCTAAGTCTGGCTTTTCTAGTGTATTCATCCTCATATGTGATTCAATGAAAGGTCCTTTAACTGCAGTTGGACTGGGACATGAAATCTTCAAGAGGAGGTTATTTTTTTAAAAACTTTTTACACTTTATATTTCTTTCCCTTAAAGCATTTGTATGATTTTTTTGTTTTTGAGGGTAAGTAAACCACCACAACCACAGATATGAACAAGAAACTTTAATAGTTGTTAGAACTCCATCAGCTCTCACTTTGAACATATTCCACCTGTTATAAAAGTTTTAGAAATTTATCATGAAACATTTCACTATAAGCATATAAACAAGCGAATGATGGTGTAGCTAAAAAGCTTCCAAGTTTGCCATTTTCCTATGGGATGTACATTATTCGTCTTCATCAATTAAGCTTTTCTTTTGTCATTCACCCAAATTATTTTTTTTCTCCTTTTCCGAAAAGTGGATTATTTCTTTATCAATATGCTGAAAAATATATAAATTTGACTTTATTTTGAAAATGTTCCATGTATTACATCTTCATGTTTTTTATTTACTCTTAAGCATGGCATACTTACGGAGTACAACATACATTTGTCGCGAATATGGATAAAATAGTTACATATTTATTAAATAATGAAACATCATTTTACATAAATCACTACTGAAACTTCTCGATGTGGGTGGGTTCAGATGACATTATTTACTTTTTTCATTCAAATGTTTAAGAAATATATTTAGCTATAAAACATAGTCTTTTAAAGGCACAATTCAATTTATTACAGAATAGTGTTTCCAAAAAAAATGATTAAATGAGTGAATTTCCAGATAATTAATACTTGTTACACACGGTGATATTCGTGCTGAACCTGATATAGATAACACGTTAAATATATCCCATAGTTTCTGTCTGTTTAATTTTGTTACGGCTATTCTTTTTTTTTAACAAGTAAAAAGTCCAAGATAATCTTCATACATGTGTTTTTTTTAATGGATTTATAAAAACCAGAGTTTAGATGAATCTAACATTTACATAGCATATTTTCCTCGAAGATAGAATTGAAGATTTAACAACCACTGGATCAATGTATTTCCATACATCTGACAAACTGCACGTTTCTAATAAGTGTTCTAGCCGTTATAGCCGATAATATATATATTATTTTGTGACTGTTAATAAAATCGTTTAGCCAATGTAGTTACTATCACATTCTCAGTTCCTCTTACCTTGAACCAGTAATTTGCAATATTTTAAGTAATTTTAATTTCACTGTAGCTATAAATTTGCCGAAATCTTTGTCTCAGTCCGATATACATTATCCATACTAAGGAACGATGCTTTAAGAACGTAGGTTACACACTTACGAAATATATCTGAACACTTATGAAATATATCTGAGTTGTATCGATAGATACTCTTGCAATATCTTTATCAATGTACTACTTTTTATTTTAAAAGGACAATACATAATTTATTTCCATGTAATCTTCTAGAACAGGTCAAGCTTTTGTTAATATACACTGTAATCGAGAACAACAATTTAAGGTGTATATGTCAGTAAGTCGGTTCTCAATTCCGGCGTAGCCCCGTTAAAGAAAAATAAAAGATTTTTGCATTTAGAAAACCATCAGAAACACTGGGGGTTGTTTTCTTTTATAAAAGTGTATTTTAGTAAATATGAAGCTTTCTTCGCTACAAAATGAGGTTAAATTGACCTATTTTTTATGACCTATATTTTAAGCATGTTGAAGCCAATTATCCCATATCTGTGCCAAACTCATCGTTTTCAGTACGTTCCCATTTTCTTATAATTGTCATGCGTAACTAGCTCAGCAGTATGGGTGTGTCAAAGATTGAAAACTTCATTAGAGCAAGTGAATAACGTGTATAAATTATATAAATAGAGACCATTTTTCAAAGTAAATTATGTTGAATTATTCACCATATTTTTTACACAGAGACTTGGGGTGGGGTTGATCTTTTGTAGGAAATGAGTAAAGCGTACAGCAGGTAGATAATTCAAAGTCAGAAAAGAGCTCATTATGAAAAGCGTAAGGGCCTTTATTCTTAATTTTAATGTAGCTGCTAATGGAATGATAAATAGTTTTTAAATCATCCAAAACATCATGAATTATGAGCTGTATAACAGTGGTCGTGAGGCCTAACAGTATGTAGGTAATATAATTGTTTTAATGACCTCTTAAACTAACAAATCTCTTTTCAGTTTTTGTAACAAAGATATGATGATAAATTATTTTTTATTTTATATAGTTTTTATTCTTTTAAATTTACTTGTCTTCGATGAACGATGGGTCATATTTCCGAGTTATCGAATTAATACTTGGACAGTTTTTGATAATTAAATTTAATTATCATAATTTGTTTCAATAATTGATCTTTTCAGTATACATGCTATGATAGTGAAATTTTAAGGGCCAAAAGACACAAAACATTGCGAATAACTCGAATATATTAGAAAGACTTCAAGATCTATATATAATGCTTACTGAATAACCCTGATCTGCCGGTGCTTTATGCAACTTTAGTCAATGTTTTTGCTGCTTGCAGTTTGGCTGTTACTATAAGCGAGTATAAACGGTACGCTAAAAGTAAACACTTATAAGCGAGTACAAATGGCACGTTAAAAGCAAACATTTTTTTTAAACGGGTATAAACACTACGCTAAAGTAAGCATTTAATAAGCGAGTATAAACGGTAACCTAAAAGTAAACCTTTTTTTAATAAGCGAGTACAAATGGTACCCTAAAAGTAAACATTCTTATAAACGAGTATCAATGGTACCCTAAAGTAAACATTCTCATAAGCGACTATAAATTGCACGCTAACAGTATATATTTTTACGCCAGTATAAATGGTACTCTAAAAGTAAACATTTGTATAAACTAGTATAAATAGTACGCTAAAAGTTAACATTCTTATAAGCGAGTACAAATGGTACCCTAAAAGTAAACATTCTTATAAGCGAGGATAATTGGTACGCTAAAGTAAACATTCTCATAAGCGACTATAAATGGAAAGCTAACAATATACATTCTTAGAAGCGATTATAAATGGTACTCTAAAAGTAAACATTTTATAAGCCAGTATAACTGGTAAGCTAAATGCAAACATTTTATAAGCGAATATAAATGGTACGCTAAAAGTATTTTTAAATGAGTGAGTACAAATGGTACTCTAAAAGTCAACATCATATATATATATATATATATATATATATATATATATATATATATATATGAACGAGTATAAATAGTACGCTAAAATTAAACATTTATATACGCGTTTATGAATGGTAAGCTAAAAGTAAATATTCTTATAAGCAGGTATAAATGGCACGCTGACAGTAGACATTTTGAAGCCAGTATAAATTGTATGCTTTAAGTAAACATTCTAGGAAGCGAGTATAAATTGTACGCCAAAAGTAAACATTCTTATAAGCGATTATAAATAAAAAGCAGACACTTTTAAGCGATTATAAATGCTACGTTAAAAGTAAAATTCTTATAAGCGAGTATTTGTGGTACGCTAAAGTAAACATTCTTATAACAACACAATATATATTTGACATAATTTACATCCATGAAATGAAAGAACGATATGAATGAAAGGAAGGCGGATGTATAGTATAAACCATTAAATCAATAAATGAGATATGTCCAAAAAAGTAGAAAATCTTCCCATTTGCTCTTCTGAAACACGTGTTATTTTGATAAGGTATTACAATTTTTACGTCAAATTCAGCTAAAATCTCCACTATGAGATATGCTTTAAAATACATAACATTTCTAACATATTTTTGGCTATATTATTCTGAGGAAATGCCTTTTTCCCAGAATACACGAAGGCAGCCGACTCGGGCTGTCCCAAATGCTTTTTCTATGGACACACGGAGGCAGCCGACTCGGGCTGTCCCAAGTATATATTTGGTCCTACTGCAGCTCCACAAAACACAGTTACAAACATCGGTGTATGAAAATGTGTCAGTCGAACACATTAGGAACATAGAAGATCGTTCATGAACCTTTCTGACAGATTTTCACTAGAAGACAATTTATTTATACAGCTGTCACAGATAGATATATTGGAATGTAACTAAAACGTCTCGCAATACGTGTTTTCTTAAGAACCCATAAGAAGTACAAGGTAAAAAATGTATTGTGACCAAATGCAAAGTTTAGATTTTCCTTTGAGCAAATACAAATTATTTTTTAATGCTTTTACATTCTCTAAACAGGCCAGAATTATACATTTTATGACAGTCAACGTACATCGAACACGTACCTTTAAAAAGCGAAAAGCAAGTACCACGTTTATATTTTTCAGGCTCAATTTTTTTCATAAGCTGTACACAGAGATAAGAGTATATGTCATTTGTAGTAGTAATTGTTGTTGTTGTTGGGTTTTTCATAAACTCAAAGCTTTTAATCACTATTCATACTGAAATTGTTTAATATCTATTGCCCGGCCTCTTAAGATGTTATAATAGTGGAACAAGCTTTGTCTAATTTGCAAAATAGGTTTCATATGATCGACAAATGAGAGAGAGAGAGAGAGAGAGAGAGAGAGAGAGAGAGAGAGAGAGAGAGAGAGAGAGAGAGAGAGATGCTTTGGATGCCACGGCAAATGAGTGTCACGCATATTTCCCATGATTCCACTTAAGAACACATGGGATTCCAAGATAAGAATACTTTTCGCTTATCAGCCCGTCTCATCAAGCACTTATCAGACTGTGTGCACGGTTGGGGCTATTTCAAGCCGATTTGAGTTTAATATGTAGGGTTACGATTGTATCTTTATATTTTGAAATGAGATAATTATGCAATTCATAGAAATTTGCAGTAATCGGAAGCTTGTTTGAATGTCCTTAATAAAAGTTAAGTTTTCTTAGGCAGTCGTGGATGTTATTGTTTGCAGGTCATTAAGTCATAGTTAAATATTATTTTACCTACTGTTACTCCCAGACATACGATAGAATTTCAGGACCATGTTTTGTTCTATTTCCTGAAAATAACACGAAGAATCACTTCCGTAACCAGCATCACTGAACGCTATGACAAAGAACACTTTTGATGAGAAAATATAGTGTTTTTATCTTCCTACCATAGATCCTATTCTATACAACTTCTGTACCGGTTCTTCGTAGCTACGCTCCACATCGTTACCATGGAAACCAGAATTCACTAGCAGTTTGCCACATAGAAGTAAACATGTTAAATTAGAATAATTATTTCCTTGTATATAATTTTTTCAATTACAAAACATCAAAAACGTTTAAATAGTCCGCGGTACCTAACAATACCTACTAGCTAAATCGAACCAGGTACTCACCGTCAAGAAAAGTACGTTGGAAGTCATCTGATCAGTAATACAAGTTAGATATAGCCACTGTTAATAACTTTTAAATGGACATTGCCGACAATTTAAGGAAATCTGTGACTTCATATAACGTGTCGTGCTAATGGGTAGATGGTGGTAAGTTAATTAACTAGATGCCTGGAGAAAACTGCATCACAAAATATGTTTTTCGCATAACCACTTTAGCCAAGCCGAAACTAGAAACCATCAGGACAGAGGTGTAATGTCAATGGATTGCAACAGTGAGCGCCTTAACGACTCGGCCACCTGGGGGTGCATGTACAAGAGGCAAGAAATATAAATGGCTCAAATGCCAGCATATCTTTTTAGATATTTACAAGTTGTTTTCGAACCAATAAGAGTTTTTTCGAGTACTAATTAAATATACGTAACAATTACGGAGGCATCTAGGACATATGATGGAAAAGTAATTTCTTTGACATTATCAGCATTCTGCGTGCTTAAAAAAAACATAATTTGATTACCAAAGCCCCAGTCTCTGCACGCTGCTGTTTCTGAAACGATTACACCAAAACTCATAAGACAAGCTTAGGTTCAGAGGTTTTTCTTTAAGTTTCACAATATATGATTTTCTTGTACTTTTGACCATTACATGGATAACTTCACATACCTTGCAATAGTAATATTTATGGCATTATCAATTGCAGTGTGCAAACTGTTTATGCATAGAAAAGTGTATTATAAATCAATATTTGGAATGCGTAAAATATTATTATGCATGCGATACCTTCTAGTTGGTTTCCAACCGTAAGGCGTGCAAGAAGGACTGAACGCATAACACATTGTAATTTTTGGTTATTTAGAAGAACCATGAAGTTTTCTACAACTGTGCATGCTTGATATTCCTTTTGATTTCCTAGTAGAGGCCCAGATATATCAAATACCCCTCATAGAGTAAAACTACTGTTGAAAAGCCATTATAACAACGCATGACAGAAGATTTGTCATTATTATGTTTTACTTGTACGTGTAAAATGGCGTAATATATCTTGTTTAAGGAGGAAAGCAATAAAACTATTGTAACAGTATCACTCGGCTGCGAGTTTGTGCTTTCAATACCTATTCAAAGAGATATCGTTACGGGCTAAAGAAATATACAATGAAATACATTTTTATTCAAGATATTAATTTACCAATTCGACGGTAGTTTTATTTTGTACACAAGAACTTTTTTGATAAATGGTCTGATTTATTGAAATGAGTTTTGCTTTGTATCTTTGCTTGAAACAATAATCATTCTTTCAGACTCTTACTAAGTTATGCAAGGGAATATCAACGTCATGGTCTGATGGTCTTTATACATTTATACACAATATCATTCTTACACAAATTGAAAACGTTAGCAGATCAATTCAGTGAATTCATGCAATGTCAAACATATTTCAAACCAGTCTCGTTTTGTAATCAAATCTCCCTGGAATATCAACACCAATTATTATTCTGCCATGTAGCATCGAGAGATATAAATAATGACACAACTTTAAGTTATCATTTGTGAAATATGCTTTGGATCGGAGGAAAAGATGCACCGAATGTCTTCCAAATACTGCAGTTGTTTTGGTTATTTTGCCGTAGTTTCGCCATCGATATAAAGTCTACATACCAGGGTACTGCCTAAGTATGTGAACGTTTCCACTGCCTGAGGGTTGAGCTAATCATTGCGATGATTGGCTCTACTTAAAGCATTTCTGGTTGCTACTTCCCCTGTCTCTTCTTGATACTGATTGTGAGACTGAAATTGTGACAAGCTGAGAGAAATGGTGCATACTGTGTTACATGTTAGATTCGGATCTGACATTCAGAAGCAGTCGTCAGAAAATTAAAAAAAATAATCACTGTCACTTCCTGTAATTTAGTCTCTGTTCGTAGTTTTTTTCAGATTGAAAATCCTGCCATCAGGCATGAATCAGATGCCCAATCCCCGGTGCCATTGTCATGGAAGGCGCATGTTAGAATGACAGAGACCAACATACTGAAGAATATTGGGACCAAAATGCAGCCCTCCAGACTCAATGGCTAGCAATGGTTTTGGTCACTCCTCGTCGTCACTGGCGCGAACAAGCATTCCGTCGTGGATTTACTGAAGCATTACGGTGCGTTTCTCTGGGCAACCAAAATTTGCCATGATCTTTCATAGCCCGTACTGCTGACTGTATAAGGCCTTTGTTAAGTTGCCGAATGTCGTTGTAAAGTTATATTTCTCATGGAATTGACGAACTGCAACTCTTTTCCTATCCTGAAGCCATATTGACTCTCAAAAAACAGAAGCTCTTCATCGATTAGCATAAGACCATTAAGAAGAATTCCGGCGAGGAGTTTGCTGGTCGTTGATAGCAAGGAGATGCCTTGATGGCTGTAGCGGGATTGTCGGTTGAATTTCCGCATGTACAAGTGGACGCTAGATGCATTCTTCTTGTACTCTTGAGGTACAGTTTATTGAGTCCATATTGACTAAAATAATTAACCCGTGTTCTCTGCCATGTGCAAACTTCTGACTCATCAGATCTAGGCTGGTTTTTAGTGTTTGCTGTATGTAAGGTGCTTTGTCGTTTAACAGCAGGTCAGTTGCTTTCTCAATTCGTGACATTGTTCGAGGATCAGCAAGACATATGTTAATTTTCGACGGGGGCAGTTTATCAATTATCTCTCACCGAAAGACGATTATTGATTGATGATGCTGTTGAAATTTTTGCCCATTGTTGTTGGGTCGTTCTTTGTGAATGATTAGTGGCGTGCCATCAACACTTTGTATTTGCGATGTTCCTGATGACTATAGCCTGTAGATTGCACCATAGCAGTTCTTCATGTCATTCCTGTCTGGATCTGACTAAATATCATCTGCCTTGCTGCTCAGTCATGAGTCTTGCACTCTATGAGTTTACATTGGAGAATCATCTTGGTGTTGCTTGTAGACTGCATTATTATATAATGAAACGCAGTCTTCTAATTAGGCCTTTCGGAGCTGATGTTCTCTTTCCATAGTATCTGTATGCCATCACCATTCTTATTAAACAACAATTAATGTTGACTTCGTTTAGGACCTAGAGTTTTGGATAAAGCCGAATACATGGAGTCTTTAAAGGCTGTCCAGTGTTGTAATTTAGTTGGTTGGCTGCATATATCGTCAACATGCGCCTACTTGCCATTGTCTTGTGTTTGTTTGATGATACCGAGCTTAATGATTTATGGTCGACTTATAAATGATCATCTTAATACACAATTATGGACAAAAGCTAAACGACTACTTCAGTTTTCTAGTGACTAGAGCGTCCGCATCGGATGCGGGAGGTCGTGGGTTCGAGGTCCGACCGAGTCATACCAATGATTTATAAAAAATGTTATTATAAGCTGCGTCGCTTGGCTCTCAGCATTAAGAGGCTAGTGTTAGGACTGGTCGATCTGGTGTCAAGATAAGGTGACTAGGTGGAACAGCAGCATGATGCCCCAGTGCTAGACATCACTATTAAGTGCCACACTGCAGACATATTAACGATATGAATGTTAAACGTGTTAAAGCTACGAATCCAAATCACACACACACACACACACACACACACACACACACACTATATATATATATATATATATATATATATATATATATATATATATATATATATATATATATATATATATATATATACCAAACACAAAATGTTGAAAATCATTTTGATTGCATTGTTTGCTTAATATTAGGAATTGGTAATTTGGGTTTTGATGTAGAACCAGACTATACAATCTTAATTTCGATTATTTTTGTTGGCAAACTACTTATGTAAGCCAATTATTACACACATAAGGAAGCAATTATAATAGTGCTTGATCCTATTGGTAAAGACGTTCTAAAGACGGATTAAATAGAAAATGACTCTAACCTCCTTACGCATGACGACGTGGTAAATACCATTGGCCTTCCGATAGAAAAGTTTTTAAATAACGTCAGATTATTATATTCGTATTAAAGGGAGGAGGTGGATGTGAGCTTCTTTTGAGCTGAAATGCTTTATGTTCTTTCATTTGAACATAGTTACTTGTTTTCCCAATAATATCCTGGATATGATATAGTTATTATTTTGCTATCGAGCAGAGCAAGATATTTTTCCAGTTGTTGTCAGACGTAAATTAAACACAGACCCCAGGCCATTTAACTTCTGGTCCTTTATATAATGGCGGTATACGGTGGATACGTATCGCAGTACATTCGGAAATACCGCAGTATACCGTGCTACAATATTTTTCGTGGTAGCCAGCTCTAACCTGTTATAAATTAATTATTGTAGCTAAATTACTCAGAAACACTTGTAGAAAAAAGATGGACACTAAATCCGAGGCAAATTCAGTTGTGCATATTTTATTTGTGTGAACACAGCTAACGGCTTATTGAGACAAATGACTACCAAGAAACTACGGATAGTAAGAAATTGTTGAGCATTACAAACGATATGTAACACATGTTTTGCTATTCAATCCAAACTAAACAATCTAGGGAAAAATGTCATAGATTTGTATGGTTATTATAAGCTGCAAATGTTGTCTTTACCAGAATATATATTCATTTGGTAACTTTAATGCGGATTTCATTGATACTGTTATACTCTTGTACGTGGTATAGAAAAACCTTGAACATGAGAAGATAATGCTAAAATACGTGTAAAAAAACTTATATAACAGGGAAAAGAAAAGGATATTTCTGGAGGCTAGGACGTTCTCTATATCAGATTGTTTTTATTACATACGAGTATTTTGTGGGTGTTTTTAACTTCCTGAAGTAAAAAAGTACTTCTTTATTAAACTGTTTTTCTCACTTTCATGAAGAAAGCCATACCATATGGTGTACTAGGCAGTTACGAAGTAAATATAATGTTTTGCTGCTGTACTGTCTTTCGCAGAGTTATGTAATGATTGGAAACTATTGCCACCATCTCGCACGAACTTTTACAGAGCAGTGTACACGAAAAGAATATATTTTTTGCATGGATGATGTTGTGTCCCATTTTCGTTTTCTATATATCTATAGTGGGAATAGGTAGGGAAAGTGGAATCTATGGAATTGTAGAAAGCTATATATATGCTTTAAAATGAAACTAAGAATAATTTCGTTCAGATGAACTACTTTAATTTAACACATGGACAACCTTTTTCAGTCAAACATAGATTTTAGTGCCTGCGCAAACATATCTGACATTTTGTAGGGTCGACTTAAAATAACTTTGGGCAAGATTTCATTATTGATGTTAAATTCGGGAAGATTCCTCAAGGAGCACAGTTTAATTTAAAATTTGTTTTTTCTAACTGTTGACAACTGGGAGAAGATCAAAACGTTTTGATAAACTTAGGGGTTTCCGCACCTAAAAGACCCGAGTGATCGATTGGTCTAAATTCTCTGTCTGTACCGACCACTGCCAGTCCGCATGTGTTCGAGTCTTGGGCTCGAACAATGTGGGTATGTGAGAAAGCTTGCCAGTAGCTTCACAAAGGTCGGTGGTTCTTACCGGAGTTTCAAGGGTTCTTCTTCCACTAGTTATTCTGGTCGCCATGTATTGCTTACCGTGTGCTGAAATGTAGCTTTAAAACCACAACAATGCAATGTATCTAAAAATAGAGCATATTATGGTCACATGAAAAGGTAGACCTTCATATGCTTTTACGTCAAGTTCTTTGGTAATAAAAGACTATTGTTGCTGATGGAGTGGAATCGTTTTAATGCACTATAATATTTTCTCCAAGGAACGCAGTTTTGATCCGCACCTTCTAGAGCAAGAAGAGATCAAGCGAGTCATTTGGTGCGTAATGGTATCGAAGAGGTCATTCGCTTTGTTAATGAGTGAAAATACTCTCTCTCTCTCTCTCTCTCTCTCTCTCTCTCTCTCTCTCTCTCTCTCTCTCTCTCTCTCTCTCTCATATTGTAGTTAGGTATATGAAGTAATCGTACTTTCTTTGGCAAAGCATGTTATACATCACATCGCGAAAAGCTAATTGTAGTAGGACTCACGGTACTAATTAAGTTCCCATAGTAAACCTATGCAAACACGATTATATTGAAAAAGTCAATAACTTAAACATTTCTGAGTGCTCGTGATCAAACATATATTTATCAGTATAGATGAAACCTGGATGTCAGCTTTTCTGCAGGGAAAGAATATAATCCGCAGCATTTTCTGGACCTGCATGTCTTTTTTAAACATATGCTTTTCAATTCCGCACCAAAGAGTCAGGTGCTAATTTTAGTAATGTGTGTTCCAAACTCAAGATTGTTAAAGGACTGAAATTCCATCAATTGAACAATGTCTCTATTTTTTCTTCACTTACAAATATGATAATCTCTCAAAGATTCTCTTTCGTAAAACATAACTTACATTATTAACCAATCCTGGCCAGCCAACTCACATATACCAACATTTACTCTTTTTTATACTCTGTTTTATGTTCACCCATATTTACAGACGGATTCCCATTTTTCCATACTATTAGTACCGCGTGTCCCATAATTACCTTTTTCTTGTGAAACCGACTATGCAAATGTTTAAATTTTAGTATGCTCTATGCAAGGAAACCAGCAAAATATCTTTCAACAGAATATCCAGTTAGTTCATTCATAGGACACATTTTGATATATCCAAATATATGAACGAAAGCAGAGAATAATGTTTCGTTTGATTTGAATTTATGCTTACTTGCGCCTGGTTCTCATGTGATTCTAATAATGTTTCGTTTTACAAATTAGTCTGTCAGTACTGCCATATAGCGATATGTTTATCTCTTCTTATAAATATGTGGCATTTGTACGCTAGAACTTGGTGTTCGTATTCTTACTGAATTTTTTTTTTCTCCCAAATGTCTTGCATAGTTGTGTCAAGAAGGGGATGTGACCAATCGGAAGCCTTGATTAGAAAAAAAGAACAAACATAAACATAACATGGGAGCATAATACGATGATGAAACGTCGTCTTAGGAATGCTTAGAATAATTTATTACAATTTTTGCCATGTCTTTAAGCACGCCATACATGTATTAGTCGTAACAAACTACACTGACCATTGTTTGCAAATGCTGTTTGCAACTGGATCCTATATGGTTATAAATGAGTACATACAGTAGATTCGTCTATTCTCACCATGAAAACAGCGTCCAAAAGACTGCAAACTACAAACATAATGGCTGGATCAGAGAAAAACATTGACTTTGAACTTGATATCTTCATTTACTGAACACTTTTCATGAGCTGTAATCAGAACGGTTTGATTCAGTAATTAATGACTGCGAAAATGATCTTGAAGTTGTAATAAAAGTAGTCATAAGTCAGTAAGGGTTATTTTGAAAAGATATATCAACCTACAAGTCTTCTTTCAAGTTTATATGAAACGTACGTATTTTGTCTGATAAAAAAGTAGGTAGAATTTCAATTATATCCTTACATTAACCAAGTTAATACAACTCTTTGATCGGTTAATTCTCACCAAGACCCATTACATAATTTTGTCTGTGAGCTGATGTTTTTCCTATTGAATATACGGAAAATATGTGTGAATTTCAGGAAAATATATGATATTAATATCATTATAACAAGAAAAAATGTTATAAATTGTATCTATATAATTAACAATATAAAAACTGAGCTTTTATAATAAGCGTTAAATTGTATATGTTGGGCAGTGATTGCAGATAGGACCAGAATTAAAATTTAGAAGATCAAGATCTAGGGTCAGGTAGCAAAAATAATAAAATTCTGTTTAAAGAAGATTAAAGTAGAAAAGTTTTTTTTTCTTTAAAGTGACTAACTTATAAAGTATTTAATTACGGAGATTATGATTTATTTAGACTAGCTAAAGTAATAAGAGTCAAACTTTGTTTTCATTGATATTATTTAGCAAGGTTCTAAAATATTCATTAGGTGTCACAACATGCCATAATATAGCATAAACCTGACTATATATATTATTTAAGTGTCACAACATGCCATAATATAGCATAAACCTGACTATATATATTATTTAAGTGTCACAACATGCCATAATATAGCATAAACCTGACTATAAATATTATTTAAGTGTCACAACATGCATCAATATAGCATAACTTGGACTATATATATATTCGTTGTCACAACATGCAGTAAAACATCAAGCTGACTAAAGGAACATCATTGAAAATGTACTGTGGCAAATGAGTATAATATATCTGGACCATTTTCAAAGTAGTATATGCCAAAAGTTTGTAAAAATGCCAAGCAAAGCCAATTAAGCCTGTTTCATGTTTAGGAACTGTCACATCTGTTTACAACATACGTTTGTTGATAACGAAATGTGTCAGGAGAAGAATTTGTATTTTCCATAATTTTGTTTAATTTGCGGAGGGAAAAAGAGAAAAAGAAACATCATTAGGAATGCTAAAATTCTCTCTTTTTACGTAGTGTTTTTTTATATTTGTTATTACTTTGCCTCAAACAAAACCAAACGTAACTTTAATTTTCCAATTTTCTACTCTGCATGAGTAACAAAAGCTTATTTATCAAATGTTGAAATACATTCCAAATGGTTTAAACATGTCTCTGTCACTTTACATTGGTCGGCAGGTCAGAAAGGGACAATAAGCAAAATTAACAGACCTCTTCATGCGCTGCATTCATTTCGTTTGCGATTATTCAAGCAGATAACGTTTCGCTTCATTGAAAAGCGTAGAGTTTACTGCTTGAAAATGTTTTAGCTAAAGATACGAGTTATTACTAGCGTATATGTAACGGCAATAGAAGTTTCAAATGTCATAGACAGAACTTGCAACATTTTACTGTTATGTATATTTGATTTAAGTCATTTATTTTTATTTTAATTGTTTGTTTGGCAGATTCAAATTTGACATTTTAAGTTTAAGATTCATTAATTGGGAGATATTTGTTTTAAAAAGTGGGATGACCTGTACTTTACAAATAAACACCAGATGTTGACCTCATTTCTGACCTAGCTTCAGAGTTGTAAACAAGCTTTTAAAATGATTGGTTGATTCCAAAGACATTATGGAGCTTTTTTTATAAACATCTTTTGTTTTAGTTCTTGAGAGTAAAAATAACTGATTATCATCTGGGTCATACGGTGTGCACGAGATGTTTTGAACGTAAATTTGTTCTAAAGATTCTAGAAGATCATGTGATCCCTTCCAGGTTTACGTAAAAAACAGGTATATAACTATTTAGTAGAAGTTGGGCCGTTAGAATATTAAGTTGTATCATTCTGAGTTATTTTAAATTACCTTGTACTGGAAATTATTTCAATTCGTTTGGATCAAGAGGATTTATTTTGTTATTTATCTGGAAAACATTTATGCTCATTGAATTTCATAAGACCAGAACTGACTTCATCATGTGACATCGTCTTCCATCTTGGATGCTTCACTAAGATTCGAACTGGGAATTATAAGGACATTTTATTACCAGGACTTTTGCAATTTCACTAGTGGATTATATTTTAAATTATTTTTGGATTAATTTTGGAATTGATTCTTAAAACCGTAAGTTTATTTTTTCTTTTCTGTCAAATATTTGTGCTCAATAAATTGTTTATTAAGTTTTTACAAGCTTGTTATTTTCACTCTTTCTATGTTACTGTTTATTCGAGCCTAAGCACATAACATAGAAATTGGTGGCCTCGTCCGAGATTGGGATCAATTGGAATTTGGCTAGAATTTTTTTCAGAAAACTTTTGTTTTAAATTTGAAGACCCCTAGTTTTTGAATTGTTTTTAAAAATCTTTAGTGACATTGACAGGCTTGTATTAAAATGACATCTAAAGTAGAAATATTTCTTTCTAATCCTACTCAGGAGCAATTAGATTTTTTCAAAAAAGATGAGTTGATTCAACTTCCCTGAAAATATGATCTTTCTGAAGTCAAGGCTTCTTTAACGAAACAAGATATCAAAAAGATTTTGGTCCAATATTTGGTAGAAAAGAATGTTTTGGAAAAAGTGCTTTGATTTCTGTCAGTAAGTCTGCATCAGACTCTGACATTAAAATAAAGAAATTAGAATTCAAATTCAAGATGGAATTAGAGTTGAAGAAGCTAGAATTTCAGGAAAGGGAGAAAGAAAGACAATTACAGTTTGAAAAAGAGGAGAGAGAGAGAGAGAGAGAGAGAGAGAGAGAGAGAGAGAGAGAGAGAGAGAGAGAGAGACAGGAAAGGGAGAAAGAAACACAATTACAATATGACAAAGAGGAGAAAGAAAGACAATTACAATATGAAAAAGAGGAGAGTAAGACAGGAAATGGAGAAAGAAAAACAATTACAATATGACAAAGAGGAGAAAGAAAGACAATTACAATATGACAAAGAGGAGAAAGAAAGACAATTTGAATTACAAAAAGAGCAGATGCACATTCGGTTACAAGAAAAAAAAATTGCTAAAGAGAGAGAGAAGGAAGAAAGGGAATATCAATGTAAAATGAAAGAAATAAAGCTGGCAAGTGAAAAACACCTTCATACTTCAAATCCAAATTTAAGTTTTGATTTAGCAAAGAATATTAGATTAGTGCCCCTTTCAGAGAAAAAGAAGTAGACAAATACTTCATCCGTTTTGAAAAAGTTGCAGAAAATTTAAAGTGGCCAAGGTTAGCATTTGACTCACTGGTATGGCTAGTGAGATTTACACTTCACTGTCTGTTCACCAAAGTGGTGACTACCATGTGGTTAAGGAATGCATTCTAAGGGGTTATAAGTTAGTCCCTGAAGCTTATCGGCAAAAATTCAGAAATTACAGAAAAGAAGCTGGACAAACTCATGTCAAATTTGATAGAGAAAAAGAGTAGTTGTTTGATAGATGGTGCTTAGCCAAGAAAGTCGAACAAGATTATCAAAATCTCAAGCAAATTATATTAATTGGAGAGTTCAAAAACTGTGTCCATAGTGACGTTAAGTCTTATCTTGATGAGCATAGGATTAAAACCTTGGAGAATGCTGCTCGAGCTGCTGACGAATATTCTTTGACACATAAAGTTCCTTTTGTTAACAAGACTTCTACTCAACAGTCTTCTGGCAGAAAAGTATTTCAGCTTAATACCAGCCCTTTTAAAACTCAAACTAGCACAACTTTCAAAAATCAAGCTTCAGAGAAGCTTGATTCTAGATCCTTGTCTCTTCCGACGTGTACCTATTGCAAGGAAAAAGGACACGTTATTTCTGATTGCTACAAATTGAAAAATAGGCATTAGAATCAAGACAGACCTGTTCCAAATGCTCTTATTTCAAAGAGGTCAAGGTCACGGTCATGTATTGAAAGCAATACATTTGTTGGGTCTAATAAATCCCAGTCTGATTTTATTATGGAGAATTATGAACCATTCATATCGAATGGTTCTATATCACTCTTGGGTGATTCAGCCAATCCCACCCCTATTAAAATTTTAAGGGACACAGGAACTTCTCAGAATCTTTTATTTTCCGGTACATTGCCTTTTTCTGAGAAGTCTTCTTCTAATGAAAGTGTTTTTATTCAGGGAGTAGAGTGCGGCTTTGCTAATGTTCCTCTCCATTGTGTAAATTTGTCATCAGACTTAAAATCAGGACCTGTGACAGTCGGAACAGTCTCGGTTTTACCCGTTGAGGGCATTCATTTATTGCTAGGCAACGACTTAGCTGGAGACAAGGTTGTGATTAATCCACTTGTAACTGACAAGCCTGATTTGGATCAGAAAGATGATCCAATTGAAAAATAATTCTCTGATATATTTCAAGCTTGTGCAGTTACCAGAGCTATGGCAAAAAAAGCTCTTGAGATTGATGTTGATGTAGGCAGTATTCCTTTAGCTGACACGTGTATAGGTCAGGCTTTTGATGAGGTCACTTTTACTCCTTGTTTGGATCAATCAGAAGGTATTGATCATAGTGATCCTCTTTTAACAACTCATTCTCTTTATTCTAATCAGGGTGATAAACGACAGTCACTTGTCGTCGAACAGGAAAAAGATCCTGAGATCTCCTGTTTGTTTCAAAGGGCCATAAATGAAGCTGAAGCCACTGAAGTTCCTGTCTGTTATTTTATTAAAAATGGAATTCTTATGAGAAAATGGAGACCTCTCGAGGTACCTGCTGGTGATGAGAGGTCGGTGAACTATCAAACGGTAGTTCCAAAACCTTACAGACAGGAAATACTTAATCTGGCCCATGAAACTCCTTTGGCCGGTCATTTATGGATTAATAATACTTATCACAAGATCTTGACTCACTTCTATTGGCCAAAAATCAAAAGTGATATTGCCAAATACTGTATATCTTGTCATACTTGTCAAATGGTAGGAAAACCCAATCAGAAGATACCTAAGGCTCATCTACAACCTATTCCTGCCTTTGACGAACCATTTAATAGAATTATGGTAGATTGTGTAGGTCCCTTACCCAAGACCAAGTCAGGTAACCAATACCTGTAGACCATTATGTGTGCGTCAACAAGATTTCCAGAGGCAATTTTGTTGAGGAATATAAAATCTAAAACAATAATAAAATCTTTGATAAAGTTTTTTAATCAGTATGGCCTTCCCAAATCTGTTCAGTCTGATCAAGGTTCAAACTTCATGTCTGGAATTTTCCAACAAGTTATGTATGAATTGGGCATTCAGCAATTCAGATATTCTGCCTATCTCCCTGAGAGCCAAGGGGCATTAGAAAGATTCCATCAGACTTTGAAAAATATGATCTGATCCGATCATATTCTTTTGGTACGGATACAGATTGGGATGAATGCATTCATTTACTATTGTTTGCTGTTAGAGAATCAGTTCAAGAATCTTTAGGCTTCAGTCCCTTTGAACTGGTTTTTGGACACACTGTGCGTGGACCATTGAAGTTATTGAAAGAGACACTTCTCTCTAATGAAGATACTGAGGTCAATCTTCTTATGTTTCCGATTTTAGATACAAGTTGTCAAAGGCTTGTGAGGTCGCAAGAGCAAATCTGCACTCTCTGCTCAATCTAAAATGAAATCAAGATATGATAAAAAAAATCGAAGGAAAGGAGTTTTCAGCCTGGTGATAAAGTCTTGGCTCTCTTACCAATGCCACAAAATCCTCTTCAGGCCAAATAGTATGGTCCCTACACAGTTGATAGGAAAATTAATGACTTTAATTACATCATAAATACTCCTGGGAGGCGCAAACAAAAACGACTCTGCCATATAAACATGCTGAAAGAGATAGCCATGTTAAACCTGTAATTAATTTAGTTGTACCTGTCCCTCTCAGTGAAGGAACATCATCAGATTCTACTGATATTGAAATGACGAATCTTTGTAATTCAGAAATTATGAAAGATCTAGACCAGAAACATTCACATTTACAAGTGCAAGAAAGAAATGAACTGAAACAGTTATTATTTGAATATGAGCACTTATTTCCAGATGTTCCTACAAGGACAAACAAAATTTTCAGGACGTTGAAATTGTAAATTCCAAACCTGTCAAACATCATCCATACAGGATGATTCCACTCAAACAGGAATACTTAAAAAAGGAAATTCAGTATTTGCTGGAGAATGATTTTATCGAGCCCAGTAAAAATGATTGGAGTTCACCATGCATACTTGTTCCAAAACCAGATAAAACTTTCCGTATGTGCACTGATTATAGAAGGTGAATAGTGTGACAAAAACATTCATTCCCATTACCAAGAATTGACGATTGTATTGATAAAATCGGGAATGCCAAGTATGTCACCAAATTTGACCTTCTGAAAGGATTTTGGCAGATTCCACTAACGGAAAGAGCAAAGGAAATCTCGGCATTTGTGATTCCAGATGGACTTTACTAATATAAAGTAATGCCATTCGGGATGAAAGGGTCACCAAGTACATTTCAACGTCTCATGAATATGATCACCTCTGGTCTAGAAGATTGTGATGCCTATGCAGATGACGTCATCATCTACAACGACACCTGGAAATAACATCTAGTAACAATTCGAAAATTCTTTGACAGACTCACTGATGCATGTTTGACAGTTAATTTATCTAAATTTGAGTTCTGCCGTGCTAGTGTGACTTTCTTAGGACATATTGTGGGACATGGACAAGTTAAACCAATAGATGCTAAGGTTGAGGCTATTTCTAAATTCCCTGTGCCTGAAAATAGAAAGCAACTGATGCGATTTTTAGGTATGGCCGGATACTATCTGAAATTTTGTTCCATTTTTTTCTATAATTGCAGAACCCCTGACAAAATTTATTGAAGAAGGAAAACAAGTTCTTTTGGACTGAAAAATGTCAGGAGGCTTTTGACAAGTTAAAAGCCATACTTGAAACAGCACCAGTTCTTGCAGCTCCAAATTTCAGTCAATCTTTCAAATTATCTGTCGATGCAAGTGATGTTGGCGTTGGAGCAGTTTTAATTCAAGAAGACAAAAGTGGTATTCAACATTCAGTGTGCTATTTTTCAAAGAAATTAAAAAAGCACCAGAGAAATTATCCAACTATCGAGAAGGAATGTTTAGCATTGATTTTGGCTTCACAACATTTTGAAGTTTATCTTAGTTCAGCTCCTTCTTCGATTATAGTTTTTAGTGACCACAACCCCCTTACTTTCATCGGCAAGATGAAAAATAAAAATCAAAGATTACTAAGGTGGAGATTGTTATTGCAGGAATATAGTCTTGACATCCGGCACATCAAGGGAAAAGATAATTTAATAGCAGACGCTCTTTCCCGTGTATAACAATATATTATATCATGTACACTGTGTTCTTTTAGCCTCAGGTGTAAATTGGTTTGTGGTAAAAAGAAGTTTTATCATATAAGCCTTTCTTTATATTTTATGGAGGAAGATGTTACGTATATTTAATTTATGTCATTTTTTTTTAATTGTTTGTTTGTTAGGTTCAAATTTGACATTTTAAGTTTAAGATTCATTAATTGGGAGATATTTGTTTTAAAAAGTGGGATGACCTGTACTTTACAAATAAACACCAGATGTTGACCTCATTTCTGACCTAGCTTCAGAGTTGTAAACAAGCTTTTAAAATGATCGGTTGATTCCAAAGACATTATGGAGCTTTGTTATAAACATCTTTCTATTTTTAGTTCTTGAGAGTAAAAATAATTGATTCTCATCTGAGTCATACGGTGTGCACGAGATTTTTTTAACGTAAATTTGTTCTAAAGATTCTAGAAGACCATGTGACCCCTTCCTTGTTTACGTAAAAACAGGTATATAAATAATGTTTTGGAGCGAACTATTTAGTAGAAGTTGGGCCGTTAGAATATTAAGTTGTATCATTCTGAGTTATTTTTAATTACCTTGTACTGGAAATTATTTAAATTCGTTTGAATCAAGAGGATTTAGTTTGTTACTTACCTGGAAAACATTTGTGCTCATTGAATTTCATAAGAACAGAACTGACTTCATCATGTGACATCGTCTTCCATCTTGGATGCTTCACTAAGGTTCGAACTGGGAATTATTAGGACATTTTATTACCAGGACTTTTGCAATTTCACTAGTGGATTATATTTTGAATTATTTTTGGATTAAGTTTGGAATTTATTTCTTAAAACCGTAAGTTTATTTTTTCTTTTCTGGAAAATATTTGTGCTCAATAAATTGTTTATTAAGTTTTACAAGCTTGTTATTTTTACTCTTTCTATGTTACTATTTATTCGAGCCTATGCACGTAACATTACAAACTACAAAAAACAAAAAACGTTTATTCACACAAGCATACTACAAATATTCCGTGGTTATCAAATGTCATACTGCTAATACTTGATAATCTTGAACTAAGTAACAGAAAACAGCGACACCAACAAGTTTTGTAAACTTAACAAATAATTTATTTATCTTAGTGACGAAAGTGAAAATTTATAGAAACAATATTGTTAATTACATCTAAAAGAATGATATGTCACAATGATATAATCCAAAATGTCAATGAATCAACATAATTCCAAAGTTGTGTTTTTCTCCAAAATGTCAAGTTTGGGAGTTGCGAATGCCATTAACTCATGGGCATTATCAGACATTGGTATCTGCCAATGTCCCTTGGTAAGGTCAATTTGGTAATGTATTTATGACCTGACAACTTTGAAAATAAATTTTTAATGTATGTTATTGGTTCTGCGTCGAACACAGTGATGGTGTTCAATTGCCGAAAGTCAATGCAAAAAAGGTTCGTCCCGTCTTTCCTTCTGACCAAACCGTACTCTAGTTACCCTTCCCTTAGAGACCGTCTTCTCACAAGAACGACAAAACCGCGTTACTTCGCTATTAATACCAGGCCAATATAATTATCTTAATACCATAACCGTTATTTTATTCATACCTAAATGACCCACCATACTCGACTCGTGCACGACCTTGAGTACATGCGACCTGAATTTCGGGGGACCACTAGTTGCAAGAACTTATTATCAAGCGTACAGTATTCCCTATACATTAAACCTTTTTGAGTGTAGGAATTCAGAAGAACTCCCGTTCTTACACTTCCCTACGGTACCCAATAATAATGCTTTCTCTTTGGTTGCACGCTGAGATGCGTCACGTTCTTGCTCGTTCAGAATTATATATATATATATATATATATATATATATATATATATATATATATATATATATATATATATATATATATACTTCCAGGATATTGAATATTAATATATGCTTATAGTTGTCAAAAGAGGTCTGGTTATTTTCTGAATCTTTAAGAAATACGACAGCATGTGGAGATTTTAATATAGTCAGCGTTCTATTTTAAGACAAACTCGAATGGTGAATGACCAAAATTAATATTGTGGACATAAAAATCGAAAGGTTACGTAGCAGTACTATCAGAAAGTAAAATACTGTATAACTCGGCATCCAGGAGGACTTCTATAGTTAAATATACCAATCTCTTCTCCTAAAGGGTCTATTATTATTATTATTATTATTATTATTATTATTATTATTATTATTATTATTATTATTATCAGACTGTTCGTTTTACCAATTACCAAATACATTTGTGCGTGTTTCCATATAAACTCTCATTGTATCATTTTCTGTATCATTCTAAGCATAGTTGACGAAAGTGATATGGACAATTGTCAATAGGGATATGGATACTTAGCATGGTTGTCAATAGGGATATAGATAATTAGCATGGTTGTCAATAGGGATATTTATAATTAGCATGGTTGTCAATAGGGATATGGACAATTAGCATAGTTGTCAAAAGGGATATGGGTAATTAGCATGGTTGTCAATATGGATATGATAATTAGCATGGTTGTCAATATAGATATGGATAATTAGCATGGTTGTCAATATAGATATGGATAATTAGCATGGTTGTCAATAGGGATATGGATAATTAGCATGGTTGTGAGTAGGTATATGGATATCGTTTGCAATAAGATCAGATTTTGACGAAGTTCTTGCATTATTTAAATCACTAGTAAGTATAACAACCTAACCTTCATATTTGTACTTATTTACATCATTTTGTATTTCATCCAAACTTTTTGTTGTTATCGAGTTATAATTAGCTCAATCCTTTGGTAACAAATAGCTAATACAAATAAAGATATCTTTTTGAATATTACAAGCAACTTTATCGAATTTAAACCAACCATGTATTAGTATGGCAAGCTTCAATTTTTCTCTTTAATAAAGTACATGACACCACTATTACGTGAGCTTTGCACTGAGTTAACGTTATATAAAAATTAACATGTATATCACCTACTAAATTAAATTAAAATATTTCTGGAATTCAACTGCATCAAAAAAATTTTAATGACTGTTATATAATTATTGCAACATTGCAAGTGCATTTTTATGTGTGCAACTACGTGTATGTTGTTGATAAATTTACTTATATTTTGAAACGGACTTTAGCGTTTGAAAATACGAGGAATCGTATTAAAATTTTTCTACAATCTATGATCATAAACCTCATGTTCTTTCTTCTTACGCACTGAAGTCTTAATATCTGAATAAGTGAAACACATTTACTGGTTGAGGTTTAACAACAAATAAAAATGAAAGAAAGGTACCACAAGATGCAATGGTATCAAATAGGGAGGGTTACGCCTTTTTCAGTCTGAATTTAGTTTACAAAAATACACCTTATTTTGTACAAAAATGAAAGCAAGATCTGGGTCCTCTGAGAGAAAATAAAATTCAATTCCTAACATGCAAACCCTTGGGGCGAAAAGTAACGTGTTTACATTTTACATTGCAGAACAATTGTGTTGATTAAATTTAACACGAGGCAAGTTAATTACTATCAACAACGCGCTGTGGAAATCAATCTTTGTAAAACATTTGAATATAGTTTCGGTAATTATGAAATATAGATGCAACTTTATAATAGATTCACTTTCAAGGATAGCTAATTATTTGTACCTGATTCTAGACGTTTACAGTCTTTAATTTACTAGCCAATTACGTTTAACCTGACCAAACATACAATTACACAAATACTAATCACATAATTATTGAATAAGACTAATAACACAATTAGGCTGAATAACGAATGGCTGTAAATTAAAATGAAATTTACGTAACGTTTGTAAAAGAACAACGTAGGAATCCAAGCTTTATAAATGTATCATCTTTGTATTCATTTATAATCCAGAAATCTTGGACATTATTATTACTGGGGCTTTTCTTTTCGGAGACGTTATGCATCTCTCAGTTAGGTTTACTGCTACGTGTAAAAGAGTCATTGCGACAGATTTTATTTTTGAGCTTTTCAAATACATAATGGTTTATTTAATCTCATCATTTAAGTTTGGTCATACAAAGTTCAGCATCATCTGTGAAATATTTGATAAATCCAAATACATTAATGCCCGACTGAAAATCGATAAGGTTTCAAACATTGGTTAGTTAACGATCAGATGTCTGTTTGTGTCAACAGATAACTACATGTATGTTGATTGATTGGATATTTATCAGCTGCTAATAGAATTTTATTGTTGATCAGACCGAATATACAGGAAATTGAATATTGCAATCAATACTGCCTCCAATAAAATATTGCGTCATGTTATTGTTAATATTTGCGTTTCCAAGTTGCACAACTTTTGAAGGTAAAGAACACTTAATTTGTTTTGCTTGTTTGTTTATTTTTAATCATGTACTATAATCAGGCTATGATTGCTTGAACAATATCGACCATCTAAAATATTCCTTTCGTATTAAAATGTTGTGAAAAGAAACATTAGGCACAACGGTAACTAACAATATCCTTCACAATTTGAAAATCAACAAAATCCCAGGATCATTTTTGTTTTGAGTGTCATATTATGCTAGTAGCCCTACGTACTGGTAATAACTAAATTGTTATGACAGTGTAACATCGCCGGTACTTGTTACGAATCAACACGAAAACTTAACACGATAATATAAATGAGGAATACAGATTTTACCATTACCACTGTACAAGTTGCAATACTTGAGAGTAAGAAAACTTTAACCTTGCAGTGAATAACTTTTTCATATTTGATGGAATAATTTCAAAATTTGTCTGTATTATGTCTAGTTTTTTATAGTATAAACAATAATGTAAATTCATTCAAAATATTTAAGATGAAGTGATACGGTACTGATACCTTCCTTTTGCAAATTCAGCTCATCATAACTTGCAATCAACTTAGTTCAATGTATGAATCATGAAGCGCATCATTTAAACATTGTTATCGTGAATCGTATCATGATGTTACGATGGCAACACATCACTTTATGTAAATGTATTAGGGGAGCAGGTCAGGTGAGTTACTTTCACAGAAGGAACAATTCTACGTATAGTTTTTATAACGTTTTCAATTACTCCATGGCTCATCTTTGCCTGGTTAAAGTTATGAAAGAATTTAATGTATTCGTAAATACTATTTGTAAGAATTTTTTTTTAACATGGAGGTGTGTATATTTTCTTTGGAACATTATCTTTTTAAAGGTTACAAGCTGGAGAAGAATATCCATAGTCGACTTGCGAATGTAGTCTAAAACGAATTGTACTTATGCTTGTAAGATTCGCCATTTATTGAGTAGACTTTCTCCAAATGTTTATATGCCTTCATAGAGATGATATGTTTTTTGAAATAATGAAGTACTTACGAAACTGCGAAACTCAAAACATGCATTCTGTATAAAATAGACAGAGGTCTTAGAAATGAATTTTTTATAAATAAATAAAGACATAAATAAGCTGCATACTTTGCAGTTTCAGTTATTTCTGATTTTCCTTTTAGTGATTCGTATATTAGCTTGGTAGAGTTAACGCGGATATTTCCAATGATCTATTAACCTGAAAAGCTTCAATTAAGGTTTGTTGAAAAACTTATGCATTAATTAAATGTCACCAGGATGCATATACGTAAAATCTTTGATTATTTATTACGGGATTTTTATTTTCATAAAATGTACATTTCTTCTAGAATAAATTTAAAACAGACGATTCATTTATTATTAAGTTTCAACATGAAGTTGATGAAATTCCATAATTATTATTATAGAAAAATCGCATTATATGAATAAAAATGATAAATAACTTCTTTTTTAAAATAAAAACCAAACTTTGAAACAAGTACTGGCTTTATTACTGTGAAACAAACGTATCCATTTTATAATAAGTTAGCTATGGATTGTAATGAAAACAATATATCAGAAATATTTAAAAAGTAACACGGAAACAGAAACTATTTTTCCCAGTAACACGGAAACAGAAACTATTTTTTCCCAGTAGAGTTATACAACTATAACAGCATACTAACAAATAAACCGAAAAGGTTATAATTACACATCGCAAATCATTAAACATATGTTAGAAGATTATGAAATACTTGCAATTCACTTCCTTCAAGTAATTCATTTGTAAATGATGTAGCACTTATCTCTCTTTTAAAATAATGTTTAAACAGCGGTTTAGTTCTTTTCAAGAACTGTTGCAAAAAATTAAATCATTTATAAAATTTATTCATCAGCAAGACCCGGAATTTCATAAATATACAAAACTGTAATAAAAATGAACTGTTTAGAGATCTTCTAATGAGTCCTGACTATTCTCAAATTTACGATGGCAATTAACTCCATTTAACGTCCGGACGATACAATGATAATGGAAATCACTAATTCGACAAGCAAGATAGAGTAAAGAGAAACATTAAGTATCAAACGGCCATGCAGTGAGCGATGCACAGACAAAATACAACTAACAGACGAACACTCTAGATTCAATGACAAATGATTTACAAAATACACTGATATAAGACAATTAGTCGAGAACTAGTTTACATGCATGGCTACATGATTACTAGTGAAGTATGTTCAGGAACGA